>JAWMRA010000001.1:25483947-25528879 GCA_035584735.1 Pseudotriccus pelzelni
GCAAGTCCTATGGGAATACTCACAGGCAGCTGTTTACAAGGTAAAGAAAGTACAATTCAGGCTTCTAGAGCCAAGCTTCTTTGAGATGGGTGACTTCTCTTCTGTGCAACTGATTGGTAAAATGAAAATAAGGATATTTATATGCTGACAAAATCATCTGGTTGAAGCTTTTATGCATATGGATAATGCCAGGTCTCTTCTCTTTGTGTCAGGGGAAAAACCCTCTTAAGTGCTGTGCAGAAACACTTCACCCTGTGTTTTGAGGCAGGAGAGCTGTCAGACTTTCATGTGCTAGGACTTAGGCCTTGAGGTAGAACTGTAAAAGTAAAGCTCTGCTGAGGAGAAGCACAGTCACCTCTGCTGCAAAGGTCTTCTAGAGCTGGCCCGTGAACAGAGGGACCCTAACCCAAACCCCTTCCTTGTGATGAAAAGTCTTTGTTTGTAGTGGGGTAGTCTTACTGCTTTTTGAATTTCATTTTGCTCCTTCTAGCTGCTGTTTAAATTTTTCTGCTCTATACAGCTGTTTGTTTAATGTTTAACTGTGAGTAAAAAATATAGTAATAAAACCAGCTGTTGCACTTGTTGCTGTGCAGTCATGCTCTAACAGCAAAGGCAGACGTGCACTATTAGAAGTCTGGTAAACAATTAGTTGGGCAAACAGGATTATCTTATTTTAGGATTGTTTCAACTGGAGGCATCCAGGATGGGTGAAAAAAATGAGCACACTCTTGAGCATCTCCAATTCCACATATTCAATATGTTCCTACTTTGTGAAGGAAAATTGATTTGCTGGAGCTAGCTGTACACTGTGTTCCTGCCCAGAAGACTGAAAAAGAGTTGTAAAATATTTCTGCTGGATTTACCATTGACTAGAGAAGGGTTTATGTGTGAAGTGAGAGACCATGCTTAGTTCTGTGATTGCAATAATATAAGGGCTTTTAAACAGAGAAGTGTGTGGGAGTACTGAAGTAATTCAAAGTGAATGACTCCTTCCACCACTGTAAGCTCTGGGAGTTGCTAATGGTTAATTTTCTGAAAACACAAATTACACTGATATTGTGCACATGGGTATGTCCTATACCAGGTCCTAAATGGTCCAGGAGAATATCATGAGGAAGAAGACAACAGAAGCTGTTTTTCCTGATTGGAGCTCAGATCAGCTGAATGTATGATTTGGGAAATACTTGGACTATATTTAGAAAACCAAGTATCTCTCAGGAGAACAAGTTTCCAACTTTCCATTTGTAGGAAAGCTGCTGGAATCCAGACACAGCTCTTGGACATTCATGCAATGCACGTTGGTTGTGATGAGCTCAAAAGCTGAGCAGTGGGATGCACCTATATGATGAGCTCAAAAGCTGAGCAGTGGGCCATACCTATTTCAGGAGAAAGAGTGGGTGATATTTTCTTCCTCCTCCCTTGCCAGGACTAGGAACGGGGCCCCAGTCTCAGTTCCCATATGGCCCAGCTTACTGTAAGTTGCGATTGGCAGCAGATTTAGCTGTGGCTTCTCTGCTGAGCAGTTGTGCAGTGTGAGGACATGTAGACCTAGGGTAACTGTTTTAAGTTTATCTGAAGGGTGATGAGGAAAAAAAATTACCCTCAGTCAATGAGTGAGAGGGGCTGTGTGCCACCAGGAAGGGTTGCTGTGATCGTTACCATTCCTTTTTTCGTAGTTGCAGATGGGAGAAAGTTGGCTGAGCTAAGGGGGGGGAAGAGGGATATCAACAGTAGCAGGATGATTGGAAGTATTTCAATTAGATGTGTGTAACTTTGTGAGCAAGTGCCTTTTCCAGCCCAAAGGGCGTGATGCATTTGTGTTCCTCTGTCCCCTAGTGAATGGGTCTCTGGGATTCTAGGTGTGCGTGGCAGTTGCACTTGCTTTTTCCTATGCAAGGAGCCAGAACTGGAATTCACCCGTATGTTCCTCTGGGATTCTGTGATGAGTCACTTGCTTAGACCAAAGCCATCTGTCCTGGCTGCCTGGAAGCTCCTTGATCTGCTACATGGGCAACCTGGTTTAATCAGTGGCAGTGATCAAATCTGTGTTCGCTGTTCTCTGCTGTTTGACGCGCGAGTGTAGGTTCCGCTCCAGCAGCACCCATGTCTGTTTTAACAACTCTAGGAGCAATTTTTTCACCACTTGCTTCTGAGCTGGTTTTGGATTTCACATGTAGGACCCTTCATGCTGGAACTAAGCTGCCTCAGAGTAGTCCCACAGTCTCCTGCACATATTCTTCATAGTGTTAGTCTTGGCTCCATCCCAATTTCCAGTCCACAGCTACACCATGCATGCAATAAAACTATAGTCTACTGTCTAGAGAAGGCTGAACCTGAGCTATAGTGAGGGGAACAGGTTAGGTTTTGTCTTTCCTTAATGCTGAGTGGAAACCCACCAGTTTCAGGTGGGTTTTTGTGGAAACCCACGAAGATTCAGGTAAAAACCAAAGAAATTGGGAAGGCTATTTGAATGAGATCTCCTGAGGTCAGTAGAGCTGCTGTTAATGCAGGATCTCCAGGGCCTCAACAGTATTGCTTTTTGGTTGCTGGCTCTAGTTTGTTCACCACAGTACACTGGAAGGGCCTCAGCATACCATTTCTGGAACCTAATAGTAAGTGCCTTATGAGACAGGAATGTAGGCACAATGTCAAATCCAGAAAAATCAAAGCAAGTTATAGTATATGATGTCTGAAGCCAAACAAGGTTCAACAGAATCACTTTGGAATAGTTTGCGTATATAATTAATCTTTTTTTAAAGAAAACAACCAACCCTAGGAGGTGACAGTGTAGGCAGTGTAGAGCACACAGCACTTGGAATGTGCTTGCTGCTTCTCAGTGGGTTCTCTTGACCACTCCTCACCCTGCTCAGTCACATGGAAAGCCCTTGCTTACAGGGGAAAACAAAAGTAAACTATGAGAGAAGTGGTGTGGGGATCTGCTGAAAACACAAGCCTGGCCGTTGTTTTTTGCGTCAGAAAATGCAGTATTGAAAACTGTCTCTGACAAAAGTGGGATATCCTAAGTGAAAGAATGATGTGGGAGGTGGCTTTGCTTTGAGCTGGGGTTAGGAACATGTGTTCAACTGGGGTCCCTTTGAATTTATATTATTATTATTTATCTTTCTAAGATTTTGCTCTTTGTGGGTTTCACTTCCTAGGGGGGCAAAACAAAATACATCTTGACACAGGCTATCAGTTTGCAGGCTTTAGGAAAAAAGCCTGAAAGCTGTTCTGGTTTCCTGCAGGGTAACCTTTCAGATGGTGGCTACAGTGCTGGCAAGAATTTTATTTTTATTTCTAATGTGTAAGCTAATGCTGTCAAGCTCGATAACTTGTCCTTGAAATAAAGTATCTCTTTTGAATTTGAATGTTGTTCTAAATCTTAAAATCACTCTCTTCTTTTTGGGCTGTCCTGTTGTTTAAAATCAAAGCTGATCAGGTTTTGTTTCTCCCCCTGCTGCCCCCTCCCCAACTACAAGATGTTTAGATTAAAAAACAAAACAAGAGTAACTTCGTCAAATTGCCTCTCCTTGGTTTGAACTCTTTCCAAGAACAGTGCAGCAATTTATTATACATTTGCATTATAAGTAGAGGCTGAAATGTCCTTAAATAACTTGTGCAGAAGTTGTTGGGTAAGGAGGTATGGTTTTTCTATATGGACCTCATCTGCTATTTCAGGGGATATTTAAGGAATGAAAGTGCAGACTGTAAAAGGTATGTTGCAAGGGTGTGCCATCTGCTCAGTTTGAAAATATAGTTTAGCATATTTGCATAAGCAAACATAATTTCCTGCTGTGTATACATGGAAAGCCACAGAGGATTTCAGAAACGGCCTTCCTTACTTTTTTTAAACTGATGTTTTCCTTTGGGCATAGAAATAGCTACTTCAGCGTGGTTTAAAACAAATGAAAAATGGTTAAAAAAAGAGACCACATGAATTACAACACGTAATTCAGTCCACATCCAAAATGTTACTGAGGTGAAAAACTTGGGAACCAAGAGAGAACTGGGTATCCGTGTTCTGACAGCAGTCCCTGGAGTTATTGCCATGAGCTTGGGGTTGCAGCAAATTTGGAAAGGTTATATATCCATCTGGTTCAAGGGGTGTTCTGGTCCAGAGTTCCAGCTGCTGTGGGTTAGGAAGATGTAATTACTGGAGAGTAGTTTGTTCCCTAACTACCTGTAAAAAAAAGGATTTGTATATTTTTAACATCTTCCTGATGCATGAGGGTGTTCAGAAACAGGTATGTATTTCATCTGGCATGGCAACTCCTAGTTTTTATTTCTGCCTGTCCTGGAGACTCCCTAGTGGCTTTGGGTAGAGGACAAAATTTCAAAA
The DNA here is from genome assembly GCA_035584735.1 of Pseudotriccus pelzelni. Taxonomy (NCBI): domain Eukaryota; kingdom Metazoa; phylum Chordata; class Aves; order Passeriformes; family Tyrannidae; genus Pseudotriccus; species Pseudotriccus pelzelni. The sequence goes on from JAWMRA010000001.1 coordinate 25,488,287, forward strand.
GTGGAAAAAGATAAATATTATTATGCTTTGTATTTGTCTTACTTCCATTTATGCTTCACAGATACTGTTGCAAACAAGTGAACTCATGGGAAAATCCATGCCAGACTGTAAATCCACACAGTATATTTGCAGAAAGTGAAACATTTACATGAAAAATACTAATTCTGGAACAATTACGTTAATGTGTCTGAGGCTGTGCTTGACATACCCAGAATCTGTCACTTAGTTTATGCTGCTTTGTGTATTTAATACTCCTGGCAGAAATGCTGGAAGAAAACTGCAGGCCAAGATTATTGGACAGATTGCTTTTGGCAATTTAGACTTATTGGCATTGGAGCAGACCGGCAGACAGAGGCTGAAAGGGAATGATCCTCTGAGCTCCACTTACTTTGTTGTCAGACAGGATTGGTGCTTATAGCTCATAAGAGGGCAGAAAAGAGAAACTGTTACTGTCTCATAGCTATTTCCCTTCAATCTCAGCTTCTCCCAGTTGCCTTGTCAGTGGGAAGAGCAGCCAAGTTTGGCACGGACAGGTATGTGCTTCATTCAGTGCCTCAGTCGCTCTAGCCCATCCGGCTGAGTCCTACTGCACTTAATTTCAGGGTTTATGTAAATATGAAGCGCCTCTTTCTTGTGCAACAGCAGGCAGCAGCAGTTCGGTGGCTTTTGTACACGTACCGTGCGCTGAGCCCTTTTCTTGTGACTGCAGCTTGTGTGTTTGCTTCCCGGATGTGTTCCCTGCCCACTGCTTGGCTCGGTGCCTCGTCAGGCCCACGACCAAGTGCTGTCGCAACGTGGACTGATAATCCCCAGCGGCCTCGCAAGGAGCGGCTTGTGTGTGGGTGTGGTGGAGAACATGGTGGAGCCCTGGTGTGACTCAAAGGCTTTGCCTAGCAAGAAGTTTTGGAAAGGAACCCACAGTGAAGCTCTTGAAAACCTTTGCTTGCAGCATAAACTGTTGTTGCAACCTCCTGCGTGCCCTTAAATTCACATACCCACAGCTTAAACTGTGTAAACTTTATGGGAAATGCAGATTTAATAATCAGTCCAAGGACTCTTTCATGTCAACAAGAGCCTGGTTTATCTTGCTTAACGTTTGCAGCCATGTTGGTTCTGTTCAGCTGTGTGAATTTGGGACTTTTCTCCTGTTCCCATCTAGAGAATGGAATTCAGTTGTACTTTTTTTCCTTTCCTTTTTTTTTTCCCTCCACCTGTCTCCATGGTGGTGGTGGAGCTGAAGTACAAATATTTGTCTTTCCTGGTCTAACGTTTTTATATAGTGCTGAGAGCTCTCTCTTTATTCAGCTGTCTTACTGCTCAGTCCACCTTGAAATACAGAAGAAACCTCAAGGTCAGTCTCCTGAGAAACAAAACTGTCATGATCTTGGCTGGGGAATAGCCCCTGCACATGGCAGAGGCTTGGCACTGGGAAGGAATGTGAGGAGCAGAAGTCTCTGAAGCAGTCCTGACCCTGCCTCAGCCCCACAGTGCAAAAGGCAGCAGTATAGTTAGTGATGGCAAATATTTGTGCAGGGCCTGGCTGTTGAAGGGAGCATTTGGTACAAAAGATTGTTTCCCAAGATCCAGCCTGGACTGTTGAGGCTCTGGGGATTTCAGCTTGGAAGGGTACAGATGAAATCTAGCACGATACTATAGCACCAATATAGACAGCCTCCTTCTCTGTGTGTACAGGGAAGGGGAAAACGCAACTAGCTTTCTGTGATGCTGGGAATGGTCTGCTCCAAAATGAAGTCCCTCGGCAGTGGTGGAGATGCAGGAGTGATGACAGCCTGGTTGACCCTCTTAATGCCCAGGCAAAACTTCCTCTTCATTTCACCAGTGCTAAGTGGGTGGGGATGGATGCAGAGGAGGCTCATAGTCTTTGTGATGATTATAATTTTAAATAAAATCAAATAATACCTTTTAGCTGGAGTTTCTCTTGTCTCTACACATTATACAGGATCTCATTTCTGTGATGGAATGGAGGGGTTTATGTGATGAGAGCTGTAGTTCTGTAGCAGGGAGGTGTTCTTGCACTAGAACTCCCTGTTTTTAAAATTCAATAACCTTTGGAAAGGCGTGGAGGGGGAAACATGTTTGAAGTAAATAAATCACCTCTTTTTTCGTTCACTTCCTGATTTTTTTGGACTCTTTTAAAAATACTTTGCTTGAGGCAAATACCAGATGCCGGCTTTCAAAGGGGAAGATGGGACTACTAACGCTGGCTCAGTAGTGAATTCATTAACTCTGTTGCGTGAAAATGTATATATTGTCTATCAAGACAAGAGAATCTGGAAGCAAAACATGGATTAAAAGTTTAAGGTAGGTTAATTAGAAAAAGGCCTGAAAAAGCATAAACATCAGTTCATAGGTGTTATATTTTTATCCCTGTCCCTTGTGATGCTTCTGCTAAACAGTACATCCTGCCAGGGAAAATGAGACATTAATTAGGGTTCCTTTCACTCTGTAGCACTAAATTGGAGAGCGAGTGACCACTTGCAGTTAAGTGGTAATCCTTTCTCCACTTTCCCAAACTTCCTTGTAATTGCACTTAGATTCTGCTGAATTCTGTTGCTCTGAAATCTCTGAGCTCATTTACAAGTGCTGAGAAGGATCTGGAGGGACCATTAGTTGGCAGCTTCTTGCGCAGGTTTGGCCAACAGGCAAATCCCACCTGGTTTGTTGCTGTGTTTGTGAGGAAGAGCTGTTTTGTCAGAAAGAGGCCCATTGACCAAAGCTTTGTGCTTCTGGGACCTGCTGCTGTATCCCCGCGACCTGTGAGGGGAAGAGTGTAACTGCATCCTAGGACTGGGATCTGGCCCCTCCGCTGGCAAGTGCAGTATCTGCTCTCAGGAGGCCCTGTGTTACTGTGGTGATGGCAGCAGGGTAAATAACTGGGTGAACTGGAACCTCAGTCACCATCTGTCCAACTTCTCAATCCCCCCGTTTGTTTCCTGGACTTTATAATAAAGATTTTGATGGGTTTAGGGTGTGTGATGCTCCTGATTGATCTGGGTATGTGCAAATGCAGGAGAAGCAGAGGTTATTCACCGCAAGTGAAATGGTGATACATTGAGGTGAAATTTAAAGTACACAGGGTTCTTCTTAATGAGCTGCTCTGTAAATGCTGCTTCTGACTTTCTGATGTTCCTCTCTGTTTGAGGCACCCTATTTGAAGGTGGTCTGGGAAGCAGCTTTGCCTGTGTAGAGTACAGAGAAAAAGGTGAGAAGAATGAGAGCAATAGGATCACACCTGTGATACCATGCTTAGGCTATAGGTGGTCCTGCCTTGATGCAACTGGATGCTGCCCCAGATATTGTCAGACCAAAAAGAGGTCAAGGCACTTGAATATGGGCTTTCATGGGAGCAGGTCAAAGGAGCTCTACCCAACTGTTCCAGGGAGCAAAGACAGAGTGCTGAACACAGTCATGTGTGGTAGTAATATAGCATATACCAGTTTTTATGTGCTTAGATTTAAAAGAATATTGAGTCTCGAGAATCTTGCCTCCCTCCTAGTAATCCTATTTCTTACTGGTATTATAAAATAATGGAATTGGCAGCAAAGCTGAGTAAATGTTGTAGATAGTGTACAGTCAGATTAGCTTTGTGGAGAGAGGGAAACCAAATGAGGAGTCTGACTACTGGATCACAGCAGAGGGAAGGGACCTTTTCTCCTCTCTTAGGCTTTTCCCTGTTAAAGCATTAATCACCAATGCTCTTTTTTTCCTTCTGTTGTCCTTCTCTGGGATAGACAAGAAACTTTTTCTTGCTGAGGGTGGTCAGTAACCATAACAGGTCTCCCAGAGAGGAGGATGGAGTCTCCATCCCTGGTCAGCTGGCTCTAGGTGATCCTGCTTATGCCAAATTCTGGTCTTCCCAGTACAAGACAAGCATGGATTTGCTGGAGTGATTCCAGTGCAGAACCACAAAGCCAATGAAGGCGCTGGAGCACCTCCGCTATAAGGAGAGACTGAGAGGACTGGGAATGAATTGTACTCATTTAACGTACATATACTCCTGTACAATTAAGTAAACCTGACTGTCTGCCACATGTGCATAACCCATGTTGTGGGTTATGTTCTGCATTTGTGAAGTCAGTGGAGAAGAGAATTTCCCAGTGTCTATCATGTATTTTTATGTAGTTGAGGATGCATAGCCCAGTTATGCTGTGAGCTCCCCGTTGCATTGAGCTGATGTGCTGAGCACTGGAGGGTTCACAGAGTGGTGTCTAACCAGAGGAAGTGAGAATGACTTCACCTGAGGAGTGGGTGTGCTTTGACTGTTTCATGGACAAAAAGCTGCTGGGTGCTGAAATGTGTCCTTTCTGCAATGATAGTTGTTTTTCCTGTGGATGGAGAATGGCTCCTTGCAGGACTCTGGCTTGATCATCGCGTCTTTGTGCTTCTTAGATTTTTCTTGTTCAGTTTAAACGTTGCTTCATTTGTGTCCCTCTGCTCAATGACTACAGCAGACACTGAGAAACGAACAGCAGCTTGTTCAGCCCAGTCCCTGTGTTTCCCAGTTACACCAGTGTGTGCTGGCACGGCTCTCCCAGCCGAGCGGGGCAGCCACAGAGACTAAGGAAGCCACCGAACATCCCTTCAATGCTGTCTATTTGTGGTGGCTTCCTGTGTTGATACCTTCAGGTGTTCCTTGTGCATTTTGCTTTGTGATGGTGTTTTGCTTAACTTCATTTTGGCACCCTATGGTGACATTTACGTGGAAACAAAATTGAGCGTGTGGTTTTTGTAACCGGAAGAAAAAACTGGAAAGCGTGCCAAAGGAGTATTGCAAAGGTTTAGAAGCCAGAAGACAGTGGAAAAAGATTCCAGTGTCTGCCCTTCTGTCTCAAGGGGGTTTTAATTGAATTATTTATTATTTTATTTTTTGTTGAAGCCTTTTTAAGTTTTAGGAAATGGTGGCTGTAGTCTCAGTATCGTGATGATAATGGCAGGAAATTTGATAATAGTTATGGTTTTAAAGAAGGTGTTTTGTTCTGGTAGGCTAAGCTCCCGTGTGAACCTAGAATTGTTAGACAAAAATAAATAGAAAATTTTCTTTTTGACTTGCGAGTGCAAATGTAAGCGTTTTCTCTGAAATTGGTGTCCTCGGTGTAAGAATACAGGGAGCTCCTGTAATCTCAGGTAGCTCCCCTCCTGCTGCCTTGCTAACTTGAAATGTTTTTTCAGAAGGTGGTCCCCCTTTCTACCTTTATTGTTCTTGGAGGGTGTAAAAGTCAAAATATCTGTGAAAAGTCACTAATCTGGTGGGAGTCTGTTCTAATCTTTGAAGATGTGTTGGGTTTAAAATGTGTGTACCTTACCTACTTTAATATGCTTTCTTTATTTAAAGGCATCTAATGGAGATGGTCTGTCTCTTACAGTGAGTTATGAATTCTCATACTCTGTTTTCTTCATCAGTGTCTGCATTCTGGAGGAAGAGCTGAAGGGATGTTCTTTTCAAATGGAAATGGTGACATTTCTATTTGGTGCAGACGAACTGCTTGCTTGCTTCTCAAATGGTGAACTGAGGGTGTTATACCTCACAGCTGTCCTATCTCTGCAGCCATGTGGTGGCCACGTAATCTAAGGAAAAATTTCAGTTGCTGGTGCAGTGGACTGCATTAAAACCCTTGCTCACAAGGCAAAGCAGCCTTCCTTGTCCACTTGAGGGCAGTCAGCAGTGTGTTCCTGTTTTTTTGGTGGGGTATATATAGGTTATGACTACCTGAGTATCATTTACATCAGAGCCAGGTGCTAATTGCTATCCTGCTTTTTTATCCTTGGCTATTGATGTAATCTCCATCATCTTTGTGACTTTCCCAGTAAGTTGATAGAAGAGGGTACAAAAGAGTCCAAGCAAGAAAATTCTCAGTTGTAGCTTTGGGTCTATGTTTTGTGTGTGTGTGTTTGATTTTATAGCACAAGTTATTCAGGTTGCTCCTAGCAGAAGCTACTGAACTCTCTTCTTATTATGCCTTCTGTATTTGTCCACTGTTACGTTATCTGACAGTCACCTATGACCTGGGCGCAGGGCTGTGGTTCTGGGCTACAGCATCAGCAAAGAGGCGCTTCTGTAAATGACCTCTGGATCTGAATAACCAGTCTACTGACAAACACTGTTCATCTCCCTGTGGATATTGTCAGCATCTAGCACGAGGAAGGGAGGCAGGCTTCTCCCACTTAGATTTGGAGCTGTCTTGTTCTTTACCTTCAGCTAATACTTATCTGTGCTTTGCTCTCTCTTCCCACAGGTAGACGCAGTGCGGGTGTATGTGAACAGCAGCTCCGAGAACCTCCGATACCCTGTGCTGTTTGTTGTTCGCCAGCAGAAGGGAGTGCTGTCATGGCAGGTCCCACTAATTTTTCGAGGCCTGTAAGTACTGAAGTCTGGTCTTTGTAACGTGCTTGTCTGCCAGCTTATCCATCATCAGCTTTCCTCAATTGCTGGGTCTCGTAACCTGTGTAGACTGCAGGGCTTGGTAGCGAAGCATGCTTGATCACTGTCAGCAGGAAGACCAAGATTTGGTTGGTAACCTCTTACTTGGCAGCCTGCTCTTATCTCTTAGTTTCTCAAATATGTACACAGAGTACCAGGAGGCTTATCAGCTGTGAATCTGCCTGTGAATCTATCACATATCATTGTTGTCCTTGCACAGTTGCTTACCATGTGTGCAGGTAGTTCTTGGGCTTTAGTTTGGAGCAGGGTTTGAACAAGCTCTTGAAAGAGCACTCACAGCTGTTGTGTTACAGTGCATTTGGGAAATAAGGGCTCTCCTCTGTTTTTTTTCCCCAGGTACACACGAGTGTTAAGTCTATTCCAGGGGATGGTTGGTTGGGGGCTGGTTTTTTTTTTTGTGTGTGTGTTTTTTTGGTGTTTTTTTTTTTTTTTTTTTTTTTTTTTCAAAAGGGATGCTGATTTATACCTTCTTCAACCTCAGAGCTCTTTGGGCTGCAAATACAGAAACTTTTCAGGCTCCTTAGACCATCTGAGATTTGAGGCTTCATCCTGTGACTGAATCCTGGTGCTGGGCAGCAGATACTCTGCAGTGTTTTGCGTGACAGAGGGGATGGTTACAGCAGTGGGTGCTCTGGGCTGTCCTTGCTCTTTGCCTCCAGTAAATGGCAGATGTTAAAGATCTACAGATGGCACGGGCATCCTCGAGGGAAGTGAAATGTTGGGGATGACCAACCCCTTGTGTGGACCCCAAGAGACAACAGAGGTGGAGTTTGAGCTCTGAATAAAATACTGAATGCCTTTGGGCCTTTCAGATTACAATTTCAGTTATGCAAGCAGGGGAAATATTATGTCATTCTTAGAACTGCTGAACAACTTTTTAACTGCTCGCTCTCTCTTGCTTTTCCATCCAACTTTCCCTTCCCTCCTTCCCTTGGCTGTTGCAGCTATCAGAGGACCTACAATTACCAAGAAGTGAGTCGCACCCTCTGTCCCTCTGAGCCGACGCCTGAAACAAGACCCTCTGACCAGATTATATTTGTGGATGTTGCTTCCATGGCACCATTTAACATTGCCTATGAGCTGCTAGTCACCAGGCTCGAGAACTTCCAACTACAGTAAGTTGGGATGTGAGAATACAAATGTAATTTCTTCATGTATCTCTTATGCAGGGATTTGGTCCGTCTGCCTACTCTTTCCTTTTTCCTTCTCAGAAAAAAAACTATAATTTTTTCTTTTGTTTGTTCTGAGGGTACTTTGTGTGTATTCCAGCTCTGAAAGTTTTAGACTTCAACATACTGGCATTTGTTTTCTAGGACCAACAAAGCCTTTAACTTCACTGCCAGCCCTTCTCAGCCCCAGGTAAGGAGAAGTCCCATGTAGCATCGCCTGTGTCTTACCACATCCAAGTGATCTTTTCTGCAGAGGTAGCAAGTCTTATGTGACTAGGTTGTTTCTCTCTTAGGATGCAGGGAACCTTCCTTACTGTTGAATTTTCTGTGGATATAGTTAGAGAGATAGCTGTTTCAGCCCCTCTAGGGACACCTTGGGGTCCTCTTGCAAAGCAGTTAAGTGAGCCAAAACCCATGAGCAGAGCAAATGAATGGTATTGGCTCTTCAGTAAAAGTCGGAAATGTACAAAAGTCCAGAGGCCACTGGTCTGCTGCACTTCATGGGAAGCGAGGTGGTGCACACCAGTGTCTTGTTCCAGGCAGTGCTGGTTCAGTTGCCTGACCGTCACTTGTCAAGATGCAATCTTTACTGGAAAAAAACCAAACCAGAAATAAAGAAGCTGTAAAGATGCAGCAGAACTCAGACTGCTATTCCTTGCTCAGGGCAGCAAGCCAAGTTGCAAGGTGATAAATGAAATGCCTGATATGTCTATAAGGTCAGAAGGAAGCACATATGTGCAGCACCTCCAGCTGGACAGCCTTGATTAGAGCCCTGCAGATACAAATCCTCTCTTGAATGAAAATGCTGTTAGCAGTAGCTATAAAGATACAGGAACTTGTAGAGCTGGAAAGGTATGTAATTTACCCAAGCTGTCTGTTACTCTGTTTTTGTTGTTGCTTTCACGGTTAGTAATACCACTTAATTTTAGGTTTCCTATTACTAGGCATCCCACCTAATCTTTTTTGTTGTCAAATGTCTGAAGCTTGTTTGCAGATACATGCAGGATTTTATGCTATAGAAGTATAGAGAATGGTGGTGACTGTTTGGAAAAAAACACTCATTACTTTGGATTTTATATTTTGAATGTAGGCTGTTAAAGGTCTGGCCTGGAATTAACTTTGTGATTCTGGTCTGGTTTTTTTGGTCACAATTAGTAATACGAGATTTGTGACTTTTAATTAAAAAACAGCTGTATGGAGTAGAAGATGAGTGCTTCTTAATTGGTATAATGCTGAGATTTTTGTAAATCAAAGTATTAAGTAATCTACAGGAGGAAGGAAAAAAAAATATGATTCAGGATATAGATGGCTGTTGGAAATAGACAAGCATAACAATTGAAGGAGATGTTTTGTGGAACACAGCTCGTGCCTGAGGGCAGAAGCAGAAGTTGGATATGCTTGTAGAGGTTAGAAGTCTTTCTGGATGTATTTATAACACTCGCAGTCTCTGCAGCAGAGGCCTCAGTGCCCCTTGTGTTAATTCTGTGCTCTGGTGTAAGTGTGGCTTAAAGAAAACTGTAGAATAGCCCTCATGGGTGAACTTCCTCAAGGGCCTGAAAGTTTCCAAGGGCAGTGCACCTGGGAAACCAAGTACCTCAGGCTGCCAGTGTCCTTGCTTGGTGGAAATAAACCATGCTCAGCTAAAGAAACCGGCTTGGTGAGTTCTCAGTAAGGACTTGCAGTTGGAGCCAGCGCTCCCTCAGCAGCAAAGGCTTGGAGAGGGTGATTGCGAATAATATGCTTTAGCAGGTAATGGGCAAACTTGAAAAAAGCTTGGGTGCTTGCTTGCTTTTCCGTGCCCTTCCAGTAGGGGGCCTTACTTCCCTGGGAATGGCACGTGGGAAGGGAAAAGGGAAATAGCCGGCCCTTGCTCAGAACTAAAGCTTTTATGCGACATAAAGGGAGATCTGCAGTTGGGAAGGTCTCAGGACTTGGGAACAGGAGCTGTGGTAGCTTCCAGTGGGGTGGCAGTGACTGCCTGGTGACCATGTGGAAGGAAGGAAGGAATGTAGGTGGCTTGTGTCCCCTCTGAGGTGGGGTGAGGTGTCCATCCACCCCTCTTGGTAGCTGTAACAGCCTGAGCTCTCAAGGTCCAGGCAGGATGGTGGGAGCCCTTGCAACAAGCCTGCCTGCTGCGGCAGGCACAGAAACCCTACTTCTCCAGAACTGGGTGGGGTAGTACATCAGACCTTTTACTGGAAAAACATACAAATAACGATATTCCCTGTGACATCTTTTGCCCAAATCTGAAAAAGCCCTTGTCAGGACAGGGAGGGCACTTTCTGACCCCACAAACTGTTCTGTGGGCCTGCTCAAAGCACGGAAGCACAAGCACACCATTCCTCGCCCCCAGAAGAAAAGCAGGAATATTGGCAGATGTTAGTGTCTCCCAGTTTTTTTCAGAGCTATAGATGAGTTATTTTAAAAGCTGAAGTGAGAAGAGAAACCCCCATTACCCTTTGCATTGGAAATGAGGAAAAAGTCCTAAATTCTACAATTAATATCAATCATTTATTAATGAAACTCTTCACAGAGTTTCAGCCATTTGACCTAATACTTTTCACAGTCTGTCTTTGAGGCAACACATCTGAGATAAAACTCCATGATGTGTTCCATGCATAAAGTACAGCCAGCAGTATGGAAACAACTGGAAATCACTCATGTCAATGTAATATGGAATGGGGTGTAAAATGAAGTCACTTTAGCTTCATCAGGTGGGAAAAAGCTTGAAGGAGCAAAAGCTGTGGTGTATTTTGGATGTTGAAGATGTTTGTGTCTAATAGCATGCTGTGCAAGGGAAAGAGTTGTGTGTTTAATCTGGTCTTCTCTAGTTTAAAATCCTAATATTTGAAATCTGAGTTTTTGTGAAGACCGTCCACATTCAACTACAAAGCCCAGCTAGGTCAGCACAGGCAGCTTAGGAAGGTGCTGAAGCTACTGCCAGGGGTGATTTCTGGATCATAACTCTCAGCTCTCTGCTCTCTCCTCAGTATTTTCTGTACAAATTTCCTCAGGATGTCGATTCAGTCATCATTAATGTGGTGTCTGATGCAGCGTACCCATGCTCGGTTGTCTCCGTCCAGGATATTGTGGTAAGTCTGAGCAGAGAAGGGTAAGGAGCTGCCTGATGGAGTTCTGTGTCCTGTTGTGAGGGGTCTGTGCCCTACAGAGAGAAAAGCCCTGTGAAGGACTTCACTCTAGTGGTGGTGGTGGTGAAGGCAGCCCCTGAAAGAGGAATGAAAATGCCGTGGGAAGGAGGCAAAGAACAGAGATGCTGAGTTCGAGCAGCTCATATGGAGATTTTTGTTGCAAATAGCTGAACAGGCTGTTCCTTTCCAGCCTGTCCATAGGGCATTTCCTATGTTCCCCTTGGGATGTTCCCTTCTGCCTTGTGATGTAAGTCTGTCTCTCCATGGAGTGGCATTGGATGGGATGCTGGTGGCTGAGGGAGGGAACAGTGCTGTTCCCTTGAGTTTCCCCTGCCTCAAGGCAGCTTGGGGAACTTCTGAGTTTCAGCAATAAGGTCTCTCCTTTCCAATTCAATATTTCTCTATGTAGTTACTCATCTCCTTTCCTGGGAAGGGGAGAATGGCTGTTGCTTGCAGCTGGGAAATAGCATGATATTTATCCTCCTTTCCCACCTCCCTGAATGATGCAGGGACCTGCAGTGCAAGAGCAGCAAAATGGCAACAGAGGCGCAAGATGCCTTGGGTGCTGGCTCCGAAGCCCTGGCAATTGCCTTTAATACCTGGGGTGAAGAGAGAAGTGGACAACATCAACTCTTGCCCACATCCCAATGTTTGAATGGTAGAAGGGCAGGAGAGGAGATTGTGGTAGATGATCTTGAATCTTTCAGGGATTGAAAGCAGTGAAAGTAAAATGAGGGCAAGCACTTGGCTTATAGTACACACTGTGAAGTGTGTGACACAACCAGTGTACAGCTGAGTGTGTGCACTATCCTGTGGGAATGGTGGAGTGATCAATCTCACTAAATGCTCTTCTGGCATTAAATTGCAGTCCTCTTGTGAGAACACCAAGATCAGTGAGTGCAGGCCACAACTGATGTCTTCAGAGCAACCTAACTTCTAGTTAGGGTTCTGGTTGTTTTGTTCCCTTTTGATACCTCAGCGGGGGCCTTTTTCTGCTGTTCTGCCCTGTGTTCTCCAGCAGTCTTCCTTCGAAATTAGTTCAGATGCTGTCCCTGGTTTGACCCTTAGTTGTGTCTGTTTTAGTGCCCAGTGTATGACCTGGACCATAATGTGGAGTTCAACGGTGTTTACCAGTCTATGACTAAGCAAGCAGCAATAACAGTGCAGGTGAGATGCTGATTTTTGTCCCAGTCTTTTTTGTTGTTTTGGTTTTTGTTTTTTTTTTTCTAGTGGCTTTTTCTATGCATTCTTAGTTTTCTTTTGATTATCCTCTTATGGGTACAAGCCTTTGCTTTTATCATATCAGCTGATATAAGTAGAAGAAATAATGTTACCTATTACTACAAAAGCTTGCTTACATTTGCTTAGGCAAATGTTTTTGGTGCTGAGGCTCTAGATCAGAGTGGCTGAAACCGGGTGTCTTCTGTTTGGACCTCGGCTCTTCTACCACTGAGTGGTGATAGTAGGGCCTCTATAATAAGCAGAGCTGAGGTAGATGGTTTGAACTCAATAAATAAATAAATAAACGCATCAGTATTGGTTTGCTTGTGCTGGGGTACTGCTGTGCTGCATACTGGTGAACCCAGCTTATTGTCAGCAAGGATGAGGGGAGCATCCCCAGAAGACAGGCTCTGATCAGAGCAGGGGATCTCTGTAAGGCTGGTGCCTGTATAGCAACTAAAACCTGATCTCTGGCCTTTTGGAGCACCACCTCTGCTTTGCATTGGAGGGAGAGGCTTCATGACTTGTGGATTCTGTCTTGTTCCATCCTCTTGTGCAGAGAAAGGACTTCCCAGGTGAGCAGTTCTTCGTTGTGTTTGTCATCAAGCCGGAGGATTATGCCTGTGGGGGTTCTGTGCCTTCGTCAATTCATGGTAAGTTGTTCTGGGAGGTAGATTTGGTGCTGAATCTGCGTGATGAAGTGGGTGTCCTTTAGGACATTTGTCTGAGATGACATGGGGTGGTCATATCCTCTCTTATCCAGGCAGCTGTGATTTGCTACCCCACCCCCTGCCGAATTTCCCCATGAGGGTGTCTTTCTTTTATCCTAAAGCTGTCAGCAGAGCTCTACTGGTCGAGTTTGCTAAGCCCTGGTGAAACATAGCGAGTTTCTAGCATGGCATCCTGCACGGAACTGTTTTACTCACAGAGATTTGGCCAAAGGCAAAAATGGTGTCCTAGTATCTGTAATGAGAGCATCTGTCCTTTGGGGACTAAGTGAATAGAAGAGATGCCTTTGGGATTCAGGCACCCAGATTTCAGCAATGTATGGAAGGCTGAAGCAGGGATTTCTAGTCTGAAAAATAGGTTATGGATAGGGAGGAGGGGGGAAACGTCTGGAAAAGGCTGTTTATTGATGAGTTTGAGAGCAGTTTAAAGCCAAACCACACAAAGACTGCAGTGAAAAGCCAGATCCTGTTGTTCTTGCAAGTTAGAGAATGAAGATCAAGGCCAGAGGACAGTAATGTTTGATTGTTTTTATATTTGCTGGTCTCTCTGCCTCTCACAGGGAATGCCAACCGTACCTGGAACCTGCAGCGGACAAAGAACCTTCAAGTGACGATTGTGCCCTCTATTAAAAGTCAGTGTCTTTGGGCAGAGCAACACAACTTTACAGGGGAACTTGGCACTTCTAAATAGAAGGGTATAACTGGGCCAGCAGCCTCTGATGGAATGGTGCCGAAAGCACCAGCAGTTGGAGCCCTGGTCCTTTCCAGGAGGTGCTGTGTGACACAGGGTGATCTCATGGGCACGCCAGTGAGCACTAAAGGGTGGAGAAATGGAGGGAGATCTTGCAACAGGTTCTGGTAACTTCTTTTGAAGAAAGCAGATGGGTTTTGAAGGGCTCTTTGGGAGTGGGCATTGTCACCAGGTGTTACTGGGAAGAGCAGGACATGAGTGCTGGCCCTGGGAGGTGCTGTCCCAGCTGTGACTGTCTTCTCTTTCCGTAGAGTCCGTTTATGTCCAGGCCATGTTCTTCAGCTTCCTGAGTTTCCTCTCCTTTTACCTGGGCTCAGTGGTTGTTGCTTTTGTGCACTACATCAGGTGAGTTGAGGAGTTGTACAAGAATAGCCTTGCTGTTTCTCATCACCCTCATGGATGCCTCTCCCTGCAGTACATTTGGGGTGACAAGCATCTGAACAGAGCAGCTAAAGAAGTCCACAACTACCTCATGGGCTCCTACTGACCATGAGCCAGAAAATTTTTCTTCCTCTGATCTGGGGACTGTGGCAATGATGAAAACCTAAGAGTCTGCCCTTCAGATCTTGTAGTGCCTCAGTCCTAGGTTTCCTTATATGAGGACACTGGGGCGCAGGTGGGAATTGTGATGAGGCCAGTCTGGGATATGGAACCAAGGTAATTTTCTGCTAGACTGAGTACTGCAATAGGTGGCAGTGACACAGAGGGCCTTGGAGTCCCAAGACTGCTGGTTTCCTTCCTTACCTCCCTGACCTGCCCCAACTTTGGTGTCTGGGCTTGTGTTAAAAAGGATATCTACATAAGGTGTTGGAGATGGTGGAGTTTGCTGGGATCATTCACTGCTGCCTGTGTAAGCAGTGACAGTCATTGACCAAATCCTTTGTCCAGAAGTGTGGAGGCTTGAGAAGAGAGCGGCTCCTTCAATACTCCTTCATGCCCCTATGGAAAGAGACACATAAAGCTCTCGTCAAGTAGCAGGTTGGTTTTGTGGGAACAATGCTTGTCAGCCACCTCTTCAGACCCAAATATGGGAAAGAGTTCTCAGCTGCTGCAGAACAGAGAATCATCAAAACTTGGTGCTCTGAAACAAATTAATTTCAAGGTGGGGACATGGCTTGACATCAAGACACATCAATCAAACAACATTTCATTGGAACAATTACTTAAGTGTCTGGTCTTCTTTGCTGTTATTTTTTCTTTGTTGTGGAAGTATGTTAGGTTGTGGGTTTTTTTTACCATCTCCTTGAGATCTGCATAGAAAGAGGTGATATGGGGTTCTTAAGCATTGTGCTGATGAGCACCTCTAGCTCCTGCTGCCCTTTCAGTAGATTCTTATGTGCTTGGTTCTCTAAGTGGTGAAGCTGGGTTTTGGAAGGTGGTCTGAGGGTCTCTCCCAACATGGTGAGCAGTGTAGGATGGGATAGTCAAGTAACTGGTTGTCCTGCTTCTGATGGGTAGGTGAGGGTGTAAAAAAGCCCTCTGGTGCTTTGGAAGTCTGAGGTGGACAGCAGGCAGTCATGGCTAAGCTTTGTCTAGTCCAAACAGTATTTTTCTTTTTTCTTGTTGTGTGTGTTTGTTTCTTTCATGCTTATTTTTGATAGTTTTATTTGTTTTTTAGAGCTTGCACCATATTCACCTACTGGTGTCCTAGATAGCCCTGCCGTGGCTGGCAGGTGATGGGGTTTCTTGGCTCTCTCATGAGTGCTGTGCCTTCCTTTTCAGGGTTCAAAGAAAGGCTTCATCTGGGAGATTGAGTCCTGAGCATGGTAAGGTTTCTTTTCTGTTTTGTGACAACTTTAAGCAACTTTAAGTGAACAGCAGAGGTCCTAGGCCAGGCAAGGGACAGGCTGTCAGTCAAGTACCTTCAGTCCCTTTGAGCCATCTTTCATGTCCATGTACCACAGTCTCTGGTGCTGATATGAAAGCTGTTAGAGCTTCCTCGCTACCATCACAAGAGAGCATTTGAAAGCAGCTCCCCTGAACCTGGTCCTTACCCCTGCCTTGAGGAGCTGACTTTTAAAGGAGTAGAAGAAGGTCAAGCCTTGCTGAGACCTGATTACAGGCTAATGTTCCTCATGTCAGGTCTGTTGATTTTAAAGCGAGGCACTTTGGGTGTATCTTATGCTTTAAGAGCTCCTCTGCATGAGGTATTTTAATACTCTCCTTAAGCATGAGGTATTTTAAATTTTTTAACTGGAAGTTGCAGACAACCAGGTGAATGAATGACTAATAATTACGTGATAGTGTTTGTGATATTTACTTTAGCATTGGATTCAGTTTACTTTATGCTGCACCCACATCTCAACATATTTCAGCTTTCTGCCTTATAAAAACATAGCTACATCTGAGAAGCTACCAGTGAGACATGGAAATTTTTGTCATGTGGATAGGGGGCACTGGGAGTTTCTGCTTTCTGGTGAAGTGTGGGAGGCTGGCCTTTTCATTTCAATTAAATATTTTAGTGCCTGCAAAGTAGTTCAAAGCATTGGTGATGAGGTCATTTGTACCTCTCCCCTAGAGGAAGGGAGGATGTTTTGGCACCATTAAAAGGTTCTTGATGTGTTCCCTTTCTTCATGCCCAGCTTTTTCAGTTTCTCTGGTCTGCTACATATCACCAGATAAGCGTACTAGTGTAACTGAGCTGTGCTTAAAGGATCAGCAGTGGAACTTCACTCTGACCTGGCATTACTTGGGTTAATATTTCTGCCGAGCACTTGGGGGCATTTGGATTCTCAGGAGTGGCTTCTTGCTTCTTCAGCCACTAAGATCTGCATATGCATCCTGGTGCTTGGAATATGCGTGAAAGATTTTCTTCATCACATGAACAGGAGACTGTAAAAATGTCCTTAAATATATTCTGATTTAAAATCATTCGGAATGGATCCTTTTGTAAAACAAGAGCAAGTCTTAGGGCACTAGAGAAATAGGAAGGGCCTGGGTATTGGGGAGTTGGGGGAAGTTGAAGAGACCTGGCTGAGGCTGTGGAAGAGCTCCAGGGTGGTGACAAAGGATCACTGGCTGAGGCAAGGAGGCACAGTCTCAGCCGGGTGAGACCAGAAATCCCAGGGAGTGCTACTGGTGCTGCAGCTGAGGGTTAATATTCTGAAGGCAGCTTAGAAGCTGCTTTCTAAGATGCCCTGGTGAGAGGTGGAAGTTAAATTCTGGTGCTTGGGAAGTTCCCAAAGAAGTTACAGGGCATGGATGCTGTTCTTAATATAGACATGGAAGAGCTGCTGGGCAGGGAGGATTGTTGAACAGCATCTCTGTGAAGGGAAAGAGGAGCACAGTTCCTGCACAGTTTTCCTCCCAGAGGCACCTGCTGCTTCTGTGAGCTGTCCTTTCCCAGGTAATCCATGCCACCCTCACATGTCTGGCACTGCATGTTACTGCTGTGTCTTTCCTCTGGGGAGGAACCATGTCCTACCCATATGCTGTTTCTTTGTCTATTGTGTTTATTCAGGGTGTGTCTGACTGATGCCTATAAAATGGTAATTAGCATCTTCCCTGTCTTCCAAGTCACTCAGGACATGCTGGCTTTTTCTGTTGGTTTTTTTTTTTCCCCCTCCTCTTCCCACCCACTGGAATTTCTCTTCCTCCAGAGTACCCCTGGGTCTTGCCTTCATCACTCCCCATGCCTTTCCCCTTCCCCACCAAGAAACTGTGGATGGGAGTGCTGAGCAATCTGCCTCTGCCCTTTGTCCTTGAATATCCTGCAGCTCCATGTGCCTCTTTGCTCTTTTCACTCACCTTACGCCTGGCTTCCTGCGGTTCACTTTTTTATTTTTAATCCTGTGGCACACCTCCCCTTCCACATCATCATTATCTGGTGGAGGCAATAGCTGGAAGAACCACGCCTGGTGTGGTACATTTACTTTGCTGACTCACTCATGCACTGGGAAGTGGGACTGAAATTAGTGGGTGAGCTGGATCTAAAGTGGCTGTTAGAGACAGGGCAGAACGCCTTTTCTCCCTGGCTTCCCTGCTTTGTCCAGATTTAAATCTTCCTTTGGTTACTTGGGAGAGAAGGTTGACAGGTCATTTGAGACAATAAAGCCTGGTCTAAAATTAGGAGGGAGCATCCCTGTGGGACAGGACTGACAGGAGTAGGATTTGCACATGCACCTTGGCACGAACATGGGGAAATGCTTCTTCCAGTGATCTAGATTTCCAAATGATTTTAAAGCAGCAGGAAAAACTGCCATGAGAGAGGAAGTCTGCATGGGAGCTGATGAGTAGAAGCTGGATCTTGTTCCTGCAGTGACCTACATCATCTGGCTAAGCTCAGCTCAGGGCTCAAGGCATGGGGTAAGGTGTGCCAGCACTTTCCCTCTGGTGCTCAGTCCATGCCATGTTGTTCACTTTTGATGCTCCTCTGAGCTATTCCTTTGCCCTGTTAGAGGGATAGGGCAGGAGGGTACAGGAGCTGAAATTGAGACCGAGTATTAGCCCGCAGCCCAACAAGCACAGTGAACATGCCAAAGAGAGCAGTCAGTGCGACTTGAAACGTCAGGTGTCATTGCTGTAAGGGTGCTGCCTTGATTTGGGCTCAGGCAGGGAGAGGTTTTAGGTCCCTGTACATGTGGGACTAATGGAAATGGTATAAAAACCTATGCAAGGTGTTACAGAAGTGCCCAGAATTTCCAGTTGGCAGGAGCAGTCTGCCTCTGCTGTCTGAGACAGATCAAGTTGTGGGAAGCCAGAGATGCAGCTTCTCCCTCTTTTGTGGAGATGGGTGTCTCATCCCTCAGTGAAGGGATTCAGCTGTCTCTGTTTCCTGACATGTTTGTCTGCTGACAGTTCAGCTGCTGAGCTCTACCATGGGAGGCAAAAAAAGAGGGAATGTGGAGGCAGGAGGGTCCCAGTGCAACCTGACAGTCCTCATTGCTTCAGATGTGTGGGCAGGAGGCAGGGACTCCCCAGCCCTCGAAGGCTTCCACTCTTATCATCACCACAAGATTATGGCCACTTTTTGCATGGAGTATCTTTTGCCTTCTCCTTGCTTGGTTAAAACTATGTAGGCAGCTGCCTTGCTGAAATCTGTGACTCTTCCAGGAATATCTGGAGGTAGCAATATTTGGACAGCTCAATTGCATGAAGAGGGGAAGAAGAAGAATTAGAAATTCGTAAGAGCGTTCAGAGCACTGTGAGACTTGTTCTAAAGTTTACCAAGTCTTGCAGCCCTAGTGTGTTCCCTGCATGGTGCTGAAGAGGGGCTCATGCTGCCAGTCTCACTGGCAGCCTGTCTGAGGAAGCTGAAGGGAATGGATTTACTTCACACTGCAAAACAAGGGTTCCCCTTTTGCGCAGTATACTCTAGAGACTGCCATGTGTTTAGAGAAATGTTGCTTTTCCCAAGCCCCTCCAGCTCTTCAAGCTGTTTGTGTTCACCTCAGGGATGTGTTTTGAAGCACTGACTTGAAGCTAACGGTCCCTCTTGGATCTGTTTCCATTGCAGGATCTGGGATTATGACTTCTTCACACCCCATCTCAGCCAGCACTCCTGAGGGAAGCAGCTATGGTGCTATTGGTACAGTATATTCCAGAACTGGGGGCATGGGAAGGTTCTGCCTGGGGGAGGAGAAGGCACTTTTAAGGTGGTTTAAAGCCAGAAAGGAATAAAGCTGCAAGCTACTTTGGGAACATCTTGGAACTACTTGAAAAAAAGAAATAAAATTGCAGTTCGAGAGGTTTAGGTTGCACTTCAGGGAAAAGCATTTACATAATTAAGGTGGCAAATCTGTGATAGAGGTGCCCAGAGAGACTGTCTTTGGAAACGTTTGTCTCAGCTAGACAAAGCCACAGTCACCTGAGAAGTGTTGGTGACAATGCTGCTTCAGACAGGACATTTTACTAGGGACTGGCAAAGGTCCCTTCGAAGCAGGCTTCTAGAAGCCTGCTATTAGCTCATCAAGCCTGCTTTTAGAGCAAGGCATGCCTTTCCCTGGAAGGCTGGAGGGTTGTGTGCTGCAGGGTGAAACAGGATTGAAGCTTCTTGCACTCCAGAGGTTTCATTAGGGAAGAAATAACGTCACGCTGTCAACAGGTGAACCGTGCCCTGGTGGCAGAGGAGGAAAAATCTTCCCAAGGGTCCCACTAATCCAAGATGATGGGAAATCACTTCCTTTGCCAGAGTATTTCTAAGTCTCCTCCTTTCAGCAGTTTCCCCTCCTGTGAAGGTGTTGGCATTGGATAGCTCAGTGGGCTTTGGGATGGTCCTTGAATTTGGCAGCTTGTGGACCCAGATTGCAGGGTGAGGCTGTGCAGGTGCAGGGCAGTGTGAGGCAGCTGCTCAAATGAGAGTAGAGCAGTTCTGTGTAATTTTTGGTCCCTGTTCAGGATGCATTTGCTCGCTGTTGTGTAATGTCAACCCTGACACTCCAAATACCATCCAGTTGTTGGACTGTGAAGGTGTGATATCTCTCAATGCCTGACAAAGAAACACAGAACTGTTTTTTCATGAGCTTTGGAAAAAATTTAAGTCGTGGAGTAGAGTTGAGGGCTTCAGCACCACCCTACCCACCCTTCCCCAGTTACCAAAGAAACGCTTCAAAAGCATTTGGGAAATGAGGAAGAAACTTGTGTTCTGCCCACGCCAGTATGGGCAAGGGGCTGGGAACTTGGCCAGGCTGTGACAAGTGCAGGCAGATCCTGCTGACCTGCAGGTGACCGATCCTGTGAATGCAATGGGAGCAAAGCTGGTACTCTGCTTGCTTTGAAAAATCGCCTTTCTTCCTCATTGGCTTTTGTTCTACAGTATTTTTAGAAAAGAGTATATATATAAACCTTACATAAAATCCGAAGGTGAACTACGTCAGCGTGGTTTTGACCCCTAACAGTCTACTGCTTTCACTAGAGTTTTTTTGGCTTGTCTTGGAATTCCAGATTTCAGAGCCCAGAGCAGGAGATGATGGTCCTTGAAAGTGCTCTTAGATTATAACCTGATAGTTTTAGGAAGGTTTGGGATCATTGAAGAACTTGTTCCTTGAAATGGCCATATCAAATTGAGTGCAGCTGGTATCTGGGACAGCTTTATTGTTGCTGTGCTTAGAGGGATTCAGCCTTTACCCTGCCTGTTTCCTTCTTCCCACTCTGGTCCAGACGAGTCAAGCTCCAGTGGTGGACGTCAGATGTCCTCCCCTGAGCACAGGCCACCAGCTGGTTCTGACACAGACAGCTCTGTGGAGGAGGAGAGTGACTTTGACACCATGCCAGAAATTGAAAGTGATAAGAACATCATCCGCACCAAGGTATGGCTGGTACTGCAGTGTGGCCCTGGTGCTGGGCCACGGGCACATCCAGGCGAGGACCAGCACTAGTCACTTACCAAGATTTTGAAGTTTTCTTTTCCCTGTTAGGTGGATTTAATCTACTAAAGCTGAATGTGCTTCTTAGTGTTTTTTTTTTTTTTAGTCCCTGAAAGTTTTCCTGCTGTGCTGAGTGTTCTACTGAAACAAGCGATTTAATATGGAAAATGAGAATGTATTGGGGACTATGGAGAAAGGAGGAAGAATCCCAGAGAGTGTCCCAGAAAGTCCAAGGAGGTGTGACAGATAGTGAGAGAATAGTCTGCAATAGTAGGTAGTTTATCTGGTACAATTAGTGTGACTACAGTGGATGTACAGAGGGGCTTTAAGCTAGCAGCTCTCAAGCTGCCTCTTTTTGTCACCCTGTGCTGTTTTGTGTGTTTGGAGCCATTCCTGGAGGTCAGAGGATTTTGCAGAACTCAACTCCATAGAATCAAGGGACACAACAATCTCACTGCATAAAAACAGTCCAAATAGCACCAAGCTGCACATTGTCCAAATATGTCAGGATCTTCTACTGCCTTCTGTAATCTTCATTAGTTTTCTTCTGTTTTCTTCCCTCTTTCCCCATCCACTAATGTTTTAGGTGTTCCTCTATCTATCAGACTTGTCTAGGAAGGACCGAAGGATTGTCAGCAAAAAGTACAAAATCTATTTCTGGTAAGGAGAAGGCAAACTGGTAAGACCCAAGCTCTGGACACTGTCTCTAATTGTGGAGTTTATCCACATGCCCTTCCTCTGAACCACACTTTGGACATGGGGATATTCTTTGAACCATCCTGTTACACTTTCTGACCCTGTTCCAACCAGTAACTGCAAATCCCAAGTACCTCAAATAGTAATATTTGTGGACCAATGCACATGTGGTCCTGGCAATGTTTTGCATCATTGCTTTTAAGTGTGGTAACAACTGGTGTGCTGGAACATGGCAGGGAAGGGGAGAAACTGGCATTCAAACACGAGCTTGTGGTCAACATCCTGGCTTTTCTTGTGCCCTTAGCATTTGCCTTGTTTGCATTAGCCCATGTGCTCTTCGGCTTCAGGAGATGATAATGAGATCATAACTCCAGAGAGCAGGGTCTGTGCCCATGGGCACTGAGATGTGCACATTCCTCCACAAGCACCGTGGGCCTCTGTCCCAGGTGTGCACTTGTTTTGGTGTGTGTAACTGCTGCTGCTCTCCCCTCTCCTCTCTGCAGGAACATCATCACCATTGCAGTGTTTTATGCCCTGCCGGTCATCCAGCTTGTCATCACTTACCAGACGGTGCGTTTGACTCCGTGGCTGACCCCTCTTGCCTTTAAATTTGCTTTGTAGTTGGACTGTGTAAGGATGACAGTGGAATCACCCAGGAATTCTGCCTGTCTGAGACACAGTTTACCTTAGCTGCTCTCTCTGCATGTGTGTTACTGCAAGCTTGGCTTGCTCAGAGTGCAGTTCTGCTATTTTTGCTTGGGAAGTGGGAGTGCAGCTGTTTTCTTGCTCGACTGCTTCTCATTTGGGCCCTGTTTCATTTTAGAGACAGGAGAAATCTGCTGTATCTCTAAAAGGCACCTGAAAGGAAGTAGGGTTTGCTGTGATACAAGTGCTTTCTCCTCCCTTCTCCCCACCCTTGCTATCCTGCTGTTAATCAGATGTCTGCAAGCTGTCTATTAGTGGTGGGGTTGAGAGCACACAATGTTTCCTCTGAAGACTTGTCAGGTTTGTGGCCTCTGCTAACACATTGTCCCACCCTAAAAGCTTCACTAGCAGATGTCAATACTCCCCTGTGCCTGTGCTAGAGCTAGGCTGTGTCCTGGTATACCTTGTGTACATGCAGCGTTTGCACAAAGCAAACCCCCAGGAGAAGGGAGGATTTGCTGATATTTGGTTTCCCACCTCCTCTCTGTCCAGGTAGTAAATGTGACTGGCAATCAGGACATCTGCTACTACAACTTTCTGTGTGCTCATCCCCTTGGGGTGCTGAGGTGAGTGAACCCTGTGGTCATTGCATTATTTTCTCATGCTTCCCAAGTGTGCTGTGCCCAGGTCAGGATTTTGTCCTTGTCAGGCTCACGGTAACTGTGTCGATAGGACCACTGGGAGTTTAGGACTCTGAGCTTTCTGTTTTTCTCAGCAGTGGTGCTCTGCTGCTGTGAGACACACACACGCAGGAACCTATGGCACCTGGGTGCCTCTAGAAAATCTAGGGCATGGCAATGAGGTGCTCGCATGCTCTCACTTGTATCCAAGGAGCAGTGGCTCTGCAAAGAAGTTCAGATCAGTCCTTTCAGGGCAGCATTTCTCGAAATTAATGTGGGAGTGCAAGGAAGGTCCAGAGTTCAGAATCTCTCAGAGGAAGTGCTAAATTCACTGGGGTAGGTGAGCTACTTGATGTACAATTGTCATCCAGAGCATAAAGCTGTCAGTTTGGCAGCTGCTGAGGTAGAGGATCGTGGAGAGGGAGCAAAATGGATTCAGCTTATCATGGCCTAGGATTCAGCTTTCTGCTTCTGTGCTGCCTTTGTCTTAAACCTCCTTCTTTCCTGTAGTGCCTTCAACAACATCCTCAGCAATGTGGGCCACATGATGCTGGGCTTTCTCTTCCTCCTCATTGTGTTGCGCAGGGACATTCTCCACCGTCGGGCCATGGAGATGAAAGACATCTATACCCTGGTAGGAAGCATGATTGCATGGGGCTGAGTGGAGGGAGGGAAGACAGGATGAACTCAAAAACCAGAGTGATAACACAATGTGTTTCCATTTGCCTTCCTTGAATTGAATCCTCCTCTTTTTCCCCCTGTGCAAAAGGGTCTAGGTGGGATGCTCATGTTCTTGCACACCCCAGTACTTTACTACATACAGTATGTCCACACTGCTGTGGTGTTCCAGCCTGGGCTTACAAAGACAAGGAGTTTAATAGAGGAATAACTCCATGGCTGTGGCTTGTCCATTAGTGCTCTCTGTGGAGGAACTGGGGAAGTAGGAGTGTCCCAAGATGCCTTAGTTACAGTGAAATTGTTGAATTGTCTTACACAATTAAGAGTTATTTCTTGGCACTCTTGTTAGCAAGAGGGAGTACAGATGTTTATGGTAACTCAGAGGAATTTGACTGCCTCTACTCTGAAGCAGAGCTGCTTGTAGCCAGAGCTTCTGCAGTCTCTTCTGGGAGAGGATAGAGAAATCTGCAGCCCTGTGGGCAGTGCTGCTGGTGGTTCTGGAGACAAACAGCTCTGTTTTCATTGGCTTGGTAGCAAGTAACAGCCTTAGCAGTTGTAAGGGTCTGCTGCTTGTGGTTTTCAGATGATACTTTGGCCAAATTGTGACGGAAGTGCCCTCTGATGGGCTCTGCTCCTCAGGTGCTTCCAACACTCTTCTGACCACAAAAACAATTCTGGGTCCCCAGTCCTCCTTCTGTTTTGGGCAGGATGGCATGAGGACAGGACAGATTTTCAGAGTCATGATGTTGGTGCCAAGGCATTGAGGTCTTCAGACCACAAGTTTCAGCACGGTCAGCTTGAGTTTGCTGCCTGTGGATTCACTGGCTGTGCCATGTGGCTAAATCCAGAGCCTGTGGTTGTGCACAGCACACTGTGCTGCGCTGCAGACTAAAGGACATGCATAGGAGTTAGGACGGATGAAGGGATGGAGAGTGGATGTCATCAGGGCAGTGAGGGTACTTACTCTGCAGATCTGTTCTCTTCCAGGGCTACGGGATCCCAAAGCATTTTGGTCTCTTTTATGCTATGGGCATCGCTCTGATGATGGAAGGGGTGCTCAGTGCCTGTTACCACGTCTGCCCTAATTACTCCAATTTCCAGTTTGGTAAGCCGAGTTTCCTTTTTCCTTTTGGGCTGGAGCTAGGAATTGCCGTGCTCTGTCTCCTGCTGAGCTAGTGACATTTCCCATCCCTCTACCCTTGCAAACCTCCCTGGAGACTGCCTGTTTCAAAACTCAGTCAGGAGGCAGTGAGGCTTTGGATTCTAGGGACTAACACACGTCAGCCTCCTCTCCAGTCCTTAGGACTCTGGTAGTGCACTGCTGGCAGGATCTCACATTGCTTTTTCAGCTCAGTGCTTGAAAGTAATAAGTGCACAGCCTGAGAAGCAGAGAGTTCAAGCCTAGGAAGCCCCTGTGACATCTCAGTGGAAATTTTGCTCTGTGAGCCCCTTCCTGGGACAGAGAAGAGTCAGGCAGAATCTTGTCTGTGAGTGTGAATACCTAATGAGAGGGGACAAAAATGAGTGAGCCAGGCTCTTTTCAGTGGTCCCCAGTGACATAACAAGAGGCAATGGGCACAAATTAAACCACAGGAAACTCCATCTGAACGCAGGAATTTTTGGTTTTTTTCTTCCTTTGAGGGTGGTCACAGACTGAACAGACTGCTTGGAGAGGCTGGGAATTCTTCTGTGAAGATATTCAAAGCCTGACTGGACATGGTCCTGGGCAACCCTCTCATAGCTGACTTTGCTTGAGCAGAAGTTGTTGGACCAGATGACCTCCAGAGGTTACTTGCAGCCTGCACCATTCTGTGATTGCCTGCCTGTTTCTGTGTTGCACTGTGGGCACTTATTTCCTGATCCCCTTTAGTTTTTGTTGCCCCAGAGCATGGTAGATGTGCTGCCAGATGGCAGAGCACGAAGTGCGGTACAACGTAGTGCAGCGTCAGGGATCTGTGCCTGCCAGCCTTGGCTTTGGCCCTGCTGCTGCACTACTTCGTATGCACTCAGAGCAGGTTTCTCAGCCCACTGGCAGTACCTGTTTTCACTGTTTGTTGTGATCCCTCCACAGACACCTCCTTCATGTACATGATCGCAGGACTGTGCATGCTCAAGCTCTACCAGACCCGCCACCCAGACATCAATGCCAGTGCCTACTCTGCCTATGCCTCGTTTGCTGTGGTGATCTGTCTGGCTGTCCTTGGAGTGGTATGGCTCCTTCCTACTTACCTGCTTCTCTGGGAAGGAGATGGTGTGGCTGGGAACACAGCTTAAGTGGGGAAAGCAGCAGAGTAGGGTAAGAGTGCGTTAAGTGGCTGTTGGCATTTGAATTCTCAGTTCCCTTGGGTTTTCCTCCTCTCTTCCCCTGGGCTTTCAGAAAGGGGAAGAGCAGAGCAGTTTCCTCTAGGTGGGCCCTTTTTTTGGGCTTTCCCTACCACATACCATCCTTCTCAAGAGGAGAAATTCACACATCCAGGTGTCCATGTCCCAGCACACAGATGGTCTTCCTGTGAGGTGACTTACATTGCGGGGGACCGGGGTGAGGCTGGATGAGCTTCCAGGACAAGTATCTGATACCTAACTGCTCGTGCCTATTTCTCCCCTTTTCAAAACTCCATGTTGTTGGGCACAGCTCCTGCAGTTTGCCTTCCAATCTTTGGAGAGGTGGGGGGCTAGGAGAATGTCTGGGGAGCTCCCAGCTAAATGTTTGGAGTACCTGCCTAGGGAAGGGCACTGTAGCAGAAAAAATCAGCCAGAGTTGCTGGACTGGTACAGGGCTTTGCCTGTTAGCTCACAGCATTGCAAATATCGAGCTGGGCTCACCTGAATCCCTGTCCTGTCCTTTACCTTAGAGGTCTCTGCTTCCCTTCGTTTGAAGGACTTATTTTCGTTCATCAGTAACCAGGCAAAATCCGTTGAATTCTTGCTCTGAACTAGCAGCTAGGTCCCACTGGGCTGTCAGCCCCTCACGACCACACATAATGTGGGATACCAATTGATACTGCAAAGGTCTCTGGGTAGGAGACTCTGGGATAAGGCATGCAGGATCAGCTGGTGAACCTGGGACTTCCCGAGAATCTCTTGAAAGGTGTGGTAGATTTTGACAGCCAGGTTCAAAACACTGGGGCTTTATTATGGGTTGCTCTATCTTTTCTTGAGGGATGCTTTGAAGCTGTTCAGTGGAGCATATAAGCTACATCTCCCTTGTTCCATTCATATAGAGGTGGCTTTTCCGCTTGCTTTTTGGTGGTGTTGGGGTTGTTTTGGTCCCCCACCACCCCCAAAGGGGAAAGATCAAGCAAGTGATTCCCAGGGAATGGGAGTGCTCACAGCCAGAGGGCAGATCAGCATTTCTGGACTCCTTAATGTATAACTGAAAGATTAAGGTTTTAGTATAGCTTTAACATGCACTTGCAGGTCCCTTCCAGTCCTTAAATAAAATGAAAGCATACAGTAGAAGCAATTGCCTGCAGAGTGGTTTTGTCCTTTTTGTTCTACAGTACACTTATCAAAGGAATAGTTGGTTCTCTGACTGTCTTTGTGAAAATAAAGCTTCTGTCCAGAGAGCTGCTGCTCAGCTCAGCAGATAGAGCTCACCTGGCCCGGGTGTCCCTGCATTTCTGTTCCCTGGGCCAGCTGCAGCCCTTCCAAGCTGGCTGTTCTTATCTGAAGGAGTATCCAGACAGAATCCTCTCCTCTCCAGAATGCTGAGCTCCTCTTGCCTCTCTGGATTTTGTTTTGAATTCATAGATCTGTTTTCAAGTGGGAAGATCTAGGTATTTCTTTTCCATATTCAGTGAGGTTTTCTAATGACCCATGGTGATATAGGACAGAAAAGGATTGTCCTGCTCTAACAGGGCTCCGTTTGCATTTAACATCTCTTTGCTTTCAGGTGTTTGGGAAAAACGACATGTGGTTTTGGGTTGTTTTCTCAATAATCCATGTTTTGGCCTCGTTGGCTCTCAGCACCCAGATCTACTACATGGGCCGCTTCAAGATGGGTAAGTGCTGTGACGGATCCGTCTTCTCCTGGGTGTGCAAGTGCCTCCTGTCCTCGCCTGCGTG
Source organism: Pseudotriccus pelzelni (assembly GCA_035584735.1). Lineage (NCBI taxonomy): Eukaryota > Metazoa > Chordata > Aves > Passeriformes > Tyrannidae > Pseudotriccus > Pseudotriccus pelzelni. The sequence goes on from JAWMRA010000001.1 coordinate 25,515,833, forward strand.
TCACCTGTGCACTGTGTCTGTCAGCACAGTCCTGTGGCCCATGTTCTGGGTTACCCTGTGCTCTCATCCACCTGATGCTCTTCCTGGCCTCTGAAGTCCTTGTGCTATACTGCTTCCCAGACCAATGGGTCTGTGGAGGCAGGAGAGCTGGGCTCTGAGGGAGCCTGTCCTTCAGCTATAGCTCTCCCTAGTGCACAACGCTCCCTCGTGCTGTGCTCAGAGCAGAGCTACACCCTGTCACAGGGGGAGGGGGAGAGGATCTGGTGGGGAAACTGGCTCTTGTGCTCTGCTTACAAACCTATTTCTCCTTCTTCTGCTTCTGTGTGCCTCAGATGGCTCTGACTCAGGTAACTGTCTCCTTTTTCTCTGCTGAGTTGTGCAGTGGTGTAACAGCCAGGGATTGCGTGGATGTAGGGGGGGAGGCAGGCTCGTGTGCCACCTGGGGTCAGCTCTCCAGAAGTGAAACCACTTTGCCAGCAGCACTGTCAGTCCTGCTCCTTGGCAGGAAAGGGGTGATACAGCACAGGAGAGCTCTGATCTTGGCACAGGAGCCTTTTCAAGCTCTGCTAAAGAAGGGCATGTGTGTGCATGTATGTCCATCCATCCCCATTGGCGCTGATGGCTCTGCAGGGAAGCTTCTGCAATGATTTTGAGAGCCGGCGTGTCTTGAGTGCACTCTGCCCCTTTAGGACTCTCTGAGGGCTGTGGGATCTGTTTCTGCTGTTTTCCTGCTGTGGCAGCTTGTTCCATAGAAGGTGCTTTCCCCCCTTCCTGTGCGCACACATCTCTTTTCCAGAGATGGGATTGCAAAATCAGCCTGTTCACATGTACTGACAGGGCCCAGTTGAATTCTGGGTAGTGCTAGTGTTGAGGGGATCTTTATTTTGTTTTGGTTTTTTTTTTAAACCTGTTGTTCTGCCAAATGCCATCCGCATCCTGTGGTGGCTGTTCTTATCCTTAGCACAGGCTGTTCCCAAAGGGCAAGAAATGCATCTGCTGACACCTTAAGTTCTCTGTCAGCTGGTGGGTGTCTGTGTCTTTCCCCTTAGGCATTTTGGGGCTCACTGTGCTGGCTGTTCTGGCTTTTTATCCTCTTCTTTGACAGACTTGGGCATATTTCGACGAGCAGTGATGGTGCTATACACAGACTGTATCCAGCAGTGTAGTCGACCAATGTACATGGTAGGTGATTTCTTATCTCAGCAATTGCTCACCCTTCAGGCAATGTGCAGAGGAAAGAGTTTGGTATGTTTGAAAAAGTGGTGTTCCCTGCTTCCCTTCTTCTCCCTCCCCCAGAATGGTTGGGTAAGTGTAGATCTCTGCTGCAGTGGTTTATTTACCCCCAACCTCCAGACTTCCCCGATCACAAACTTGGTGAATAAAACATCAAAGCAAAGGTGATACAAGCATGACAGGATTTGCCTTTGCACTTGGTCTCTGGGGCATCTGTTTAGAGGAATGGGTACAAGGCTCTGTGCAGTGCAACCTCGCTGGGGAAGGCAGCAACTGTTTTGGTTCTGTGGTTTAAGCAAAGCAATTGCCATTTCTGCAGCACCTCGGGGCAGACAGCAGAAAAGTAAGAAATGGTGGCTGTTACCTTGTGTGTCTCACTGATGGCTTTCTTCTTGGGCACAGAGTGCTAATTAAGGATTGAAGCCAAATGGGCTTTTTATCCATGAGCATCTTTTTTCTTTGTCTATTTTTTATTTATTCTCCCACCTCTGAATAAGCAAACTCAGTCCACTCAGGCAGGAAGTAAGCCTGGCCAGCCTGAAATAGCTACATCATGAAAGCAGCCATAAGCATAAATGCACGTGCCCCACAGATGTAACCCTCTGCCTGCTGTAGTTACAGCTAATGGTGAGATGGGAGGAAAAAAAGGCTCTCTGAATACGTATGGGATGCTATCCAAAGCTTCCCCTGCTGTGTCTTTCAAGCAAGTCCTTACTCTCTGCAGTAATTTTTTCTATAAAACGGTGGGAGGGAAGGAATCTAACTAGAAAAACAGTAGAAGCAGTCAGAGGATTTGCAGAACCTCCTGAGGCTGATCCCTTAAGTGCTGAGCTTGGTCTTTTTTAGATGTTCAGTCTCCTTCTTGCAACTCTTTCTTAAAATTTGTGAGGGCCAGAGCATTTTCCATCTGATAAAGCTCCCACAGAGCAAACTACAGAGCCAGGTGCATGTGTGTTTGCAGGAACCAGACTCCAAATCCTCACATAATGATATCCTGAATTTCTGGGGCAGTAGCCTCTTTTCGCATACCCTTCTGATTTTATATGATCATCAGTGTCTTTCCTCCAGGACAGGATGGTGCTGCTCATTGTTGGAAACCTGGTCAACTGGTCCTTGTAAGTAGTTACGTCTTGGTGTCCTGTGTATTCGTGCACGTGGGCAGCAGGATTTGGTACTGGAACACAGGGGGCCTGGAGTGGTGGGGAAGCGCAGCAATGTCTGTGCAATAATCCTGTGCTGGGGCCCTTCAGACACGTTTTGGCAAGGAGCTTGATCTGAGGAGTGCTGACAGTAGGCAGGTCCGTAGGATGTGGCGCAGCACTACAGAACTGTGTGAGGCATCTCCTAAGGATTTCAGCTGGGGCTGTCTCATGGCTCGTCTGAGCGAGCTTGTGTAGGGCTGGCTTGGTGCTGTGGTGCTGTGTTGTGCTGTACACCTGCTTCCCACATAGCTGGGAAGTCTCTGGCACAGCCAAGGTGCAGGAGACCTGACACTCATTAGTCACAGAGCCTGGCTGAGCAGGGAGGGATTAGCTCCTAGATGAGACCTAGAATCATTGCCCCAGGCTCTTGCTTTTCACTAAAGCTGCTTCTCAGGGACGTGCCTTCTGCCAAATGTACAGGTCTGCGGCCAGCTCCTACCCAGTGAGATGTGTTTGGCCATGGGTTGGAAGCAACCCAGGGCCCTTTACTGTCCTCTGTGGTCTCAGTTGCTTCAGCAGCTGACCATGGCTGAGTTTCCTTGCCTGGGGGCAGAGGCAAACTGTGCATTTCCTCTAGGGAATTGGGAGGCTGTGGCAGTGTAGCTGTGTCCTGTGGTCTGTGGAGCAGTGGGTGGCTGTACCCTGGCACTTTGGGGAGGATGACAGCCACAGTGAAAGAGGCTGTCTGATATCCCTTCTTCCCTCTCTCTCAGTGCTATATTTGGGCTCGTGTATCGGCCCAGAGATTTTGCCTCCTACATACTGGGAATCTTCATCTGTAACCTGCTGCTGTATCTGGCTTTCTACATCATCATGAAGGTAGAGGGAGGCAGCTGTTGCTGTCTCTGGGGCACCTGTCTCCAAAGGGGAAGGGATGGGCCTCTTTTCTAGCTGCTGTCTGGGTTCCTGTGGTGCTGCAGAGGGATGTGGAGGGGCCTTTGTGGGGCTCAGGGTGGGACAAGGTGTTCGGGAGGGATGTTGTGTAGCCATTTCAGGGGTGGCTGGGGTGGGCAGCCCTTCCCAGGTGCAGGTGTATATATAGCTCTGCCCCCTGTGAAGAACTCGGGGTGTGTTGTGAGGCTGTGTCCCTGTCTGCAGCTCCGCAGCTCTGAGAAGCTCCTGCCCATCCCCATGTTCTGCATTGTGTCCACAGCAGTGGTGTGGGCAGCTGCCCTCTACTTCTTCTTTCAGAACCTCAGCAGCTGGGAGGTAAAGTTCCCCTTTCACTGTCCTTCTGTCCATCTCTGTGTCTCATCATCTTTCCTTCCTGTTGTTTGTTTTGCACAAAAAATACTTTGGAGAAGTCTTGGGCTGCTCATGGCAAGCTGCTCCTGTTCAGCAGGCTGTGAAGGGAATGTGGGAAACTGTCATGAGCCAAAAATGATTGTATGCCTGTAGCTGTGTAGAGGCTATTTATGACCCAGGTGATCTGGAGATGACTGGTCCTCACCAAAGGACAGAGGAGGAGCTGGGGATCTGAAAGCAAAACTGGGCAAATCCTGACTAGCACTGGATGGAAGACTTATCCCTGGATCAGATGGGCAATGGGGGGGTAACCTGTCTGGGATTGTGAGGGCTCTCCATGACCTGGGAGACTCAATGCCTTCTAACATGGTATCACATCCATCTCCATGGAACTGAGGGACTTGCTGCAGGGTGGTCTGGTGGAGGCTGTGCAGCTTGTGCTAGGCAGGACCTCAGATGTGGAGAGCAGAGCGTTCTCCCCAGCGGTGTGCTGTGGCCCCAGATCCATTTTCAGGTATAAGTATTGCATTCCTGGCCTGCCCTTGCCCCATGTCTGGCCAGCACAGCATCTTTTCCTTGTTTCTGCTTGGAGGGTTAAGATGGGTTGATCTTTAGAGAGTCCTGTGTGATCAGCAAGAGCCCTGTGTGAGTGGGTATCAGGTGCTGACCCTCTGCCTGCTCCCTTAGGAGACTCCAGCAGAGTCCCGGGAAAAGAACCGGCCGTGCATCCTTCTGGGCTTCTTTGATGACCATGATATCTGGCACTTCCTCTCTGCAGCTGCCTTGTTCTTCTCCTTTCTGGTGAGTTTTGCTGAGTCTCCCACTCTGCTGTATTGCCTCACCCTCTCCTTTTCCTCCTTGCCCCTCTCCATCCACATGGACCTGTGACTGCTCCAGGATGCACTGAGGTGCTTGGCTCTATCTCCAGGCATCCTTTACAGTGGGATGCTCTTTGTCAGTGGGATCAGGTTTTCTCCTTTGCCTTATTTCTCTCCCTGTGCCTCTTGGCCTCAAATTCCCTCTGGGGCTGTGGGTCACACAGCTCTTGTGGAACAGCTGAGGGGCTGCTGCTGTGACCAGTGACTCAGGCATTTGTGAAGACCTCCCAGGAACACAAGACCTGGAGGTCTGAAAGGTACACCTACCCGGGCAGCAAGACCTGAATCTGCCTTGTACCTTTCTTCCTCAGGTCCTGCTGACCCTGGATGATGACCTGGACACGGTGCGCAGGGACAAGATCCCGGTGTTCTAAGTCCCCAGGGGACAGGGGCGCAGGGGCATCCCAAACTGCTCAGCCAAAGGCACTGGGCCACTGGTGTCTGTGGGGAATGAGCCTGCTTCCGTGGCCAACGACACAGTAGGAGCAGGGGAGCTGGATCCCACAGCAAGCATGAAGGGGTGCTGTGGTAACTGAGGCGGGACCAGGAGGGAAGACAACGATTACTCCTTTCCCGATGCATCCTCTGGGCAGGCACGACCCAGCAGCCAAGGCCAGTGCACAGCCCTCTGGCTCACAGGAGCAGAGAGTGCTGGAGCCAGTGAGGGGGGAGGAAACAGGAGGGAGGCGTTTGAGGCCTTTGCTTCCCTTCCTTCCTGCTGATGTGCTCCACTTCCTCTCTGGTGAGCAGGCTCGAGAAGTGCAATGCAGCTTCTCCCTGATGCCTGTACCCTGCAGGCTGCTGCCCTCAGAGGGTCCCTTCACAGCAGCACAGGGGAGAGTGTTTGGTTCCTGTCCTGCAGCCACTGAGGGAGCAAAGGACTCCAAACTGAGGTGGCCGTGGGGGGACTGTTTTCTTCTTCTTTTCTTCTTTTTGTTGGAGAGACTCCTCCGGTAGCTGGTGGGGAGCCATGGTAACAAGACTGTGGTGTTGGAGGGAGATGGTGGACTAGAGCTGCCCATGAGTGCTATGCCAGAGCCTCCCACCTTGCTCTTGAAGGCTCTCACTTACTCCTGTTGAACAGCCACACTTCCTCTGGCAACTCCGGTGCTGGCTCTTGCCAGCGTGATGGTCTCTCAGGGCACTAGAAGTGCTGTCCTCAAGCAAACCTAAAAGAGATGGTGCAGCAAAGCTAAAACCTTCATGCTGGGCGGCTCTTTGGCAGCCCCTTGGCTCCTGCTGCCTGCCTTGCCAAAGGGGCAAGGTGGAAGAGCCATGTTGTCCAGCAACCTCAGACTTTCTCCTTCAATGAGTGTTTTGGACAAACTTGGCAAAGCAGGTTCCCTTATGGACTAGGAGTGCGGTAGAGGTTTGGGGACTGTTGGGGTTGAGCTGTTTAATTAAAGATCTGGGCCAAACTTTCTTGTCCAACTTTGCTGCATCTGAAATAAGTTTTTAAATGGCTTCTGCATTCTTTCTGACTTCTTGGTTATTTAAAAAACAAGAATAAGGTGTGCATTATCTCAGACCTTGCGTCTAAAATGGGACCTGTTTTGCTAATTTTGAATTAAAAAGTGTTCTTTCAGGCCTGCTGTCCTTATTCTTGCCATTGTCTGAGCATTTTTACTTTAGTGTATGTGCATGTACCCAGTGATGCGAAGGTTTCATTCCACTTCTGCTTGCTAAAGCAAACAACTATGGTGATGTTTTACTCTCAGAGTCTGTCTCTCCTTGGAAAGTTTTGCACCACCTGATTTTTATTTTTTTTGTAAGTTGGAGATTGTCAAGACTGTCAATAAAATGAATGTTCCTGGTTCCCTGCTCTGCAGGGTGATCTGAATTCTTCTTGCTCCAGCTCTCAGCAGCAGCAAGGAGAGCATCTGGGGCAGAGGGCTGCCCAGTGGTGTCACACAGCTGCTGTCGTCCTTGGGACTGCCACAGACGGTTCCTGAGCATAGGTGCGGATGACTTGCTTTGTACTCTTACAGTTGCCTTTGTGAGACTACATAGAGTGAAGAACAGACACTCTTGTCACTGTAGTCCCTTCGGCAGGGTGGGAGAGGGCTGGAGGAGGAATGACACAAGCGGCTGCTAGCTGTTACCTTCCCAAGCAGAGCTGTTGCCGCTCTGGAGGTGTTTCAGGCAGGGTGTGCCAGAAATGAAGAAGGTGGAGGTGGTCCTGGTGTGCTGTGTTGTGTGACAGTGCTTCGGGTTTGACTCACAAGTTTGCCATGCAGATGGAGTTGTGAATGTTTCATCTTGGAAACGGGTAGGTTTCTCAGGGATGTTGCAGAGCTTGAGCTTCTCTTCCTTAACCGTATCAGCGGAGGCTGCAGGGAAGGAGATGACACTTGTTTTTGTCTGAGTAGCATCAGCAGAGAAGTATCAAGCTGAGGATAGTTCACATTTTCCATTCAGCCACCCTGCAGCCCTGCCATATGTTCTTGGTGTGTCTTAAATGTCTGAATCCAATATTAGTTACTCGGGCTTGCCTGCAGCTTCCTTTTTCTTCCCATAAGGAGGGACTGCCAAGAAGTCTGGGGTGCAAAAAAACCCACAAAACAAACAAAATGCAAACAACCCAAACCCTTACCGCTGAGTGCAGCAAGACTGAGCTGCCCCCGTGGGGGACTCTGTGTGGGACTGTGGTGCTCTGTCTTGCCCACCAGCATGGTTAGAAACATGCTGGGCAGATGGAACCAGCAGGGCTTCTGTACCCAGGAAACATAGGAATATTTGACCTGACTGTTTTTGTAACATGTGCTCTGTGCTGCCCTCCTTGCCAATGCAAGGGCCACTGTAGGAGCCCCCAGTGCTGTGCCAAATTGAAGAGGGGCTTGTGTGCACCCAAATTTGTGCAGTGTTAGACATACATTTTCATAAAAGATATTATTTTTCCATGTGTCTTTCATAATCTGTAGTCTCAGTCCTTGCTGCAAGCTTGTATATGTTTCTAGCCAGGAAGCTGGTTTATCTTCTTCAAATTGGAATGTGAGAAAAAACTAACACTGAACAGCAGTTGGAAGGCTCAGTGTAGGAGGTAGAACAGCATATGGGCTCGCTGAGCCAAGCAGAGATGAGCACAGTATGTGAAGGGTAAGGTAGTAACAGTGAGGGAGAGAGAGGTTGGAGAACACGGGAGAACATGGAACTAGCAAGAAAACCATGAAAGAAATTAAATACAAGGAAAGGCACCTCAAGCCTGAAAGATGGGAGGAAAGGTTGGAATCATCTCCCTGCTGCTTCTGTGCTTCCAGCATGATGCATTGCTTTTTAAAATTTCCTCTTAGCTTTGCCCTGCCTGCTGGTTTCTGTTTGTACTTCAGTTCTCCCACCTAGTGGCTGCAGGGCTCAACCTCACTCAACAGCTCCAGGGATCCCTCTGGCTTCTGGGGTGTCTGTCTGGACACCCGGGCAGCTCTGTGCCTCCCAGCTGTCCTGGTCACACTTGTCTGTGCAGCCCTTGGACCTGGAATGCAGCTTGCCTTGAGTCCTGCTGTACTTGTCTAGGCCGTTGCCCTTGGGGAAGGAAGAAAAGCTCGCTGGATAGGTGGGGGACCCTCATTCTGTGATTTGCAGATTATTGTTTTCTCACCTTTCTCTGCTCAGTAAGGAACAGAGGTGTAAAGGGAGAAAGCAGAGCAGCATCCTTGAATTGGGGAGGAAGGGGGAAGTTTTCTGCTGCCTGCAGGCCAGTAGTGGGGTTCCTGCTTCCTCCATCACATGCTCAGCATAAACTGCTGTCACAGCTCCTGAAGGGAAACAAATAGTTCACTTTTCTGGTGAATCCCCCCCTCAGCTCATGGTAGGGGCTATAAGGAGCTGGAAGGAAGCAGGAGCTGGTCTGGCTGCAAGTGGTGGCTGCCAGAGTACCTCTCCTTACATTATGGAAGCTGTACCAGCCCAGGAACACCTGCCCTAAGCTTTCTGGAGTTGGTTATTCAATATTCAGGCTTACTTGCTAAATCGTGAACTTTGTTTGCTGTTTTTGTAAGAAAAAGAGCTGCTAACACTCAGCTCTGTATCATTTGTGTTACACCTTCTGCAACACTTTCCCCAGGCCTCTTAACATTTTCCGAGTAAAAGCCAGTGCAGTGCTGGGGTGGATCAGATGATTTTGGGTGGTGTATGGCCAGAAAGTTGCTGCTGAGCAGCTTCTGCTTTACCTCCCCTGTAGCGTCTCTTGCCTCTACCCTGCTCTGCTCTTTCCACAGCTCCTGGGCACCTGAAGGGTGTCTCCCCTCTCTCACAGCTCTCTTGCCTTAAGCCACAGAGGAGGTGAATAGAACGTTATCATGGAATGGTTTGGGTTGGAAGGGACCTTTAAGAGTAATTTAGTTTCAACACCTCTGCCCTGGGCAGGGACACCTCCCACTAGACCAGGTTGCATCCAGCCTGGCTTTGAATGTTTCCAGGGATGGGGCATCTACCACCTTTCTGACAAACCTGTTCCAGTGTTTTACAGCTCTCATTGTAAAAAACTTATATTAAAAACCCTTATGTTCCATATATTCCTTGTTTTCTTGGGAAATGTGAAGTTGTTGTTCTGCCCAGTACAACACAAGGGAGAAAGAAACAGCTTCTGTATAACACTAATACACACTCAGAGGTTAGGAAAACTACTGGGGTCAGGTGAGCTGACAGTTTTACAATTACCACTCAAACCTCTGGGCCAGCAGAAGAGCAGCCAAGGCAGGGGGAGGACTCTGCATTGTGACATGGGAAGGCACACTTTGAGGAGAAAGGTGAACTCGTCCACAAGTAGATTTTGAGGCTATTAAAGCAGCAGCACCTGTGTCGATGCTGGGGGAGGGAGTGGAGGGGCAGTTACCAGTGACAGCAAGAGGGGGATACGGAGTTTATCCACGACACCTGCAGGGTCTGTTTGAGACTCCAGTATGCAGCCCCTGGCTCTGCTTCACCTCTGGCTTCAGATGAGAGAAGAAACAGAGCCAGTTTCACTTGTGCTTTTGTCTGTGGTTTTCCTTATGTGCACATGGCCACACCAAGCACTTGTATGAGCTCCTGGCAGCTCTCAGCACCAAGGAATGCCAGGGGGAGGCCAAGCAGGACCTCCTTGTCCCAGGGGCATTGCTGGGGCCTCGTGGTGCTCCATCTCCCACAAGCAGAAGCACATGCGTCTGTTGCAGCTAGCCAGCAGTGAAAGGCAATTTCCTTGGAGGTATTCACCTGCCTTGCATCCTGTTTCCCCTCCCCTCTCCTCTGAATGAGCTACACATACTGGCTGTCACTGAAGTTGCAAAATAGAAGGTCCTCTGTCTTAATACTGAACTTTAATTAAAAAAACCCCTAAGGCCTTCTGTAAAGGCATCTTCCGCATCTGTCAGAATTTTGATCTTTACAAGCAAATTTTTCTGGAGCCCCTGAAGACAATTGTTTCATGGTATTTCTGTCAACTTCTGTTGCAGCCTCCCAACAATGCCTTTACTTTACCTTGCAACATCTCTGTACTGCTCTCATACAAACCACATCCTTTAGCTTCGAACTGTGACAAAAGAACTGTCTTAGAGCACTTCAGAAACAGTGCAGCAGTCTGTGATGAGAAGCATTATATAAAACTGAAGTTGTATCTCAGTGAGCACTGTCACCTGGGCAAGGACAGCACCTGCCATGCATTGTTTTGATACTTCATTATCAGTATGTTTCTTCTGAATCGTATCTCCAAATAGTGCAGTGCATAACTCTGGTCTATGCAGAGAATATACATCAGTGGAAAACCATAACTGTAACTGTAAATTCCCCAAACTTTTATTTTTACCTCTCTTGAAGAGTGAGTGGTATGACTTCCCACGGGGGAAGAAACTGTATCAACACGAACATAGTATCCAAAGAGTGTTTTTCTTTTTTTTTTTAATAAAATACTATTATGTTCAAATCTATACAAATAATTATTACAACTATTAAACAAAGTATTACATTTAACAATAGAAATCTCAGAACTCTGAACAAGATCATGGTTTGGGATATTTACACCTGAATGTAACACATTTGTAAAAAGATGTCAAAATAAACAGAGCAAGATCTTATTTACAGTTGGAAGATGATGTTCCTGTTCATTCATTATAGATTTCTACTGCAAAGTTCCTTTTTTCCATTACAAAATAGTAAGGACTTTCCACTGGGACTGTATCCAAGTCATTTACAGCTGTATAAAACAGAAGCACAGCAGAAAACTCTGGACTGAATATGAATAATTTACACTGTGGAGGGCAACAGCATGTTTGATTAATCTCCTGTGGCAAAATCTGTATTTGCTGCCCTGCTCACAGTGAGCAGGCAGAACAGGGCCCAGCTCACCATGAGCTCCATTGTTCCATTGCTGGAACAGCAGCACATATTGCAAACTTGGAAACCTGCTTGTAAAGATACTTTTGGTGAGGCAGAAAGAAATGCCTTCATTTTTTAAATTTATCTCATAAAAACTGGTATCAGTATATAATAAATGGCTTCTGTGTAACTAAGCAGAGTTTGTTCACAGAGAGAATATGAATTTGTGTTGTCATGACCAAAAACCTCCACTACATCTTTCACCAGTTCATAGAGTAACTTGTTGTCAGGGTAACTAATGGGAATAAAGCATTGGTGCTCTGAGGTTTTAGATCTACTTGGTATTGCAGAGGCAGTAGAATTTGAAAACGCCCTCACACGCAAACCTGTCTCTGCAATGGTACTTCTGTCTATGAGACTGCAACCCATGCTGGATCATGGCAGCAGGAGAAAGGACCAGTGGGGGATGATAACAGGCCAGGTGACGATAAAGAGTGGAGCTCCTTATAGCACTGTATCAGAAAACAACACCAATTTGACTGATTTGTTATAAATAGACTCACTGCTATTCTGTCTTGCTAGTGAAAGTGGGATCATTAATAAAGTGATGAGCATGAAACTTATTAGGGGAAGGCAAAAGATCACAGCTCTCAGCACAGCTGACTACACTCAGTCATCCAGAAACAGCACGAGTTTGTGACTGAGTCCTTGAGTCAGGGCTGCACAGGTACCTCAGAACGTGAAAAGATTACAGGAGACCAGAAGTAATTAAATGGCCCATTTTCTCCAGCAATGCCCTCTGCAGTTGCCCTGCCACTCAGTCTGTTTCCTGCAACAGCACTACAGTCACCAACCACAGCAGCACCAGCGCAGCTTTAAAGTGCAGTAGGAAATCTGTGCAAAAATCAGGAGGCTCTGGACTAGCACAGTGTATTTATTTTTTGTCAGAGAGGTGCTCTTCCACCAGGGCAGCAGCATAGTGACTGGAGCTGGGAGCAGGAGCTGGAAAACCCATTCCAGTAAGGCTCAGCCACCAGCGCAAATCACTTCAGTTCTCATTTTCCTTAGCTGTTCTTAAATGAGGTCTTCTCTCTCAATGAAAAGGTGTATGAATATTAATACAGTATTAATACTATTTTACTGCCTGCTTTCAACTTAGCCTGTCTCTGTTCTTATTCTCCTATGCTGCTTAAGGGATTGATCATGGGCTACACTGACATCCATGCAATCCAGCCCAATACTATTTGTTGAAGTCATTTAGGCCAAGCTGAAAGCCACAGACACACAACACCTGTCAGCTGTGGCAGTCCCACCCCAGAGGTAGTGCCCAACCTTTCCCTTCCACTGCTTATTTTGCTAAATTAAGCAATACTGAGTATTTTTCCTTACTTCAAAACCAAAACAAACCCCGTCTTAGTATAAGTAACCTTCAAAAACGTATTATGGAAGAGAAAACGGCATTCTCAGGCTAACAAACTGCAACTTTTCCAAATATAGTCTTTTACAAATATATCATCTTGAAAAACAAGGGAACAGGTAATTCTTAGGAGAAAAAGGTAAATAATTGTTGTCATAGATGTTTGCTGAAGAAAATGTATTTGCTTATCAAATTGTTATCATAACAAGTAAACCAGAATCATTCAATCTGCAAAACTTACAGAAGCTCCTTTTTCAAAGTACTGTCCCAAGTACAGATTGAGGTAAAATGAGCTTTATCAACCCGGTATCTAAACACAACAGGTTCAACCGTAGGAGAAAGGAAAAATAAAGAAAAATAGCAATAGTTTCCACTCCATCGTAAAGATGTTCCAATTGCTCCTCTTCCCTGGGAAAGGAACTGAGCCACCGACCTGTTAGTGGCACAAACTGACCTTCACAACTAAGTGCAAGAAGGTTGACCTTCAGTTTCTGTCTCTCCAAACCAGACAAGCCCAGAGCCCTCAGCTGCTCCTCACAGGACACACCTGCCAGCCCTTCCACCAGCTTTGTTGTGCTCCTTTGGACTCATTCCAGGACCTTCACATCCCTCTGGAATGGTGGGGCTCAGAACCGCATCCAGCACTCCTTGTGAGGCCACAGCAACGCTGAGCACGGTGGGATGTTCCCCTCCCTCTGACTGGCTGGTGATGCCGTGTTTGATGCTCCCCAGGACGTGGTTTGCTCTCTGGGCTGCCCAGGCACACACTGCTGACTCACACTGA
>JAWMRA010000001.1:25531063-25727619 GCA_035584735.1 Pseudotriccus pelzelni
TGGGCTGCCCAGGCACACACTGCTGACTCACACTGAGCTGCTGCCCACCAGCACCCCCAGGGCCCGCTCTGCAGGGCACTCTCCAGCCACTCTTCTGCCTATTTATAGTCTGGTGTTACTTTGTCCCATGTGCAGAATCGGGCACTTGAACTTATTAAATTTCAGCCCATTAGTCACAGTCCAAGGCTCCAATCTATCTAGATCCCTCTGCAAAGCACCTGTCAACAGCTCCTCTCGGTTTGGTATCATCAGCAAACTTGCCAATGGTGGGTTTGCTTCCCTCCTCAGAGTCCAGACAAACACGTAAAGCAGTGTGGCTGCTGCTTCAATCCCCATCTTTATCATCCAGAAACCATGGAACTACTCACTGTTACGGAACTCATTTCACCAGCTGAGGCAGCCCCTTTGAGAGCTACTGCATTAACGAAATCCATTTGATCAAGGGCCTCACCACAGAACACCGAGACCTGCGGTTGGCTTAGTCAGCTTGAGGCTGAGGACTGACTCGTTCCTAACCCTCCTGCTCTCTGCACAGCCCAGTGGCTGCCACTCCATTGGTAACTACACTTTGGCAGAGACAAGCTGGGAACCAAAATAGAGATTCAATCTATTATTTTTAAGGAACACAGAGAACTGATGCACCACTTAGATTTGGTGTCCTAAGATAGGCTCCATCTGAATTAAAAAGTGATTCCCAATCAGAATCAGAACCATTTTACTTCACCTTGCAAGATAACATCAAACCACAGGGTGCAAGAGCAGAGACACTGTTGGGACAGACTACACACAAGACCCAATTATTTTTCATGTCAAAGTCTCCTTACTTTCCTGGATCAGTGGAAAAGGGCTTACCAAAAACAACATCTGGGAAGTCAATCTATGGAAAAATGTTGCAGGTCTGTCTTTGAGGGTCCTGTTCTTGGAGATGGAGGGATATATTCCTTTCCACCTTTCAAAGAAAAAAACCCCAAACCATAACAAACCAAAACCCTAGGGAGCCTGCTCCTCCCTATGCCCTCACCAGGGGCCTGTGACAGGTCCCAGGAGCAGAAAGACAATGTGCTGGTGAGCAACACACAAGCATTTTAAGCTTACCCTGCCCAGAGAAGTGGCCCTGGAGCAGGTTTTCCCACTCTGCAGCTGGTAGAGGGAGGATTGCATCTAAGGGAACCTGAAGTTACCATGTTATTTGAAGAATCAAACCCAGAATGGTATTTCCAAGCACATAAAAATAAAAGACAAATATTTCTGCCTTGTTTGAAGAAAAAGAACAGTGCAGAGCCATTAAATAAATGTTACCTAGTTCTTCCCTTTCCTTTAAAAGAAATGGGACTGAAATTTGTGAAAGTACTGGAGACTCAGCCAGTGCACACACATTCACTCCATATCTCACACAGGAACAAACACATCATACTTCCTTGTGGTGCTCAAATCCCAGTGTCTTCCTGGTATGTTTCACTCTTGACACATCCATGTTCCTCCTTGAGCCACAATCACACGGGTTTAGATAAAAGGTGCATTCAAGTGCAGAGTACTGATAATAACTCGGGCTCGATCCGGTCAGCAGTACCAAGTGAACGCTGCCCCCCAGGATGCCCACTCATTTTGTGGGATGCCACAGGTTCAGTCCTCCTCCCATGTGCTGCCTGGCACAACAAAGGGCTGTTGGGCTGTCACTCACAGTAACCAGAAAGCTGATGTTTGAGCATGGGCCAAAGAAAAGAAGAGGGGGGAAAAAAGGAAAAGGACATTAAGAAGGTGCTAACCAAGGTACAAAACCCACCCTGAGGTAACTTGCAGCAGTGAACAGTGAAATGGCAACAAACACAGCTGCTGTCTCTGCTGACTCACCAGAAGGAGTCGCAAGCAACATTTAAACGTTGACCGAGTTCAGCAGTAAGAGGCCACTCCTAAAACAGATCCAAGCAAAATTCTTCTTAGAAATGGAAAGTCATGGGTTAAAGAGATCCGAATTCTCTAAAACAGTATTTTTAATTGCTGACCATGCGAACATGTAGTAATTTTAACCAGGTAAAGCCAGCTTTAAGTCAAGTGCATAGGGCAAGCTTAAAACAGACAACAGCTGCACAACAAATGCCTTTTTCAATTAACACTGGGTTAACACAGACTTGACTTGTGTTGAGGCTTCTGAAGATATTTTACAAAAGAGAAACCCAAGCCATTTCAAGTTCCTCTGCAGTTTCAGGTAAACGTATCAGAAACAAACCGAGACCTGTAGCACTTGTTTCCTGTCTCCTGTACGGATGCTCTCACTCCTTTCTTTACATCCATATATTACTGAGGGCGGCCCTTACCTTGGAACAATCGGACATCAAACTTGATTGTTGGAAAATCAACAACCAATATTTGCACAGCTCTTGATGTTGCATCCTTACTGTTTACTAGTAAGTAAGCATTGCTTTAGGCACTGGTGCTTTAGAGTTAGTAAGGTGGGTGGAAATACAACATGTATATAAATACAGAAAGTACCCATATACATACATTTAGGCAAATAAACAGTGATGCTATGAATGGTCTCCACTCTCTTCTTCTTAAATATATAAACAACACACCAGACTAGAAGTCAGTCTATCAGTTTTCATACAGCTGAGCTGCAGTCATGACCTAAAATATGGCTTATGTTGTGCGCAGGTCGGTTTGAGGACTGCTTGGAAGAATCTGAAGCAGATGTGTTTGCAATGGAAAGCAAAGGCGACATTGCTGAACCATCTGGAGGAAGAGCTGTGGCTATTTCTGGAAACAAAGACGTTAAGTTAAAATTGGATAAGTGCGACGTGTTGGTCATGTGCATTGGCGGCATATCTGGAAGCAAAGGAAAACTTGGCTGAGCAAAACCAACAGGCCTGGGAGGAGACAAAATGGATCCAAATCGATTGTTTAAACTTCCACTACTTGGCTTCTCTGTGCTTGGGTTAGGAAACATTTGATTGGGAAAGTAAGGGATAGAAATGTCATTGGAGAGGGTAGGGTGGGCAGGAGAGTAAGGTGGGTAGAAGGATGGCAGCGTATTCTGAGGATCAACTGGGATTAGAGCTGGTGTTCGAGTGGCACTAGGCTGAGTGACTGGTGGGATGAAAGAGGCATTGGCATTTATCGGTGGATTCATGCCACCCTCCGGAATAAAAGGGAATCCAAAATTCTGAGAGAGAGTATGTTGGTCAGGGGCCGCGTTATCATTAGACACTTGAGGGCCATCGGACATAAATCGGACAATGCTTCCTCTTTTTTCTATTGCAGACTGCTGGCGCCCAAGGATCATACTGCCACTGGTGGACAGGGGAAGATGGGGAAGACTAGGGTCAAAGACATTTCCATGTCTTTGATTTCCAGATCGATTCCTTTCAGGCTGACGTATTTTAGAACCTCCATTGTCTTGCAGAGGATGTCTTGACCGCTGAGTAACTGAAGAGTTTGGCTGACGAACAGAAGGCTGCCCTTGCTCACCATTTCCGTGAGAAACTGCAGGGTGAGGGTGAGTTGGCCTCACGACTCCATGCATGTTGCTGGAAACAGGCGTATTCATGTGGCTCTTAGTTCCGTGACTGTCCGTCATCCTCATGGCATTGGACTTCTGTACAGAGATGTTTGGGCTCGTATTGCGACCCTGAATATCTCCCGAGGAAGAAGAACTCGAAAAAGGAATAGTCAAAGAACTGTTCCTTGTGTTAATTGCCCCAATAGACATGTCACAGCTTTCCCTACTCTGGCCATCACCGTCTCTTCGGATGTGGACGCTGTCTCGCGCTGGGGGACAGTTGTACTCTATCGTGGAGGAGGCGCCACACTGTGTGTTCCTTTGATGTTCTGGGATTGATCTTTGGCTTCCACTAACTTGATCTCCAAGGTGAGGGGCGAGCAAACTCTGCATGAAACTTTGGTGGCATGTGTTTTCGTTTTCCCTTGATGGCAGTGCATTCCCCGTTGGAATGCCCTGAACTGGCTGGTAGGGCAGTCTCTTCTGTCTCTCTATGGAGGGCCCAGTATTTTGACCAATTCGGAATGCCTGCGACTGCATGCCCCTGAGGGATGACACAGAATTGCCAATTTCACTGTTTCTTGAAGCCTGAACATCGAAATTGCCTGTCGGTTGTTGGTTGGGCCCAGTGGGCTTAAATGTTTGGCAATCAGAAAGACGCTGCACATCTGAGCCAACTGTGTGGTCGACAGATAAGCGGCCCTGCATATTATGAATTGCCAACCCTTTATTTCTAGAAACATCAAGATAACTTCTCATTTCAAGCTGGTCCGAAACCCTAGGGCCTTGAAGAGATATTCCTATTCTCTGCTCCGAATTAGAGGGCGTTTTCCCAATGAGGGCCTCAGCAGAGTAGCTGGAAACTCTGTTTCTTTCCTGCCTGTGAGGGGTGCACGTCATATCTGATGGTCTGGTTACGATGCTTGCCTGGGACACCATTTGCTGCTCTAAACCCCTTGAGGTCATAAGTCTTTGCATCTGATTGTGCCCTGAAACATGTTCAGAAGTGGAACCTTGTCTGCTGCTAACATCTTGTTGCTGCTGATGCATAATATCCTGATTTATATGGCTCTGAGGGTGGTTATGGTGGTTTCTGCTTGTTGCAGGATTTTCACAGTTCTTTTCAGGTTGGGAAGCTCCGAAGTGCTGCTGCATCTGCTGTTGCATTTGTTGGTGGTGAGGATGAGGCTGACCACCCTTTTGCCGTGTTTGATCACTTCCGTGGTGTTTCTGCTGCAGGGAAAGCTGTGTGGCTTGCGTTCCCTGGATGAGATTCCTTTTCTTTTGCATCTGCACCTCCTGCTGTATTGTTCGCTGTTGGTGGACACTGTGGGGTTGAGAGTGGACTGAGTTTTCCCCGTGAGTGACGTGGTGCTGCAGCTGATACAAGTGGTGCCTCTCTCTTAACTGACCAGCCTGCTGTTGCTTTAAGTATGGGTGATTACTGTGAAGGTGAGAGATGCCTTGAGAAGGAACATGTTGAATTGGCTGCAAGTGCTGCCCTGCCTGGCCTGCCTGCTCTGAAATGGATGGCTGAGAACCACACTGAACCTCAGTTTGCCTCAAAGCTGGTGTTACAAAATTGCTGTTGGCTGGAAATAACCTATTGAGACCATCAGCGTGCCCTTGATTGCTCACTGACACCACTGAATTGGAAGAATTAGGAGGAATCTGATTGACCAGCATCTGTGTTTGATCAGCAATACTCTCTGGTGTCCGGTTCATCAGTGCCATCCCCTCAAGCCTTATGGGTGCTGTCTGGCACTGCTTTTGCCTCTTTGCTGTAGAAAGCAAAAGGTCATCTTGAACGGCCCGCTTGGCTGAGTCTTTGCGACCTTCGTGACTTTGGTGCTTTAAGTGTGGCTCCTGCAGCTGGGGAGCCTGCATGGTGCTTGCCCTAATGGCATTCAGCTGTTCCTGAGCATACTCACTCATCATAGCGGGTGCCGGAGACTGATTGATGTACGTGCTAGATGGAAGGGAGAGGCTCACAGTTGCAGGGACACTTGCAGGCTCTGAAGGCTGGGATAAGCTTGAGCAACTCACCAGGGGATGGACAATGCGACTCTGGTGTATTAGATTATTCACACTTAGACTGGTTATGCTTGGTGTCTGGGAAGTGGAAATCTGCAAAGAAGGGTTTGATGTTTCCACACCTCCTACAGAGCAGCTTGGCTTTTCAGCCTGCCTATCAACGTTTGCCGGTGCTGTATCGTGAGCACCGAATTTGTTTGGGGCCACTTCCAATGGCCCTGCATTGTTTTCTTTCACTGACTGAGGTTTAAAAGGCTGTTGCTCTCTCTCCAGCGGTGCAACCTCAGCTGACTTAGAGACAGCATCCCTCGTGTTAACCTGTACTCCTCCTCCACCTTTCTCAAGGTTTTCCTGGTCAAAAATAGCTCTCGCTGCAAGAGCTACAATGTCAGTCTGTTCTGAAAATGTGCAGCTGTTACAGGTACTGGTTGAGGTGCTGCTTGTGACATCTTCTCTGGTGGTGTCTGGCAACATGGATGCAACTGAGAAGCCTCGACTGCTGCCAGAGCTGGTTGACATTGGGGAGTCTGCCTGCCTGCTAGCAATAAGGGAAGCACTGACTACTTCCTGATCAGAGATGCAGGAGTGATGCTGGGAGAGAGTGTCACCTTCCGAGTTCATTAGCAAGAGTTCCTGCTTCTCGGGCAAATCAACATTTGATTCTGCTGATTTGGAGTTTTCCATAGGAAAATTAGAATGCTCCCCCTGAACAGTAAATGAAGAGGTTTTTCCCACAGCTGTTCTTCCTTTTGTGAGATCAGACAGCATTTTGGTTAGACCCTGTCCTTCTAACAAGTCTGCATCTTGCATTACCACTGAGGAATCCTGCTCAATGTTGCAGGACTCCGAAATCATTCCTGCCTTGGAATTATGACTTGCTGTGCTGCTCTGTGCTGCTGATGTCCCAGCAACCTGAGAATGTGTCACCTGTGCTTCGCTACGAGAGGGCGTTAAGGTGCTGGGGGGTTCACAGGGTTTAGGAGACTCTGACAAGTCAGAGACAGTTGGTGGGTGGTTCTGAGGTCCAAGTGCCTGCTGGCGAGGAGCAGCATCTTTGGGAGCCGATGGGACAAGTGGCAGCTGCTCTGGCACCACAGACTCCAGTGGTGAAGAAGCAGGTGCCTCTGCCAAGCTCGGCTCGGGAACAGAGGGTGTTTTCACTGCCTGTTCAGAGCTCGCAGTCTCTTTGGAATGAGAGTCAGAAATGCTGACACCACTCGATGCTGCCACGCCGCTTGCCTGTGACGTAGTCACAGCTTGAGATACTGCTGGAGTGTTTTCAAGCAGCCCTTCACCACTTGAATTCTTTGCCACCGTTTCCACAGGAGCACAGTCCACCTTCCCTGCATCTTTGCAAGGAGCTGCTGGGCAAGACACTTTACTGTTGACTGCTTGGTGTTTCTTCGTGCTTGGCTTTTTGTTTGTCCTTTTTGATTTTGCACTGGATGGCAAGCCAGCAGACGGTTTTTTGGGGGAAGCATTTATTGAATTAGATGCACTGGTTAGTACTGAAACCTCCGCAGGCACTGAAGGTGCCAAAGAAGTTGGTAATGACACACAGTTGACCGTGGCAATCTGGTTATTGATGGTTGCAGGATTGGTGGAGTGGCTGAGAGACAAGTGTAAGCAGCTCTGCCCAGCCATCTGCGAAATGCTTTGATTGAGGTTGGCTAAAGCACCAAATGTGTTGAGGGCAACATTGGTATTTGGATCTTCGCTGGTGGTGGGTTGAATAATTTGCATAGGGGCTTGATTTGAAGCTCCAGATGAGGACATCACAGGCTGCAATGCAAAAAGCTGCCCATTTAATGAGATAGTTTGAGGATGCTGTTGATTGGACATTGTAACCGAAAATGTTTGCGTAGAGCTAGAAGATGGCAAAGAAGATGGTCTTGGTAATATATGGACAAGGTGTTTCCCTCCAAAAGTCTGTGGAAGAGAGGCATTTTGCATGGAGTTGCTAGAGTTTGCAACTGCAGTCGGCCCGTTCACAGGAACTCTTACAGAAGCAGAAGGCTGAGCGGAGAGGAGCGGAAGAGGATTCTGATTAGCAGCCTGTATAATTACAATTTGCTGACTAACATTTTGGCTGGGAACTTCTGCTCTCACAATCGGAGGGCACGGAGCAGGGTTTGGAGGCTGGAGAATGATGACATTCTGGTTAGCTGGTGCTCCTGTAACAGCTGACGCGACTGGCTGAGCCATCTGAATCACCTGCATAGCTGAATTTAATGGAACGATATTTCCTGCAGCCTGAGTTTTAACCTGTGGCTGGCTGATTAAAGGCTGCATAGGTAAGGGTGGGCACGAGGGCAAGGTAACTACAATCTGTTCAGCTGCCTGGCCATCCCCAGGCAGAGAAGCATTCAAACTGATACTGGTAGTCAAAGGCCTGCTGTGAGCAGAAGACACAGTACCAGCACCATTAACTGGCTCATTTATAAGTGCAGTCATTATACCAGACGGCGTTTGGCTTAGTGGCTGGACAGTATTTCCTGCCAGCTGCAAAGTGGTCCACGTGGTCTGTGTGTTTCCAGTTGAAGGCATCCGTGTAAGGCTACTCATGTTTTTCAAGTCTGAAGTGCCAACACCTGAAGAGCCTGAAAAAGACCAGCAGTTCTCTAAGGGACTGGCAGCCAGAGTGCTTACTGCTGTCACAGCCTTAACTCCTTCTGCTGCAGAAGTCACAGGCACTCCAGCACTGCTCACTACATCTGTGCTTTTGAGGATATTTACAGAGGAAAAGCTATCTGCAGTAGACAATCTCCCAGGTGGCACACAAGCTGTGTCTGTGGCTGAAGTGACACAGCTTTCCTGGAGGTCACTCCTAGAATTGTTTGTATTTGAGCAAGCTGCATTCACCTGTTGAACTTGGGAGGCTTCCACAGAGGCACTGGAAGGAAGGCTGATCCCCTGCAGGAGTGTTTTCTTTGTTGGCTTAGTGCCCTCCTCATCATTTTTACTTTTGGGGAGATTTTGATCATTCTGTGGTGCATTACTTGAAGAACACTGTAGTTCCTGTTCTGTGCCGGACTGAGATGCACTCTGTGAGCTGGCAGCAGCAGTGGTGAGCACACCTCGCTCGTTCTCCGGGGTGGAAAGCTCAAGAACGTGCCCTGCTGGAGCTGTCTGAGCAGATGCCAGTGGAGAAACTGTAGGCTGAGACCATGGCTTATTTTCTGTGGGATAAATGCCAGCAATCGTCACAGGAGTCACTATGTTGCAAGTTCTCTGAACTGGCACAACATTGGCTGTTTGCTTTTGTAAATTATGACCAACGTTAAACGTTATTCCCTGGACAGGTGCTCCTTGGTTATTTCCATTGGGCTGACTCCCATTAGAATAGACAATGATGTTCTTCTGAACCTGATCACTGGGAATAACAACGGAGACCTTCGCATTTTTCAGATTTCCTTTCCAGTGGATTGTAGGGTCGTCATACAGGCAAATGTCATTTGCTTTCAGTAGTTCGATGTATCTCCCATTTTCCTTTTGCAGTTCATCCAACTGTTTCCGGAGTTTTTTTATCTCTTCAGCTACAAAATAGTGAGAGAGCACTCCATTATATCAGCAGCAGAACAAATAATGAAATAATGTTATACAGCATGACTTCGAGAGTAAATACTGTGTAGCAATGAAATAAATCATTGAAATAAATTGAATAAATTGTTAATAATGTATGCTCTCTTCAGATGGTTAACATAACTTAAGTGAAGACTCTTATCCTGATAAGCCTCTCTACTGGGTGGAAAAGTGAATGAACTTCACAGACTATTCCATTACCAATAGCAGGATATGTCACATTACTTAGAAAAAACTTCAGATGAAGTTTCATCTAACTCAGATGAAACTGAACACTAAAAAAAACCTGTTTAATTGCTGAAGGAAAGACAAGCACATTAATCTTTTTCTTTTCCCTGCTCTTTTGGAAAGACGAAAACTGCTTTTATTTAATTGGTAATCTCATGGCTTTCCAGGAGAATTAAGTTCCATTACATCTAAAAATTACAAGCAAAATTAAATCCAAAGCACTCGTGTAAAGCCATAAAAACTGGCAACACGCGTGGGAGATGGCACAACTAACTAGGAAAACGACCTAGGTTTTTCAAATCCAATTATATCAAAAAGATAAAAATATACTATTTAGAATTCTATTCTGTGGGTAGAAAATAAAAATTACAAACCACCACATTAGCTCTGAGATTATTTCTGTCAGACCTCCATCACTGTACTTTTACATATCTGTTCAAGAAGATTTTATATGATGCATTGTATTTTTATGAAATGGGCCACTACAACTTTTACACCTTTTGAAAGAAAAGAAAAGAAAAAAGCTTATGAACAAAGGAAACTCCATGTTTTGGATAAAAAAAATCTAACTGAAGTTTGTCAGAAATCTGGCCACTACAGTAGCATAAACTGGAACAGGACTTACTAGATGATGTCACATCACCTATAAACTCTGTAATTACTTCACGATGCAATTGCTTCATTATCTCACAGCTATGTGTGAGAACAATCACTTGGGCATTCTGTTGGCTTTTTGTTTCAAGATATTCTAAGCAGCTGTTATTTTTCCTGTATGTGCACTATGTTTTGGGATTCCCATTTGTTGATCCAGGCTTTGTTAGTCAGTACAGACACCCAGCAGAAGTGAGTGACATAAGTCCTAGAGCCTCCAGCAGCATCTGTACTTACCCTGTTCATTGTTCCCTCCATTTAATAGAAGTTCGTCATTCTGCCTTTTCATTTCTGTTATGTACTTAAAGGCCTGATCCAGGATCATGTTCTTGCTCTTTAAAAGAAAATATACATATAAAATTAGGAGAGAGGTCTAGAATTGGTAGATCCAATAATGATGGAACTGCATTTGCTCTTTAAAAATGTGCTACCTTGAATGACTCCTTATGGCTGGGTAGGGTTTGTTTTGTTTTGGGACTTTTTTGTTTGTTTTTGGTTTGGTTTGGAGGGGTTTTGTCTTGTTTTGTTGTTTTGTTTTTTTTTTCTTCTTTTTTTTTTCTAAGATGAACTACAGGTTTCATGAGTGACACTGACCCTAAAATGCTGTGAGTTTTCATAGAATAACATTTTCGGTGCTGGAGCTGACATTTTCTGATGCCCAAAGGTAGATGCTACAGTCACTGAACCTGAACAGCCGGCAATCATTCCTTGCAGATCAGCCTAAAATTTGTGTTCACTAATAAATGCATATATCACAGGAAATTTCCAGGATACTGTCTTGTAAATATTTCATTAGGAAAGAAACAAACATGGAGCAACTATCTAGGGAGATAGATATATGCATAATTTTGAAAGTAATATACTGGAAAATATGGGATGAGAAAATAAGCCCTCCACCATCATCTTTTTATGAAACTGCTTATTCTGCCTGCAAGGCCTTTGTTCACTCCTTAATTTCTCCTACTGTTCAGTAGGAACAGTCTCTGCTGCAGATAGCTTTGTCTTCGACAAAGATGCTTCTGTGCATCAACCTCAAACCATTTTTCTAGCTTCATCTTTCACAAGGACTGCGTCCTAAATTACTCCTATTATTTCAGTTTCTGAATTGCTTTCATCCCATTATATCAAAGATGACAAAAATAAGCATGCATGGAATTCTATTGACATGACATCAAAGGGACTGGAGAATGATCTGAAAAGAGATCCTCCTTAATCCATAGCCTTCACCACTGTCATCGCACAGACTACATTCAACAGCATCAGGAGAAACTGGCTTTACAAACAGGAGCTGCACAATGTAACCAGCAACCCACTGACCTGATCTAACCCACTTCTGCCCAGCCTGCCACCCCTTCTACAGAGGAAATCCTGCGTTTATGAGTTGGGGATAAAGTCAGTCACACATCTGTCTCATACCGTTTCGTTCCTTCAGCAGTCATACGCAACACTGTCAGATAACAGACTGAAAATCTGTGTAATTACATTCATGTGACCCTGCACTTCCAAAAAGGAACTGTATTACAAATAGTTTTTTTGGAATAGAGCTAGTGAGATTTTTGAGAATATAAATTCAGACAGTTTTACCTTCTTCATAAGACAAATGGCACAACATGTATTTATACTGCTACAGACAAAGAAACACTTGAGCATTTCACAGGAAAGCCTGTATGCACCTCCGGGTGGAGACTTACCTGCTTAAGAGCTGGAGAGCAGGGAATGAGTTCTCCAATTCTATTTATCCCAGCATTAATCTTCTTCTTTCGATGTCTCTCCACTAACCAAAAATAATATGTACTGTGTCATCCGGTTGGGCAAGTCAGCACAACAGCAGCACAACTAATACAATGTAAGGCCTCATAAATACAATTTTTCATAGCACACTGGAACTCCTAGTAACTTGAGAGAAGAAAAAAATTCCTCTAACATAAGCCTAAATTAATTAATACTCAGTGGAATTGAGAGCCATGACATAAGCAGCAACATCTTTAAACGGTGGGGATGTTCTGGACCCCTTCATGGAAAAGAAGAGTTGAAGAGTTACTGCAACTCAAAATTGAGGTTTTGGTACTGCTTTCTAGCTGAGTTTCCTGTCACTTTTTTCACAAGTCAGATTGATTAAATTTAGGCATGCAAGAAAGCATATGAACTAAGATTATGGAATGAATCCATTTCAAATCTGGGAAGATAACCCATGTCTCTTAAACACTAAAGTCAAGTTTAGCATAAAAAGAGAAATAACTTGAATTTTATTAGTCTTCAGTCTTAACTTTAAATTTATATTGATGGTGCAGCCAACATTAATCATAGCTAAAGCTCTAGGTATATGGACTATCAGTTACTCTACCTAGTTTGGAAAAGGCCAGAAAATGCTTCATCTGTAATCCTCTAGTGACATCATTTACCTCTTCACAAGGCCCGAACAGCGGCACAGAGTGTCTACACTTTAAGTCTAGGACTGTAGATACCTTCAGGTATGTTTTTTTCAGATAGTATTAATCTTTGTTTTCCATCCACCATAGTCAGCCTCTTCCAAATATAGTTCACTGTCAAGTAGCTATTTTTTTCGGACTGAAATGTTTTCATGTTCTACACGAACTAAAACGATTAGATGTCTCTTCCCAAAAAACCCTGAAAAAAGGTTCTGTTGTGGCTTTGTCAAGATTCAAGCCAGTGCTTATTGTACTGAACAAACCTTGTGGTTTGTGCACTTCGGCTGCTTTTGGTGGCACACACAAACCTGTCACTGTCACTCAGTGACCTACAGGTGAGTGTATTCCATTTTGATCCTTTACAAAGGGCATATTAATTTAATTTAAACAGTTCTATTTCAGTAGTCTGTCACTTCAGTTTACATTTCTCAAACAATTAAATTTATTTTTTTTTGTATTTCAAGACAGACTGACGGCCTTGACAGAGACAGGCCTAAATACACTAAACACAGCAAGACAAAGCCTGTCATGCAAGAAATTTACTGTATAAATTACAGCAGCTGTATAAACATTTGAACATATGACACCTAGGACTTAGTTATTATATGTCTTACTAATACATACAGACATCACAGTGGTTGTGAAGTGCTACTCTTCTGTTTTGATACTTGCCACACTCTGCTCAGCTTGTCCAGAAATTAATGACTAAGCAAGCTATAGGGCTGGAGGGAGCTGGTCCACACATCTTGCAGATGTTCAGCCCAGCAAATACAGATTTTGGAAAGCTATTGACAAGTAAATCAGGAACTGAGAATCTTAAAAGTAAACTTGATAAGACTATTTCCTGATACTTCTTAATTCTTAAGAAATTGGCTATACCCGGAGCACAGCCCAAAAAGCACTATATTCCACAGCCTTCATATGGAAATTACTCAGTGTTTTTGCCAGTTGAGTTTGTGAAGACCACACTATAGTGCTGTTTAGTGAAAGAACTGTGATCAGTTTCTTAGGATAAACCAGGCTCAAACCTGTCACACTCCTCCCCAGTCCATCTTTCTGCTCATACTCATAGAATATGGTGTTGTAGCTAAACACTGACTAGTTGCTGCCTCAGGGATGTGACTCCTGCAACAAACAGCCAGCATTCGCACAAATTTTCTGGGATGTCAGCATCCAGGTGGGTGCCTTAACGACAGGCTACAGGAATACTTCTAATCCAGGGAACCTGCAAAACTCTCAGGTCGGGTATCTGTCTCTGTTTTGAGAGAGGTGGAAATTAGTTGGCTGTGAATGCCGGTGCACTTATTTTCCTTTAGAACTGAACACAACTGAAATTGTTTACTTCTTAATTTACTAGCATTGGAAAAACAGGAGCATGGTCATCTCCTTATAATTGTACTATGGAAAACAGCCAACTAGAAACAACCAAGAAGACCTTCTGCACAGATATTCTACCCAAGGACACTGAAAGGTGTTTGACAGGGTGAGTTTTTTTAAGTGTAGCTCCTCCTATGGAGGAACCTTCTCCACACAAAATACGTTTTACTACTTCAAAGCATCTGTGCTTATTCCCAGACCAAATAACAAAGTATAATGTTTCTACCTGCATTATGTGTCTCCCGGTTTTTCTTTCTGTGAAATAGAAAGGGAAAACAGTGATGTGAAAGAGAAGGGAAAAAATCTGCATACAAACAAATATTTATTATTTCCATTACAGCCAAAAATATTAAATCTTACAGTCTGCTCTGTGAACAAGAACACAGCAGAAGTCACAACCCGATGTTCTTAGACACTGATTTTAAATAATTTCTAACAAAAATTCGTTCATGTTCAGACTTAATTTTAGTATAACAAGGAATAGTGTAATATACCATTTAATTACTGGTACATATTTATAGGCAAAAGTGGGGTTTTATGCTCTGTTCAGCAACAACTGCTGTACTACGCAGTGCTCAATAAGGCCAAATACTAAAAAAATTAGTTCTGTTTCTGAGGAACAAGGCAGTTAAGTACTTGTTTGAAATGTCATTTTTATATTCACTGGATCAATGTTTTAACAGAAAACAGAAATAAAATGTTACCATGCAAGTTCATGTTTCCAGCCCTATTATCTTCAAACATCATATGTTCTGGTATCAAAAATGCTTCCTTTGTGAGAGAAACGAGAAATACTGTTCCTCAGCAGTGTTCTTTACTGTCTCAAAATTCTGTCTAGGTATAATTTGGGCATGTGAGGGTTGTCTTTGGTTTCAGATGTCCACCTGAAGGTCACAATCACTGTGTAATGCTTCAAATTGCTTTGCTGGAAGTCAATAAATCCCAAATGTGTATCCTACTTATATAAATCATGTACTTCATACATGCAAATAAGACAAATACTTTCAGGAAGTGTAGTAAAGCAAAGCACCTATTTTCTGGAAAAAGAAACATTCCAGAAAAAAAACCAACTTCTAGAAGTTTTCTGTCCAGCAGCACACCCTCAGTCTAGATGTGTGCCAAAAGCAGAGATGCATCTTCTGGTCTTCTTTTCGACTGTCACAGCACAGTCCAGATATAACAAGGAATCTGAAGTGAGAATGCAAGATACCTGTGGATGGTGTGTGATTACTATGAGGCACGTATCCTTTTTGACTCAAGTAACTCACCAAAACTAGTGCGCATCCAGAGTAATTTAGACCATGATTACAGGACAGTAGTGTTACTGCAGGTGGTCAGACCTGGAGACATCCACTAAGATGATCATATATACTAAATATGCACAAGAATATAAGGATTGAAGAGACACAGCTGCCCTTTGATTCACATTACCAATACAGAATACAAAATGCTCCATTAGTGGGTAAGAAAGAGTCACGAAACCCATAAAGACCGAAAAACTTTCTGTAGGATGAATCAGTGTTCTCTCTGAGCTTTTCCTAATCATAAATCATACCCTACATGGTCACCCAGCATAAAATGAATGCTGCATTTAACTGTGGGCTGAAGCACTCCCCTACCAATCAGGTATTAATTAGATCAACATGCTACTAAATGGAATGAAAACCAGGAAACGTTGTAATGACCGCCAAGTTACTTTGTTACCAATTTTGGTCACAGAGTTGCTGTACAACCTCAAGATGTATTTTGAGTTCCAGCAGAGTCTGAGTGCAAGCTCCAGATTCCACTGAGGAAGAGATCTAAATTACTCTGTCAAAGTGAGTATAGTTACCCCCCAGTATCTACCAGAAGCCTCCGCAATGACACAGGCTGCACTCCAACTGGGACGGCGACACATCAGAGTAGTCAGTGTAATAATCAGAGAATCTCTTCTGCCCAGGTGACCCAGCTAAACATGTCTTCTGCAAATAGTTTGGTATAGACAGGGCAAGAGAGAAAGGGAGTTTTGCAGCCATAGTTCCCATACTTTTGGATCAGCCTTGGTCGAGCCTCAGAACTTCTTGTCAATACGCTTACTGCCAAACTTTCAGCTGGAAACTTCGTAACTGCAACACGATCTCGGACTACCAAACTACCAAACAGTCATTTTCCCACAGGAACTCACCGATGTTGTTTCTTAGTAGGTGTCTCATTCTCTGTCATCTCTGGCATGGTTCCGGAGAAGAGAGCCTGAGGAAAATCATGGAAGGAATTAACAACTCTTGCACTCTTCTGAATTCTTAGCACATGACATTTGTTACACCACTTTGCCTTTCACAAGCATAGGGCCATCCTACAACATACACAAATGTCCCTCACCCTGACTTAGAGCAGCTGATTTCATGAACATTACAAATAAAGCATGTTACCTATCGGGATGCTTTGTGAAACCTGTTTATGATTAACTGGTTTCCATTTCCTGAATTACTTTAAATATAAAACAAATTGTAATCCGAAGCCCTTTAAGGAAACAAGAAGGAAAATTAGAGTATATGATTGTTTTTTGAATGGGAGGAAGAACAGCTGAACTCTCTTTCATCAGCCTTTTCTAACTGAAAACGCTTTCAATTCCCAGTTCTAAATGAAGCATAAATGCTAAGCAAAATACAAGCTACAATGAGGAAATTTTATTAACTACAAATTTAGAGTGCTATCAATGTAGCAAATTTGAAAACTTACTTGATATTGAATTACAGTACAACTTAAAATGGCCAAAATTGACACCCTATGTTCTCAGATACATAAAATTCAGTTATGAAATAAAGTTATACGTAACAGCCTAATAAGTTGCACCTAACTTGTCCTCAGCTTGAACACATCAGTAGCCTGTATTTAGACAAACAAAACCATTACAAAAATAAACAAAAGTTGAGATTGAGTCAATGACAAATTAACACATATCTACCAGAGAAATTAATTTTAGAGAGAAAGCAACATGAAGTGTACTGTAGCTGACAAGAGGAAAAAAAACACCACCTGTTCTTTTGATATGGCTGAGCTCCATATTTAGTTTCGCCCTTCCGCTCGTTCTCTCACCAACCAACCTGTTCTTGTAACTCTTCCCATGGGCCCTCAGCCTCCTCATGGCTTCACCTCTCCCTGGCTCCTCCTGGAAAGCTCATCAGCCTGTTTTAACAGGCTTCATATCTTTAGGGTGTATTTTTGTTTGTTTGTACTGTAAGGAAGTGGAGGTGGGTTTTAATACAACTTTCAACACCAAGCAGTTCTTAATGTAAACTGAGCCTACCAATACTGACATCAAAAACAAACCCCAGAAATAACCTCCTTACAAACCAGAAAGCCCCAAAACTCCCAAAGCACTGAAGCATACACACAAAGTGCTCTGTGCATACACTGTGTGTATGTGTGTGTCAATAATCTGTATTGTACTAGAACTGCATTCAGATACTGCTTTCCAATCTTTACACTAAAAGTCAATTGAACGCAGTGCTCTCATTCAGTAAAGATTAACAGGAGGAGAAACACTAGGGCTGATCCTGTTTACCACTCTAATACTCCTTTAACTACTTTCTCTATTCCTGTGAAGACATGGGAAATGCTGGCAAACCATAAAGTAAAGCAAAATGGCAATATCCTACAAATTGATCCAGACTGGGAAACTCAAAGTGCCTGAAATTTTCAGGAACCTAATTCAATTCCACCTACACAAGAGTGTTCACACCACCACAAAACTGGACACAACCATCTCAGAGATGAATTACAGCATTATATTGCCCCACTGGATTTTACATACAGACTACGTGCAGTCACCTCAGCCCATGAGTGGGAGCACATCACTTTCTGTTTACACACCTCCACAGACTTTGCTTTCGCTGTGCTCACCCACCATCCTCTGCATAAATTATGAAAACACCTGACAGAGTTAACAGTCTGTTACTGTGAGAGAAAGCAGTGGTGCAACTTCAGCACTTTCAGGCGTTCTCTGATAAATTACCTTAATTAGCTCGATTCCCTAACAAATTTGTTTTCATTTATACATAGTAAGACTAATCCAGTTGGTATCCCAGGTCCTCTCAGTTAGTAAAAATTCACAACTCTGAAAGCCATGGAAGCCAGTTTCCCATGCAAGGCACCTATAATCTACTCCTCCTATGTATAGCTGGTGATGGTCTGCAGTACTTACTCACTTGTTCTAGCTGCATTCATTGTATCAGGTGATAAGGAAGGGGTTAGCTGGAAGGGTTTAGCTGATGTGAGATTCTGATTATAGAAACAAAAATAAAAATAAAAAATTCTGGTTAGAGCCCAGGCATCTTTGACGCTGTTGGCAACCAGAGATGTCCACATGAACACTGAAAGACTGAGGTCAGCACACCTCGATTCAGCAGGGTTTTTCCAGTTGTGTCAAAGCAGCCCAGCAGAATTTATACCCATTAAGGCTACCAGCAAAGCCAGGAGCAGCGACCTGGTAACACTACACTCTCATGTATCCATCACTGAGACAATACCTTGTATATCAGGTGAAATAGCTATTCAAGGCGGCCAATTTTATTTAGTGTATACTAAGTACTGTTTCTCTTTAGTGAGGACGTGAGCACAGAGTACATGGACATAGTTCTGGTACAGCAAGGCTCACAAACATGCTAAGGAAAAGGAAGATGCTGAATTGCATCTTGTGGCAGTCACACCCCCTGTTCCTTGACTTCTGCATCATCCATACGGACAGGGTGATGTATCTGTTATTGTGCATTACCAGACTATAGCAAAGATGCTGGAAATCAGAGTAAAAAAATAAAGGAGGCCTTAGTTTTGGGGAAACTTAGCATTTTTGAAAGAATAATGTATTCATCAAGCAACCATATTTTTTTAATGTTGCAAATTCATACAACTTAAGAATCAAATGACTGTATCTGTATTACAATGTATTTAATATAGAGAGAATTAATGTGAATTTAGATGGCCAGCTACCATGCAGGGCTACAGATAAAGCACAACTGTGTGAAGGTAAAGGCTGTAAAAAAGCACCCACCCAAAAATACCCTCTCCCAGAACAGACACAGCCGTTCCGATTCCACTTGCTTCTCCCTGCACAGTTCAGAACACATTCACAAACCCATCTTGTCCCTGCCCTGAGTCACAGCACCCACTTCTCCCTCCTGCCATGTGTTCTCCATACTCCTATGTTTAGGCTTCTTCTGCCCACAGTCTGTGTCCCCTCAGCAAAGTTCTTATTCCTAATAGCAGCATCCCTTTTTGCCAAAGTCACGATCTGCACAATTGTCCAACGACCTTATTTCTTCCTCTGAGTAGATGCCTAAATGATTCAGCAATATAATATTTATTCAGTATATAATATTTAAGAAGATAGACAAGTGGAAGTTTGTGCAGAAACTTATTAATCCAGCTTCTAAAAATCTTTTGATCTGGAGAAAGGATGGGTAGTCCTCATTACATGTCAAAGACCCCACTTCTTTCTTTCTTTCTCCTCTGCCCTTTCTTTTAAATTATGCCAGTAAGTTTCTTTCAAATGACGATGTTCCCTGCACGTTTCAAGCTAGTTGCTGACACACCAAGTGTATAAGCCTCACAACTATAAACAACTTAAAGTCTGTATATTATATGCTTCAGGTCCACTGGGATCTACAGCCCATTTCATACAGAAGACAGGGCATAGGAATCAAAACATGCACTGACCAGATTTAAGAAAAAGTTAATTTAGATTATTTTATTTGGCCTTATTTTTTCCTTATTTAGGAACTGTTTCAAAACTTACTATTCAGCTTTAAAAAGAAAATAATTATTCTAATCTGTTATCTTTCAGCCTTCCTCAAATTAGCAACGCTATTCCATTCTTCTGCATGAGGCAGAAAAGAACCTTTTTAATATGCAGCTACACATATTCTGTGAAACTATCAGCAGTTCATATCTTTCTTCCCCTTAAAATACTTCAGGAAGTTTATGCTGTTACATTGCTACAATCTCACAATTCTTGCTGGTTTGGTACACCTCGTGAAGTTAGCCTTAATTTACAGCTAAGATCAGTTACAAGGCACAGAAAGTAACAACTCAAATTTTTTCCTGCAAGACCGTGTCTTGTTCGTTCAAGTAACTCCTGGAGCTCACTTTTCCAATCTTCCATGCATGTTTTAGAACAGAGCTAGCTTCAATCAGGGACTTAATCCAAGCTTTTAATCACCAGCAAGGTGCCCTCGCGATCAACAGACACGATTTACTGCCCTTTCTCTACTCCCCCTTGAAACACTTCTATTTTAATTTGGTATTTACCTAATAAAATGATTGCAGGAAGCATAACTCAAAGCTTACCTTTGTGATTGTTACCTACGTGTATCAACTACTGTTGCCCGACACATTAATCTGTTACAACTACGTACAGGAAAATGAAAAGGGCTATTATTCCCGGTAAAAGTCCCTTGCATATCTCTCAGTTTGGTTTCTGAAGAAATCAAGGTTCTCTTGTTACTGTATCACTTAATCCACTCACAGCACAGCTGGGCCCACTGACTGACCTAAATTAAGCCTCTCAAAGACATGAAGTGCCAGATGTTTACAAAAACCTGGGACTGAGCAGGGAAGGAGAAGCGAGGTCAGCGCTGACACCGCAGGTAAGGGACTGGATGCGGCCGGGTCTGCGACCAACTCGGCAGCACGTGTGCACTGGCTGATCACCTGGCTGCGACCCAGCACAACATGCTCCACCTGTAGCCGAGGAAGAGGTATGAGGTATGAGCGATTAAAGGGCAGGAGGGAGCCCTCTCGCTTTTTCACAGAATCCACATTCCCGATGCAAACCAACTGAGAGTTTCCCAGGGCAACCTGGCTGTTCTGAGAGCTTCTGTAAGAGTTAAGGAAAAAAACCCAATGCAAATAAGCTAAAATTTATTCCATGGGCAATTTTTGTTTAAGGTGTTTCCTTACAACAAATAGAAAAAAACTTCAATGCTTTTATAATTTTTTCTCTACTTCTTATGTTTGTATTATCTAAAACTCAAAAACATTGATATTTTTCCTTCTGCTGACTTAAAACAATGAAGTTTTAGTAAGGCTCATATGCAAGAGAACCACAAAGAAAATGTCTTTTTTTCTTTTTTTTTTTTTTTTGAACCAGCATTGGAGGAAGAAGCAGGGCTATCACTCAAGTGATATTCCCTTATATCTACATTAGGTTTTGTTTTCATTTGTAATTCTCATAATATCAAAGACATAATTGCTAGTGGCCATTAACTAACATACAGTTTCAGGACAGCATAGGTGTAGGGTCATTCTGAGAAATCCTGACCAGATCTGCTCAAGAAACCTCAGAAGGAAAAAAAAAAGAAACTTCCCTATTTATCACCTGAAGATCCACCTCTCACGTTTATTCTTCTTGGTCTACTGTTGTTGCCCCTCAAGTGTTCCTAAGTCATTTATTTTTAACCTTAGAGGAGAGGCAGAGAGAGAGAGAGATCACGTCTACTGAACCAAGTCTCTTACTCACTGGTTATGGTCTGGAAAGTATTTAAGGAGGGGTATCTCCAGACATTTTGCACCCAGATGTGAGCTGCTGCCACCCTCATACATTATGATCTTGGTACTTACTGCAAACAGACTGAAGTGGCACAGTGTGAGTAAAGGAAGATGTCTCAGTGAACTATCTCCTGTGTCATCTGGATGAACTGTTATAGGGGAGCAGGCATTTGGGAGCTAAAGAGCTGTAATTATGCAACCAGTACACAAGTTAGAATCACAAACACCAGAGCTGTCACCCCAAAGAGTGTCCTCGGCTACTTTAGGTCAAAATAAGGGGAACGTCACTCTTTTCTTTAGGAAACAAAAAAAAAGGAATGACCAGGGAAATCCTCATGATCCCCATGTCCTCCATGTAGTGTGTCGAGATTCACAAGTTACCACATGCCAATTCCATGAAGGAAGTGAAAAAGTACGAGGAGCGTCTCTACATTGCAAGACAGTGCTCGTCTCTCTGGCTTTCTATGCCCAATGATCCACAGTATACTTCAAAATAGAAAATTCTTTTCAAAGAGAAGACAGGTATCTAATTATGCTCTGCATGACAAAGGAGTCACGAGCCTGTTTTGATGGTGAAAGCTAAGGGGATACAAGTGAATTGGAGACAACTTGCTCCTAATACTGGTCATCACCTCTGTGTGGGTTGGGTTACCCGTGCTAATGACAAAGATTGCCTGCACCACAGCTGAGGCTGAGTGAGTGCTCTCACACTGCAAGAGCAGCTGTTGGTGAGCCAAACCTCGCAGCAGTGTGTTGCCTAAAGAATAAAGAATTCTCTTCCTGAAAAAATGCTGTAACATGTAAGTCATCATGGTCTCTCAATACTGCAACCAAGATGATTATTTATAACTGAGGAATTCATCCACATATGAAAGCTGTATTTGAAACACCAAAGACCAACTGGACAAATGTAGAAGCTATAAGTCGCAGAATCACAGAATGGAAGTGACCTTAAAAATCATCTAGTTCCAACCCCACTGCCATGGGCAGGGACACCTTGAACAAAACCATGGTGCTCAGAGCCCCATCCAACCTGGCCTTGAACACCTCCAGGGATGGGGCATCCACAGCTTCCCTGGGCAACCTGTTCCAGTGGGAGCCAGTCCAATTCTGCTTTCTGATGTGACTACTCTTCGCTTCAATGTTTTGGTTTTAAGCGGAGCTCTTTTTGTTTTGCAACTACAAAGGATCCTCACATAGTCTGTTTATAAAACTGCATATGGTCTCGAGGAGGTATCAACTGATCCTCTGACAGCTATGTCAGACACATGCTAAACTGGCTTGCTGCTCTCTCCTGAGGATCCTACTAACAAGCAGTGCAAAATATCCTAGAGCTGAAATGTGCAGGGCAGCCAGAGAGTTTGTGTGTCAAATTTTTTAATTCATCTTTTCAGATGTAAGTCATTCAGCACAAAGGATTACACAGTCAAGTTCTTGAATATTTTATAGGCTTGGGGTTTGAGAAATCTGACACAAACAAAGAACTCATTGAGGGTTCATGATACAAGAAGCAATATTCTATGGGTCTCCACTACAAAGCTCCTTTCCAATATGAGAAGAGATCGATCCTGAGATTTGGTTACGAACACTGTTCTTCCAGAATGAAGGATTTCCCTATAAATCTTAATGGGGCTAAGGGCAGAAATGGCTGAAGTAGAAGGTGAACTAAAACAGTATTTCAGTTTTAACGTATAAGCTGATCAAATGCACTCCCTAATTCCATGTTAATGAGCTTTAAAAAACAAGCGTGCACACACATTCTGTCCCCAAACCCAACAAACCCCCCACAATTTTGCAATGTACATTTTATATCCAGACTATTCACAAAAGGTCTTAGGGGACAGAAGAGGGCTCCTTCTCCTTCACAACCTCAATGTGATAAGAGGTTTTTTCTATAGACAGTGGGTCCACGTGGGCAATTACTTCAGTTCCAGGAATAAAGGACTCATCTTGTGATCTGGATGTTTAACAGTTTTGAATAATAATGGCAGGGATAAAGCTACAAACTTTTTTTCAATTACATTTAACAGAGTGATCCAAACTAAAGGACCTCCAAGTCTTTTTCTGCCAAGCTACTTTTCAGCTGGATGCCCCCACCATGAATTGGGGGATTGAGTTGTTCTTCTCCACGTGCAGGACTTTGCCCTTGTTGAACTGCATGAGATTCCTGTCAGCCCACTTCTCCAGGCTGCCAAGGTCCCTCTTGATGACAGCACGACCCTCTGGCCTATCAGCCACTCCTCACAGTGTGGCGTTAACAAACTTTGCTGAGGGCACACTCTGCCCCATCATCCAGATAATTTATAAAGATATTCAACAAGACTGGTCCCAGTATACATGATTCCTGGCATACACTCCAGTTACTGGTCTCCAACTAGACCCTGTGCTACTGATCACCACCTCTCGCCCCTGCCATTCAGCCAGGTTTCAACCTATCTCTCCTTGTGTTGAGATGTGAGCTGCACAGCTCTGAAAGGCAACTTTGAAACCTGATGCCCTGTAAAATAAAACCCTTTGCTTGTATTAATTATTTTACCAAATCTGAATGCTAATGGAGTCAATGAGTTACACTGCAACTTATGCTAAACTAGATATCTAACTTCCCTTAGTTAACAAATTACCCTTAAAGCAACAATGGGAAAAATCTGTAAGATGGTTATCCCTGCCTCCTGTCCCGGCTCCCTCCAAATAATGCTGAGACATGTAGCCTCTCCCTCGCTTCACTGGCACTCCTCACTTGGGAAGCCAGACAAGAACATTACTTCAGCTTAAAATTTACTCAGCAAAAGGATCGCAGAGACACCCTACCCTCCCAAACAAATACATTGAAAGTACAAGATTACGGATACTCCAACAAGTGAAAAAATGAAATGGTGCTCCTTGTTGTTGATTTGGAGTAGCTTGGTGTTGGGCTACCATCATTTTACTATTCTAGTGAATGAGTAAGAAGAGCTGTAGTACGAAGCTTTGTACAAGAATTGTGTTCAATTTCTAGCTAACAACTTCACTAATGTGTGAAAGCAGAGCAGAGTTCAGCTTCAAAGGTTGAAGTGAATTAAGTGTCCCTTAAGCCAACCACACATTACAGATGACAGATGCAGACAGACATCCCAAAAGGACAACATTATTTTCACTTTAAACTTCAGCTACTTAGAGAAGAAGCAAAACTTTAAGCTCTCCTCTTCCCACAATAGCTTTACACTGCTTTTAAGGGTGTCAGCAGGCACCATACCAATAGCTGGAGAAAAGGATCACAGGATCTGAGAAACCTGCATTAAGATCTGTAAGTTAACAGATCCATACTTGGATCATTCCAGCCACACTAGAAATGGACCACAAAGAACTCATTCTGGTATCAGAGTACCAGCATGACTGAGATGTGCTTTCAGATGCCATTGATCTCATTTCATGGTCTTCATCTTGGTCAGTTACCTGACAGGAGTTCAGGTAACTGAGTGAGAAAGGCACTCGATAGCAGGAAGCATGAAACATTTTAACAGTTACTTTCTTCTTATCTGAATCACAAGGGCACACAGCATGGCTGATGTAAGAGATTGTTATCATATGTCACGGTTGCAGAAGTAATTCATTCACCTTAGAAGACTAACGCCATAGCTTTTCATACAGGAAACAATCCTAGTTCACACACAATTTGTCAATCCTGTGCACACAGCAGAACCTCTTTCGTGCTTACTCAAAGCATGACAACAGCACTACACTTGTAAGGCAGCAAAGTAAAGTACACTTTGGATACATTATATGCACGTATAAAAGCTAGAATTGTATTTTAACCAGCAAGTTAGGTCAGCATTACATAAGCTGGTCACTGCACAACGTATCCTAATCAAGAAGTAGAGACCTTTACATGTCTTCCTGCAACCTGAAACAAAGGAAGACCTATTGCTCAAACACACCCCCCACATCCCTGCACATTGAGACTGGTACCTTTCAGAATAGGAAGGAAAATGTGTTCCTGAGGGATTTAACTCAAATAAAGAAGTCACAAATGCAACTGCAATGAAGAGTACTATGGGTAGACAGTCCACCAGGGTGGAGACAAGTGTTAACACTTCTTCAGAGGCCTGAGAATTATACATGGATCATTTCAAGACAACAGGAACATTAAAGCTGTCAGATGTTATGCATGCACATGTTCTACATAAACATTTTCATTTAAACACCTGTTTGTACACACAGCTTCACAGGTATTTTCATCAAGGACAATGCTCAATATTGTCATTTAATTGAAAACTATCTTAGCTGAAACTCCGGACTGTGATACGTATTCACTGCCCTTCTAAGTGGCACAGACTTTGTGGTATTTTTACAAGCTCTTACGATGCAAAGAACCATGATTCATTGGGAAACCCTTCATATCAAATGTTACACTACTTATACCTCCCCCAGCCACGCGTCATTTACAAAGTTATTTTTAAGACCATAAAACCACAAGCACTACTGTAGCAAAAATTAAACCGCAGAATGGTTCTTATCAAATCCAGCATCTCACAGCCCTGGACTTCCTTATGTTGTCTATTTATTTCTTCTACCCTGTACAGCATCCATCTTCAACCCATACATTGCAGTAATTCACATCCAAGCTGGACAAGGTTGGTTACAATGTCACACAGGTTGTATTAAGGCACTTTGCAAATTAAAAGCCTGCTTAATATTTGGAATGCTCTATCCCAAATCATTTTGCTGCCTAATTTGTTATACTTCAATATGCGGAAGCCGGAGGTGTTCTTACAACTTCAGCACAAGGAATGTGGGGGGAAACCACCAACAAACAACACTCAAAAAAGCACAAAGGTGAAAAGCAGCTGGAGTAGCTCGGCCAGCAGTGTCAGCAGAACACATTCACAGAATCTTTGCCTTCTTATTCCCAAGATGTCTTTGTAATCTCAGACTCTTACTAAACCTCAGTTACAAACGAGAGCCCACGATGGACATGGCAGGCACTTGCCAATCACACATCACCGGGCCACTTGAGCGACAGTCACTTCAGTCTATCCCTGGTCAACTCCTCGGAACGCTACTTGGAAAACCACGAATCAAAGCAAAAAAGCCACTATCTAGCACTTACATCCTAATTATCCCTTTGCAGCTGTCAGACTCCTCCAGCATCCACCACCATTTTTCATCTACTCCGTTAAAATCTCCCCATGCATCCATAACCTAAGGGAATAAGTAAGTCTCTAAGGGAATAGGTAACATCCAAACACTTCAGTTTGCAATGCTCTCATACTGTTTCACACAACTGAAATGTTATTTTGAATGCGTGCACCTTAAAAATCATGCCCAAGACATGAACATTTTCTAAGCTTATTTCCCAGTCAGTGGCAAATGTATTTTCATTTGCCAAACATATTTTATCCCAAAATGTACACATGAATTATAGCACTAATTGAAAGTCAAAAATTAAAAATTCTAAATCCTTATAATAACCATCCCCTCATAGGAAGTTTCTTCCTTCCCATTTGTCTGATTACTGCACACAATTAATGAGTGATAAACAATGCTCTGCAGTTCGTTACAGTAACATAATCACACAAACAGGATGGTCCTTATGAATTGTATGTGAAAAGCAAAGCTAAAATCATGCTTCCAAAACAAGCTGCTGCATTATCTGACTTCTGGATGCTTAACTGCGCAATCATTAAGTCATGTCTACTAGAATTATTTAATAATCCTATGTCTCGGTGAAATTTCCCAAGTCTTCGTTCGCAAAGCCTAGCCATGATGATGATGAGGTGAAATCTAATAGAGGTTCAAGCTATTATGTGGAAAGCAAAAATACATATCTGTGAATTTTTACCTCGTTATGGACAGAAACTCAGCACAACACTATTGCCTTTTTCTTTGCTTTACTTCCACCTTTTCCCTAAAGACTTCCATGGACAACGGGCATCATGTATCATGGCTGTATCCAGCCTTAAGTGTGTCCATGGACTCAGTTCACCCCTGCTGTCTGTCAGAAGGAGATGGATTCTGGGCTCTA
Source organism: Pseudotriccus pelzelni (assembly GCA_035584735.1). Taxonomy (NCBI): domain Eukaryota; kingdom Metazoa; phylum Chordata; class Aves; order Passeriformes; family Tyrannidae; genus Pseudotriccus; species Pseudotriccus pelzelni. Next base: position 25,558,386 of record JAWMRA010000001.1, read on the forward strand.
GTGTGAGCAGTAAGTGTGACCTTCTGTGTGTGTCAGATACCAATTTCCACGAAACTAAAGACTTCAGTCTCTTGTTGCTGGCAAATTTGACTGAAATTGGACAGAGCGCTAAAATGAGGAGGCAAAGGAGAAGAAAGAAGGAGCCTTCTCTCCTTAGGAGACCAAGCTGAAAACACACTCAACAGGAAAAGTTAGTTTCCTGTGACCGAATTCTAAATAAAAGAGCCGGCCTTGTACAGTGTCCTCTGACATTAGCCAGCTTCCCGGCTGGGATGTCACATCGCACGGGCACACTGCCGGGATGCACGGGACATTCCGCATCCTGTATCCCGGGCTAACGAGACGATGCCACACCGCGGAACAGCGCCCAAGGGAACTCCCCGCAGGGCGACCGCGGCTCAATTGTCCCACAGCACCAAGGCTGCGAAGCGGTAAGGGCACCCCGGTCTCCACACCATCACCGCTGCTTCCCCCGGCCACACGCACCAACCTCACCGGGGCAACGCGGGCTGGCAGCGGCGGCACAACTTCCCCGGGCACTTCCCGGGCACCGCCACCGAGCCGGGACCGCCCGGAGCCGCCCCGCCAAAGGGCCGCCCGCGTCCCTCAGCTGCGCCCGGCCCCGCCGCCGCTGCCCGGGCACCGCTGGCCCGGACAAGGGGGCACCGGCCCCCATACGGCGGGGCTGCCACCGGCGTCCCGGGGCCAGCGCGGCCCCGGCCCAGCGCCGTGCCGCAGTCCCGCTGCCCGTCCCACCCCCTCCTCCCGCTCCCGCTGTGAGGGCCGCCGGCGGCCCCAGCCCCGCACTCACGGTCGGGCCGGGCGCGCTGCGCGGCGGCCCCAGCGCCGGGACCATCCTCCGCCGGGCGGACACCGACACCGACACGGACACCGACACGGACACCCCGCGCCGGCGCCGCCGCCGCCTCCGCGCCACAGCCCGCCCGCGCAGCCCACCCTGCTGCCCGCGCCGCGACCAATCGCCGCGCGCGGGGTGAGCCCCGGCGGCCAACCAGAGGCGGGGGCAGAGCGGCGGGGGCGTCGCTCGCCCTCAACTGGGCGGGGCCGGGCTGGCGCGGGCCAATCGCCGCCACAAACATTGGCGGCGGGGCCCAATCAAAGGCCAGGGAGGCCGAGACTGGCGTCCACAAGGTAAGGTGGCCGAAACAGGAACCGGTGGAGAGCGGCACCGCAGGCGACCAATGAGCGGCGCGGACAGAGCGCGGGAGGGGAGGGGGGGAATGGGGGCGGGCGGGAGCTCTTAAAGGGGCAGCGCCGCGCGGGCAGGGCCGACCCCGAGGGGGGGAACTGCCGTGGGTCATTCAGCGCGTGGGTGGGGTTTGCTTTCGGATGAGAAAGCGTCGTCCTGGCGGAGCGGCGGCGAGCAGGGACGCGGCCCTTCGGATGAAAACTCCGCGAAGGGGCTGCAGGTAAAGGGGACAGGACTCACCGGCGCGCCGCCCGCGCCCCCCCCCCCCCCCTCCCGCAGGCACTTTAAGAGTGCCCCGCGGCCCGTCCAGCAGCGCTCGGGACGGGAACTGCACGCTGGACGAAGATTTTCCAAATCCTGGATGCCAGCGAGCTGTTTGGTGGGATCCAGCCCCCTCTGGCGACTGGGCTGTTCCAAGGTCTCTGCTGCTGCGGCTCATCCCTTTACAGGTGTTTGTGCAGAAGGCTTTGTCCCGCGCTGGCTCACACTTCGTTCGGGGGAGGAAGGCGCTTCACGCACCTTCCTCGTCAGTTAAGTCAGAGTTTAAGGAAAGCGTTGTTTTATAGCCGCTAAATTAGGCAGCCTAGGCCACTGTCACCTCCTCACTACCTCAGTTTGTGCTTCCTGCCGACAACACCTGATTCTATCACTGGAGTCCTAATAACGGAGCTTCCCACTTCCAGCCTCAGCTGTGTTTCCACAGATGTCCTGACACAGCTGTTTTCTGGAACTCTTATCAAATGTGTTTTACAATTACAAACTGTATTTTACACGCACATCATAGAACGACAAGTGTTGCAATGGACCTTAAAGACCCTCCCCTTCCAACCCCCCTGCCTGGGGCAGGGACACCTTCCACTAGACCAGGGTGCTCAGAGCTCCATCCAACCTGACCTTCAACACTCCAGGGCTGGAGCATCCGCAGCCTCCCTGGGCAACCTGTGTCAGTGCTTCACCATCCTTACAGTAAAAAATTTCTTCCTAATATCTAATCTACATTCCCCCTCTTTCAATTTGTACCCATTGCTCCCTTGTCCTGTCACTACAGTTCTTGACAGAGTCCAGCTTCCCTGTAGTCCCCTTCAGGGGGGGAAGGCTGCCATGAGGTCTCCACACAATGTTCTCTTCTCCAGGCTGAACAATCTCACCTTTGTCATGGTACCCCTGCTTACCTGTAGGCGATAATGGAGCTTGCAGAGCCTCTTCTTTCTGAGACAACCTAAAAAGGTGGAGCTGTGATGTTTAGGCTTTGTGGAAAACATAGATACCTTTTTCCCAGAAAGCATCTTGTGTTCATATGCCTTCCTAAAATACAATACAGAAGAGGGACAAGTTTCTGAAGCAATGTCCAAGAAGTCTTCTGGTGCTGAAATGAGTCATAGTAGCAATCAGATGTTAAAAAACCCAAACCATTTTATTTTGAATAGCTGCTGCTTGCAAAATATCCTTGCAGCTGACATGAAGTGGAAGACCCATTTGCCAGCTGTGAAGCAAGTTAAGCTGGTTTTGCAGAGAAATTCTAAAGTTACTATAAATAGCAGCTTCACAGTGTAAATTATTAATTTAAATGCACTATTTTGGTTTTCATAACTTTTTGTTCTGTTATGACACAACCAAACTGGAAGACAAACAAAATCTGAAATGCCACTGCCCCATCAACGTATTCCAATATAAACTGAGGGGTTTTCCTTCTTTTAAAAAGTAGTGTGCTTTTTTGGTGGAAATTTTTAGTAAAAGGCACCCCCTGTCCAAACCAGCAAACCCAAGTTTACCTTCTGCCACCCTGTTATGCTCTAGATTGTTTGAGCTCATAAATTGTCCATACCAGTACATATGTGAAACAGTGGCAAAAATCCGGCAGCAGTGGAAACTCCACAGGCGAAATCAGGTACAACAGGAACCTGCTAACTATCAGTAGCTTGCTTCTGTTGGAGAATACAGACTTGTAATTATATGGCAAGATGCTTAAGCCTAAACAAACAGCACAAATCCTTAGAAAAGCTTTACATTAAATAGGTAATTTGGTGGTAGTGTGACAGGTGAAGAGTTCCTGCAGCCTTATTTCAGACAGCCTTAGCCAAGAACTTGAGCGCAGGTTCTCTGGTTTTTTTTATAATTCTTGGCTGTAGTGAGGTTTGGATTCAATAATTCAGTGAGCAGTACTGACCCCAGTCTGTATAGTGTGAGACAGCAGCTGACAGGGAATCAGAACACAGGTCAGTGTGTCTTTCCCCAGTGCAGGAGTTTCCTGCAGCCTAGAGAGCTTCAGCACATATTGCCTTCAGGCAACAGAGTAGTAAAACTGAGTGCTTTTGCAGTATTAAAGCACTGGGGAGGAGGAAAGACAGCAGAATAAAAAGAGAGGGATAGAGTAACCTTTCCATTATCTATTTGAACTGATCCTCTTTAGGGGCAAGAGAAAAAGAGCATAAGGCAAGTAATCTGTCCCATACAAAGCATCTGGATTAGATGGGTTGAATAGGCTTGGAGAACCCCCATGGAAAGGGAAGTTATACTGCCAGACACAGATCACAACGCTCATCTGACAGCTTGGTTTGGTAGATACTCAAAAGGACTTCACATAAGAGCTTTTGGACAGGGATCTTTTAAGTAAACTAAGATACTGCAGGATCAGAGGATAGTATCCTCACAGGGACAGCAAACTGATTAAAAGACAGAAATCACAGGGCATAGAATAAAAGATCAGTTTTCACACTAACGGAAGGTCAGCAGTAGAGTCAAAGATTTGTGCTGGGATCTCTATTCCTCAGCACTGTTTTAAAAAAGGAAATAGAGTGAGGTGAAAAAGTATTAAGAATGAGGAGTGACAGGTGAACCTTTTAATGCTGAGTGACTGGGCATTGTAACAGCGAATTATTTCCAGCACAGGTAAATATGGTGATATACACTCTGGGGGAAAAAAAAGCAAGAATCCCAGTTTTTCAAATGAAGGGAATGACTTTACCACTCACACACAATTACTACACCAGGATCTAGTATCAGTAACAGAGCAAACTGTTGTAACTAAGATAATAGCACACCTTGAGTCATTACAGGGCCCTGTAAATACCCAAGTTTTGAAAACAGTGAGGGGAGTGTAACTCCCTGTAGAACCAGCACAGCTTTGTGAACTGGCAACACAGATGATCAGGGGTATCTGCTAGTTCCCCTGTAGAGAAGTAACTGAATTGTCTTTAACTGTACAGGTTGTTTGAGAGGTAACTGGGCTGAGGGCAGAGAAGGAAATAAACATGACAGAGATCAATAGCAGCTGAGTGGTTTGGAGAACAGCTGCAGCAGTTTAAGCACACCAGAAGTTTTCCAGCCTCTGCAGCTGCTGGTGAGGCTGGAGTGATGAAGGCTGCACTCCTGGTAGCTGTTCATTTCCAGCTGTGCCTTCCCGGCCCTCCAGCAGAGGTCAGGGAAGACAGCTGGTAGCAGCAGCTCAAGACTACAGACAAGTTTCAGAGCCGGAGCTTTGCTTCTGCACACTATTTTAATGAATGCAGCAGCTCCATTACCAAGAAAGAACTTTTCAAAGGAGCTTAAATTGAATAGAATCCCATGTAGAATATTTAGAGAAACATTTCTTTTTCCCCAGAGCCTGGGACAGAGTGCAACTTCATCACTTCATAAATGGCACTTCAAAGCAGGAGAGAAGCAGAATGAAACTGCAAACAAAAAAAATGGCTTTAACAGAAGAGATTGGAATAGGTAAAAAGAGAGATGAGTTTTACTTAAAAATCTTTCTGAGAAAAGTCACTATGGAAGAGTACATGCCGCATCTTAAGACCAGTTACTTTTACAAGTACAGACCATAGTTTTTAAAAGATTGTTGTCAAGATTTGTAATAACAAAGCAGCTAATTTGAATACTTCAAATTATTTAACCAAGAAAGCGCAAAACAGAGTTCTTGACACCTGGTCTGTTTGTTTCAAGACTGCTCACTAACCAATGCAAAAATATTCCAAGACACTTCCTCTTCCTATGCTCCTCTCCACCCCACAGGACAGGATTTCTGAGGAAAGGCTCATAACTTCAGGGAAAACAAACAAACAGACCTCACTCTCCTCAGTTGTCAGACACCCTTGGCATTCATCACAGCAATCCAACATACAGCTGATGTTAGAAATCTTCTCTGTTACACAGTTTATAGAACATCTGAGGAATATTCTGTATCTGATTTCAGAGGGAAACAGGTGTACTGCAAGAAACTGCACATGACAAGTTGTAAATGACATAACTCAAATAGTGCACGTTTATTCTGAACGGTATTTCTAAAGAGTTTGAGAAAAACAAAAACATGCTCCTGATGTACAACAAGGGCAATGATACAGATTAAAAATGGACCATCTTATTGTAAAGAATTTGCTCCCCCTGCAACTTAACTTGTAACATGGAGGATTAATCTGTAAACTGCATAACGGCATACTTTTGACTAAACCTTAAACTCAAGAGACCAGGGGTGGTCTTAGCCAAATTAATCAGGAAGCAGTTGCAGATTCAAAAGAAACATCCAAGTCAGCAAACACTTTACAAAACACAGACTTTGTGCATAGCAGCTGACCCTGGATTACAACATGGGGGAGAATAAAACAATTTGAGGAATCAAATTTTTACTAGACACAGGGCACCATCAAGATTTAACGAAATATCACGTAAGTTTGTTTCAATCGTAACAATATGTTATATTTAGTTGGCAGGTTTAACCATTAGCTGCATCATGTAAACTCAGCCAGTTTCTGTATACACAAAATAAATTCTCTCCCTTCCCCCTCCCAAAAACGAGGGATCTCTCTTCTGGATGATTCTTTTTCTCCTGTACCATGGTTTCCTCTAGTAGGAGTCTTTGTGTAGATAACATCTTCATACTTCAACCGACACATGACAAAACCAGTTGCAGAGATTCAGGAATAACTTGTATATACACAATGTACGCTCTAAAGCTGCTAGTCACACACATTTTTCTTGCTAGATCTTCATCCAAAACAGGAAGTGCTGGTGGGTTTTTCCCCCACTGAAACTCTCAACTTTTGAAAAATTTACTTGTTCAGAAGCTGCTATTTTCAAGCTAAAGGGATGTGCTGCTGCAGCAACAACCAAAGTAACTGAAGTTCTCTGCAGTAAGCCCATACTTCACACAATTTCAGTGTCTCTGGGTAACAGCACTAAGATACAGCATTCTCCTCCCTCACTCACCATGGCTGATATACTAATAAAATACAACTGTTTGTCATCCAGAACTACTGACCTTCACTTGCCCTTATCCATGTACAGGGAACAAAGCTTTCTGTGAGATTCAGATTAAACCTTGTATTCAAGATTCAACAACTGTTTTCCAGGATTAATAGCCTGGGAAAAGGAGTCTTAGATTTGTGGTTACTCTCTCTTCCACCTCCCACAAAACATTTTACCAGAAGTTACAATGAGGCAGGTCTGCTGTGGAATAGGAGCTTTAAGAATTGTTTTCATGGATACATTCATAGAATGATGGCAGCCCAAAGCAAAAGGAGACAGAAACAAAGGTTAATCCAAGTAAGTTCAGACATCAGACTCGTACTTTTAAACCTGAAGGAAAACTGTCTGTGAAACACACTGATTTGTGGAAGCCTACGACAACAGCAAATCCTAAGAGTTCATATCCCCACACCCATCTACCCAACCCAAACACTTACCACTTAGTTCTAGAAGAATGAAGAGCACTTTGCTTGGCACCAGAGGCAGCTATGGTCTGAGTTACAGCTGTGCTGCACAAACATCCTCAAATACAATACTATCTCTCTCTCTCTCTCCCTCCACATACTTCTCTTGGTTTGGTCTACAGATGGCCAGGGAAACTATGTTGGCATATGACAAGCTAATTGTGCTTCAATACAGCCCCTTCTAGAAAGATGCTGGAACTGCCAATATAACCACCGTGAGCAGGTCCTAGTCCTGCTGAAAATTAGCTTTTGTCACAACTAGGCTGCCTCTGGCCAAGGGAACCGTTTGCATCTTTCTAGCCAGAGTGTGCCACCGAGTGTTGCAAACACAGCTGCTCAGGCCATGCAGGCGGGCTGCTGTTGTTAACGATCTGCCCATCCCCAAGACTCAATTAGTGCAAACCCAGCAAATTACGTAGCTGTTTTCCAGCATAGGTCAGTCAAGATGCACTCCAACAAACGCTACATACCTCTGGGAAAGAAGGAGTAATTCCGCAGCAGCTCACATAGTCACCCCCTGGGTATCAAAGACCACATAATGTGCAATGAGGTGTGCTATCCCTTGCCTCACCACAACTCCTGTCCTGGAATCCTTGGATCCCAAGTCACCCTCTAATGACTGGACAGCACCTACTAACCAGATGTGTGCTGCAATGCACACTATAGGTTGGAGGCTTTCAGAGCGGATGAATTCAAGATGCAGATTTAAATTTTAAAAAGCAAACAGGAAAGGAATGCAGTTCAGCATCTACTTGGGGGATGGGGCAGGTTGGTGTTGTCTCAGCTCAGTGCACTTTCCCAGGTGCTTGGAGAAGAGTCCAAGCTCAAGCTGGTATTTATATTGGCATACATAAAATCGCTGGCAACAGTGCATAGGAAAGGAGCACTGATATTCACGCAAACAAAGCATGAAAGGATGCAAAGCAGAGCTTAGTACAGTTCACTGTAGCCTCAAGTTTACAGTACTAGGAAGAAGCCAGTCAGCTTATTTTCCAAACCCATAAAATGCTCTAATATATGCTGCTTTCTCTGGTGTTTCACGAACACCCTCCCACAAGAGGAGAACTGCATTATTACTACTGAACAGGGAAAGGGGAAAATAATCTTCAAAGGAGCAAACTGTGCAGTTCTTCACCACCTCCTCCCGAAGGAGCACATAAACACAGCAAGCCAAGCCAACCCCAAGCAAATCCAGGAGACCCCTGCAAAGCTATGTGATGATGAGGGTCAGACTCGTGTCTGCCTTCTCAGCCTTGCTGCCTGGTTTCCTCAACCCTTGCCTCATTTCTAGATGCATCACTACATGTTTAGTAGCTGTAACAAACTGGAGACAGATGCTTGATTATGTGATCAAAGCTGTTAAGGTGGTCACAGCCATTTTTCCCATCCCAACAGCACAGGTAAAACTAACTCTCAATGAACCCTACAGCATTTCACCCATTTTTAAAGCAAGGGTCTTGCCTCAGGATTTGTATTTTCACAAGGTTACTCTTACCAGCACCAGATCTAGCTTTTACTCTGGCAGAAGTCTGCTGGGAGTTGGGTAAATGAAAATAAGAAAAAACAAAGACCACGCTAAACCCTCCTCTCAGTCAGTTAAGAAGTGTAGCACCAGCTTGGGTGAGGAGTATTTAAAAAAGCATTCAAAAAGATCAGCCCAGGCAGAGTGAAAAGGTATGGTAAAGTAGCCCATCCTTCTCAGCAAAAGATGGAGGAAAAAGCCATACTCAAAAATATTGGGAAGAACTAAATATACTTCTTTGAGGCGGGGGGGTTTAAGAGGAAGAGTGGGAAGTACTGAAGTAACATTCAAAGGTTGGGGGAGAGTAAAGTACCCTGTAGGTTATAAAAAACACGATAATGTAGGAGTCAAAGGACAAGATATTGCTTTGCCTTTTTTCCCCCCATTGGATTTACATTCTGCTTACTGAAGGAGTAATTCTGAAGGAAACTTGTCATCAGGATAACCTGCTCAAGCCCTCCACACCTCAAACTTAAGAGATCTGCACACCTTTTCCCACCCCAACAGAAAACAAAAAACCAAGCCCCCTCAAAAACAACCCCACCAGAAAGGAGAGCTCAGGAAAAAAAAAATAAACCAAAACCAACCAAAACCCAACCCCAAATATGATTGGACAATCCTTGGAAGAAGCATTACATTTTGTTGGAGAGAGGTCAAGAAAAAAAAAATTAAGATGAAGCAGTGGAGTAAAAAAAAAAAACAAACACAAAACAACAAACCCTAAAAAAAAAAAAAAATCAAGAGGCCTCTCTTTCCTTATTTGGCGACAAGCAAGTGCAAGAAAGTGTCCGCTGGGGTTTTGTTCAGTTGTCGGTCTTTTGCACATCTGCATTCTGGCCAAGACAAGGGGCTTTAAGGTTTTTCTGCAGCACGTGGGCATCTGCGGGCTCTATCCTCTTGTAGTAGTTTTTCTTCGTCTCAATGATCTCAAAGCCAAACTTTCTGTAGAAGTCAATTGCGGACTCATTGCTGATCTGGACATGCCTGGGACAGAAGGGAGGAGAGAGTGACAGGTATCAGTATTCTGCCTCCACACTCAGAAAGGTCAAAGACAAGATATGAAAAGGAGCTATCTAGCTCCTAGCTGTTTTAGCTGTCTAAAGACAGGGACAACGGTGTAAATTGTGCATTGGAAATTCTGGTCTTCCCAAATCAGTTCTGAGCTAACACTCAGCTCCCGGATGGGGCCATGGCAACCAATGTAGTAAGTGTTTCCCCTCAGTAAAGCTCTTTTAAGGAATACACAATAGCAAAGAGACTCTAAAGCATTACTACCTCAGTAATTACAGTTTTTCTTAATCTAGAAATGGCAGATATTTTGTGGAAATACATAACAGAGTTTCACTGTAGGGCCAACTTTAACATCCTGTAGTAAACACTTCTCAGATGACCAAAGGAGTTGTCTGAGTGGTGATCCCATCACACTGCAACATAAAACTGGCAACTGTGTTTGATATGATTTTAACACTTGCTCACTTCTAACTACCCCTCTCTCCTCACAAAAAAGCTATGGCAGCACAAAGAAGCCTTGTGGATTTAAAAAGTCTTTTCCTCTTTCTTGCCCCTTTCACCTATTTTCCCCTGAGTTTTACAGACTTTGCTAGCAAATTTCAAGAGTTCAAGGCCTCCAACACAAACAGCCATCAGTACTTCATCCTAAGCAACTAGGACATCTATTTGCACAAGTTTTATTTAAAAAAAAAAAAAAAGAAGAAAGAAAGGAAAAAACCATGTTTGGCTCAAAAGGCATTCATTAAACACTCCCAAAATTCAGTAGGCACCACACAAACTCATGAATCACTTTGTCATGACAACACACTGAATAACCATAGAACCAAAGCACTTCTGGAAGCAACAGCAAAACAAAACAAAAGATCTCAGTGTTAAGCCCAGTAAGCATCAAATAGCTAAAAGGAAACTTCATAATAATGACAAACTTAGGCACTGATGTTAAATTGGGTGCTAAGTTGCATAAATAATGTGTTCAGATAGAATATACACAAGCACCAGACATAGTAATAAAATCAATGGGCCAGTAAAAGAACTTTGTTATGCCCAGTTTTAGGGGTTATTATCATTCCAGAATCCTTACTCTGGGAAGTGTAATGAAGGACTTGGCTTTTTGCATTACAACCAGCAAACAGCCTCTTCACTGTGCACACAGTAACTCGAAAAAACAAAAGCCCCTGTCCCATTAGCAGGTTCATTACTACTTCTGAGGCAGGAGAGCAGGAATACAAACCAAAAGCAGCTTTTTTTACTCAGACTTCTCTTTAAAACACATGTTCCTCTTACAGAGAGGGCACAAATAAATAACAATAGAAGACATAGAAGACTTTGCACCTCCACGGCAGAGGTGGACTAAGCTTGAGGAGAAAGACACTCCATTTATAGTGGTATCAGTGTATGAAACACTCCTCACTCAGCATCTTCAACAGTCCTGGCAAGAATTCAGGGTGTAGTTCTGTGGCAGCACGAGTCCATCCACGCCGTACCTGCTGTGGGACTATCTGTAGCAATGCATCATGCTTGTGGGGTAAGCAGGCAGCGACGGACAAGGAAAAAGCTGGCTCAGAGCAGGGATCAGGCCAAAAACCTGCATCAGCTCACTTGGTAATTGCAGAGACACCAATGCACAGGAAGAAGCGTAAAGCCAGCAGCAGAGGACAAGCATGGCTTTGGCATCTATGGATTTCAGGCTCTATTTCCAGCGGGACCTATTAGGATGGCTGCCCTCTACGCCAGTGCTTGTTCTCTTGTGTGCATCATGCCAAGTACTTGTACAGATGTGCAGCTGATTAAAAAAAAAAAACACCACAGAAAACCTTCCCTAAAACCACACTAAAACAAAAAACAACACCCAAAACCAAAACTGAAAACAGCTTCCCCAGCTGGGTCAGGGCACTGATCTAGTTTATTGTGTTGCTGCACAAATAGCTGACCTGTCAGGGTGCAAGAATGAGAATAGCAGTTGGGCCTTACTACTGAATGTAAACTTTGAGTGCCTGCAAGCATCTCTGATCTGATGTTCTAACCCACAGTGTGCTGTCACAACAGGCAGATGGCAAATGCATCAAAACTGCATGCAAGACTGAAGGCGACACTGTAGGATAAAAATAAAATCCTTTCTGAAAAGATTTTTTGGTCATACAGTGTAATTTTGCTCTAGAACATCATTTCGTAACTAAACCACTTTCAAATTCAGCAACCTTGCAAAAACCCTTGCAAAAAGCAAACAAGCTTTTGGTATTCTCAGCATCACACAAGCGTAGAATGTGACCCCTGGCTTTCTTGCTAGTACTTAAAAGATTTTGCACGACCCCACTGAATTACATACTAAAAATGCTCTTGGATCTCCCTCCCTTTGCTCCCCTATCTACCTCTGTCATCTCTCAGAAAATGCATGGGTGTAACTTCTTTACTTACAGATAGATGTTGTCAAAAGTGCCGTCTTTTTCACAGATGTTTAAGACATGATTCAACATTTTAGTTCCTGCCAAAAGGTAAACAGATACTTCAGAAACCAGAAGGGCACAATCAAGTACTTAGCTAGGTGCTTTCTTGAGGACAGGCAGGTTAACTGTAGGTAGACCAAAATGACAGAGCTTGTGAAAAGTAGGAAAGGTAAGTAATAATGTGCAGGCATTTCACTGTCTCTCTGACTGCTCACAAACGTTGTTGCTTTGAAGAAAAAAACCCCCACAACAGCCCAGCAGCATACTTTAACGCTAGCTTCATGGTCTCAAATTCACCTCAAAATACGGTCAAAACAATGTATAAAGCAGTGAGAGCACTGGTAAGTTTTTCTACCAAAGACCTAGTAAAATAATTTAAAATAAAGTTATCTTTTCATTCCATTTTATCAAAGCAAATGGGTTACTGTAAGGTCTTGCTTAATCTGGTCTATGTATTTGCAATGTAGAGCAAAGAACAAAATGCAGTATAGACAAAAACCAGGTACTACCCCTGAGCAGCAATGATCAGCAGTGATAAAGACAAAATAAACAGAAAAATCGCACATTTAGAAGCATGAAGGGAGAAGCCAATGAAGGAATGTTGTGCTCCATTTATGTATGACTTGCATACCGGCTACATACTGCTAACAAATTATTTCATCTCTCTCTGCATGAATTGTCACATCTATAGAAGCAGAGTATTTACATCATAGTATGATAATATGGTTAAGATTAAAATTTCTACAAAATTTCCATTTCTGAAAGGCAGGGGAAAAGACAGCACGTCATTAATCACACTCCTTCCCCCAAATCCCTTCCAAAGAAATCAGTGGTCTAAAAGTGCACTAACTTTTAAAAATCTGAAAGCACATTTAGAATGCTGCACAGCAATCTGGTTTTTCTGGTGACTCAGATACAAAAGATCCACCTTACCTATTCCTAGCCTTCGGTAGGGTGCCAGGCATCCAAGTGTCATGATGTAGAGTCTCTTCTGGTTCTGGGAGTGATCCACCCTACAGCACACTGCTCCCACTGCAATATCATTGAAATAGGCTGCCAGCGAGAGAAAGGGTTATCAGTCACAAATCTCAAACTATAAATATAGCTCCTTCATTTACACCCTAGACCTTCCTTTCTCCCTCCCATCCATCTACTTATCCCATCCAGATAAAGTATCATATATTGTGGATTCACACCTGGAGTGAATTTACCAGTGGTGCTCTAACACAGTGGATGCTTATCACCATTCAAACCAACCAGCAATGACATCAGGAGGTAAGCTGGCAGCATACAATTGTCTTCTGCTGGAACAGAAAACGTGCCTGTTCCCAGTGGGATGTAATCTATTTAGAACACAAACCCTCTGAGGTTAGGACTGCTGGTTTTTTGTGAAGTTCCCAAACAGCTATTTTTCGTCATGTAAACCAACAAAAAAGAAGGAGCTGCTGTTCAAAACCTTTATGGACACCAATGATGAGCACTTCTGCCACCATAGCCCACAATTACTGGCAAAAACACTTGTACCTAATTTGGCTAGTTCGCCAACCTCCAGTACATCCTTGTAGAACTTGTCATTGTAGCTGACAGGAAAAATGACCTGGTTTAGCCTCTTCAGCTGCTTAATGTTGTGTGGCGTCACATCTCCCAGCTCGATCCGGCTACTGGAACAAATCAAAACATGCTTAACATCTGACACACTGCAAAATTTTTAAGGACACAAAAAATTAATTATTTTATTTATGCTTAGAAAACTGTCCCACCTAATCATCAGTTCAATACACATTTGAACTGCCAGGTCCAACCCATACAATTCGGTCTCACGTTGGTGGCTGATCTAACTCCCAAACCTAATTTCAGTCAGTACTACAGTCAGAGATTTCTCGGGCCACACTTAACACTAATGTACCATAGCACACATGTGGTTTTATTGGGTGGGAGACAGCAGAAGATGAATCTCTGCAGAATTTTCCCACTGACCATCAAGATCACAAGGGGAAAGAAAGGAAAACCCCAAAGAAAATACCAGAGGAACAGAATGCTAGAACAGAGACCAAGGAAATGAAGTCCTTATCCATGCTTCATAGAAAGTTTTAATTTTACCACCTATCAATATAAAGCTCACGCTTAGAGAAAGTCACTACTAGACATATTTCTCTAAAAAGCAACAATACTGTGTACAGCAAACATATTAAGTCTGTTAATATGCAAGTGTGCCCGTCTCAACGTGGTATCTGCACCTACTATGATCATTTCTGAAGTAATTCTTCCGCTTACTGAGAGCAGAATCACAACTTTAAAATACCAGTATTGAATTAAACTGAGAACAAACAGATCAAGCTTCTCTCTTTTCTAATACTAACTTCCTGACAAAAACACTATATACACAGAAGCAAACCTAAAAAAAAACCAAAGAAAAATAAATAAAGAGATCAGCTGCCCCTGGGTGATTGTAAGCAGTTTTAACAAGGACTACAAGAATGAAAAATAAAAACCCCAAGATAATCAAAATCATTTCCCAAATGGTCACCAGAATACGAGGGCAGGTACAAAGCCAATACACATGGAATTAGAAATGCACAGAATTCTCAGTTCTCCTCAGCCCTGTGTTTACTGAATACATATGGGCAACCAGATTGTTTTCTGCCTAAACAGTAGGAGAGACACTGCTCGCCTTTTAGAAAAAAAATCAAATTCCATTTTCAAAAAAGCAGCTTTCTAAGACCCCTGTACATCAGGCTTGAAGTTCATTCTAGTAATGTGCTGCTTTCCATCTCCAGTGTCTCTTGTGCCTAAGCAGGTTGCTTTTCAGATAGGTTAATGCCTAGAACACAACAGCACAAGTTAATTTAAATAACACAGTGACACAGTGAAGATATAATAACCAACAACTTTTTCTTCAAGAACTGTAACAAGCAATGCAGAGTATAATCTGTCTCTGTTTTATTAACTGACCTTGGTTATATATAAAAACCCCCTTCAATGATTAATACTCCAGGTATCAGCTTTAGTTGTCACTACCAGTGATGGGTGATAAATGCACAATGTTCTCTGGGCATTGTAGTGCAGCCTGCAAAACTATCAGAAAAAGCTACAGGAATGGAGCCTTTAATGTTTCCTTCAAGAACCGTAACTTACCTTCACACCTACTTCCTCTTTTTACAGCAAAGAATAAACTCTTCAGTTTTGCAGAGATATCAAGGCTCACCATTGCATGACACAGATCAGACATCTCCCTAGTGCTCTCTACAGAAGCTAAACAACTTGTAAGCAGGGCCTATCTTTTAGAGGACCACCAAGCATAAATGGACAATTGACAATTTTGTAATTCCCCATGACATTAATTCAAAGTAGTAACTCAAACATATCAGTGGATGGCATTTACATGTCAACTTTGCTGACTCCAAAGTTTAACCTTTTTGTCACACATCTGCCAAAGAGATTTTAAAGCCCCCTGATGTCAAGCACCTCGTGTCAGTGTGGGCTCTTGCAAACTCTTCCAGGCAGCTCCTCATCTATTCTCCCCCCACCACACTGCACGTCAACCTTTTTCCTCCAATTGCAAAGGCAATTGCTAACCAATGAATCCTTTCAGTTTGCCCGCGAGCTCTGCTCAATCGTACAGCCATCCCCTGAGAGACATCTCACTATGCAGACGGTATGTTCTCCAACAGTGATTTCAAGAATGATAGAAAAAGCAAGAGACTCCGTATTCTTGCATTTCATCCATGTCAAGATACCCAGGCATACTATAGGCAAAAACAACAGGTTATTACATATCTAAAGTTTCTTGCTATAAACCACTACATTATGCTGAAATAGTCTGCAGTATCTCTTTTCTGTGAGTCCTACCACAACCAACCCTTTGTTTCACAACCTTTTCCATCTTCTAGATTACTTTTGCTCTCAAGACACCTTTCTTCATGCTTGCCACTTGTCTGAGTCCCTCTGATAATTCTATTCCATCATACAGTAACTTCTGAGCTAGTAAGGATGATCTCCTCAACCACAGAAGTTATTAGATGGTGGAGAAACTGTAATGCTTGCTTTTATGCCCAGCTCTTCAGCCTAGCATGGCAGAGCTTCTTCAGGCACACAGAAGGCAAGTTGTGCCCTTTTCTAATCCCAACCAGCAATGCTGCTACCTCTTCCTCACAAAGGGCAGGAATAACACTGGCATGTCTGTTCCTGGGTGTATTTCTATCTGTGAGAGAGTTTTGCCGGAACAGAGCACCTCAGTAAACTCATACTAGGAGAGAACACTGAACAGCCTCCTTTGCTGCCATCTGCATCAGAGCGGAAACCAAAGGGAGCAGCTCTCAATTGCCCAGGTAGGTCAGATCAGCTGCAGCGTAGGAGGCCAGCGAGGGAGGAGGCAAATCTCACACTCATGTTTAGTCATTGAAAGCCTAGACCTCTTCTCCAAATGATAGAATATTAACCTTGGTGATACTTTTTTTAATATCAGTAGTTCCAAGCTTCAACAGATCAGCACTGCTAACATGATGAATTCACAGCAAAGTGGTGAACTCATACCAAACTAATGAATTCACAGCAAAGTTGTTATACAGAAGTCCCTTTTGATACTTGAGCAAAAATCTCTGACATAGACCATCATCAGGTAGTGTGTTTTCTAATATTATTTTAAAATTAATTAGTTACTAATGAAACAAATGAGGCATTAGAAGGCAGTCACTATGAAATATTTATGATAGCAATGCAACAGGACACAGATATATTATCACAGGCAACCAGGGCAAGATGTCTAAGGACCATGGCCAGAAGACAGACCTTCATCAAGAAGGTTTCAGACAGACAATAAATAAATAAATAAATAAATAAATAAATAAATGCAGAGGCAGAGCCTAAGCCTGCTGGTAGCTGCTGAGCTGAGACATCACCTCTGAGGCTGGCATCAGGCCAGAGAAATGAGCTCCAGTAGTAGGTGTCTAAAAGGCTCTTGTTGACAGATTTCCTTGAGCCCTTAGCCTTCCCCCCTCTATCTCTCACCACTTGCCACATTCACTGCTGCCTCCTGCCATCTCCTGCTGCCTGCCTCCTGTGCTTTGTCACTAGCTGGTTCCTCGCTGCTCGAGAGTTGCACCAGGGCCAATATTTTATCCTGGAGGAAAATATGAAAAGGGTTTGAGAAACACAGCAGGAAGCATAAATCAGTATGCTAAATACATCTGTTTAAATAGTATGCACTAAAACCATAAACCATACATTAATGTATAGTACTAGCTGATTAAATCAGCACATTTATTACACACAAAAACATTTAATAAGCAAACTAAATCAGGAGGTGGAAAGGAAGACCCACATCATGAGAGTTCATCATTTCACCTGAGGACAGTGTGGCAAAAGTGCCACTGTGGCCTTGAGTAAAATCGTGGGAAAGTTGGCACTGCTGCCAAAAGCAGCAGTTTTGCTGTACCCAACCCACACGTTCCCATCTTCTTTTTGGCACAAACATTTGTGCAGCAATGTGGTAAACCAACACCAATTAAAACTAACCTAGCCAAAAAAAGAAATTTAGTTTTAACCCACATCAGTCCCCTGACTGGGTTCACCACACAAGTTTTCTGTCAGCACACAGAGAAAACAAGTTGCCAGAGGCAGAATTTGTTGGTTCTTGAACAGAAGTGCCAGCCTACCCCAGTTTAACCTGGAAGCACTGTGCAAGAGCAGCACGGGGATGTAGATCTGTCCGTATACCTGTGAACACAGTACTATGTCCAGCCTTTACTTTATCATTTGCAGAACAATATACCCTCTAAGGACTTAAAAAAACTACTACAAATATCCAAGTCAAAGCACCTGTAACAAAGGATACAAAATTATCACTCCCTCCTTTTCACTGGAGTAAAGCAAATAGCTTTGTGGGGCTTTTTACCTTTTTTTTTTTTAGCTTGTTTTTAACAGCTAATTACAACTGGATCTGCTTCTTCAAGCTACCTCAGCCAAATCGGTAAGTAAGTTTACCTTGTCAGCTAAGATCTGATTAGGCCAGGCCTATACATTCCCACTCAGTAGAGGGTATATCAGAAATACCTATCCTCTGGTGTTGCAAAGAAAAAAAAAAAACTATGAGCCCAAATTAGCAGAACATAAAGATGTGTACGGAGCCTGACGCAGCCAGAAAGGACATGCCCTCCCATAACAGATTATTTGACTCTATGATGCCAATAATATTACTAAGAAGATAGACACTACTGACACCCTACATCTCAAATGGCACTCCATGGAATATGCAATAGCCAACTGTACTCCATCTTAACTTCTGGAACAAGTCAACCACCCATCCCAAGCAACTATTTTTAACATGGAGGAATGAGAGACTCCTGGGTCATCATGTCAGACCTCTTACTACTACAGTGTTATACAAATCCATACCCTTTCCTTGATGGAATAACAGCCCTCTGAAGCCACTTAAACGTCTTCTATTGTAAGGCTGTTCCCAAGATACCATTGCTCTCATAGTTAGGCTTTCTTCTGACTTGCATCCTAAATGCACTCAAGTCTACCTGTATGCTGTCTGTAGATGATGGGTACCAATAAAGCCCATCACACGTGCCTTTTCAGAGAGTTATGATCTCTTTATACTTTTCTTCTTCTAACCAAAGCCAAGCTCCTGGCCTTCTTGAAGACTGGCTCTCAAATCCTACTATTCTTATACTAGCTCTTCTTTATATTCCTTCAAATTAAAAGTTAATTTTCCTTAAACACAGCTAACCAAAACTGCTGATAGCACCCCAAACACTTCCTACTGTCTTGTATAATGACAATAAGTTTTTCCTGTCTCTATCAGAAGCCTTTTCCTGACATACCACAGAATCACAGAATATTCTGAGTTGGAAGGGACCCAGAAGGGATCTTCAAGTTCAACTCTTAAGTGAATGGCCCATACAGGGATTGAACCCACAACGTTGGCATTGTTAGCACCAGGCTCTAACCAATATGCTAGGATCCTTGCATTTCTCACAACTGCAGCATTCTGTGACCTGGTTACTGGGGAAAAAACATTGAAACTTCACTAGTAAAGGGAACTGGTTCCTGCTGCGTAAGGCTGCTATCCATTAAAAGTTCACAGCAACACTGCCTAGCGATGTAAGAGCAGAAGTGAGGAGTGATCCACAAAATCCGAATGGAAGTGTGACTTTAGTGAGGTGACATGCACCAGTTACTGAAACTGGATGCACGCCCAGAACATTGGCATTAACACTCCTGCTTTTGCATGCCAGTGCCCTAGTATCCTTCAGGCACTGGCTAGAAAAAACCCTCACACTTTTTGTAGAAACAAAAGCAATTCCAACTAGTCCCAATGCAGTTGCATTCCTCTACCTGCAGTTTACTAAAGGCCTGTTATTCAAACAGTCTATTTTTCCTACAATGTCTTAAATTTATAATGGTGGAAGTAACACAGGCTAAATGAGACACTAGTGTTACTTACGCTAAGACTGCCTTTTGCTGCTCAACATATCCCAAAGGAGAACTGCTGCACAGAATGACAGCTCAAGAAGCAGCCAATTTCCAGAGCTACAGTTCAAGAGGAAACAAAAATTCAGTCCCAGGGAATATCAAGCGCTGAATACTAGTTTAGAATGAACATCAGGGAGAAAAAAGGGGAATCTTGAGTTTCTTAATGCTGTAAGAATCTCAGTCTCATTCAACTTTAAATAGTGCAAGTCTCTCCCCAGAGGGATGTGCCTGACTGAAACAGATCTCTACGTAACTGATAGCTGGGCTCAGCTTATTGAAGGCATCTGGCCTGCTAAATTTAGCCGAGCTGTATCTGAAACTTGCAAAACTTACTGAGGTACCATCAGTCAGGAGAGGGAGCGCAGAGAAATGGGCCCTAACAAATTAAGAGGACTTCAGAGAAGGTTTGTCACCTGCCAAGCAGCCAGCTAAGCTTTATTGCTTCTATTCTGGCTTCCAAGTCAAAGCAGGAGTCTAGACAGGATAATCCACTCATAAAATAAAACCAAACCAGAACGATGAAAGCTATAGACCTGAAGGGTGTGGCTTTGCTTAGAGTCAACTCCAAGGCCGAAAGAGCCTCTCCAGTGTTTTGGGTTTAGGGGTTGTTGGTTTTTTTGGTTGCTTTGGTTTAGTTTGGGGTTTTTTTTTAATAGATGAGCTGTCTCGCTAGGCACAGAAGTTAATCTAGTTCTTGTGGGCAGACCAGTCTGTTTTCAATTACCTCCAATATCTGTGGGCTGTGTATCTACTCTGCTTCACTTGTCAGGAAACCAGAAGGATACGTACAAACCTAGCATGGAAAAATCTTAGCAATTTGCTTCTGAGTCCCTCTGATCTTCTTTAGACCCACTTACTACTGAAAACATGTATTTGCACGACACCCGATACCCTGCTGGGAGTTACTTCTGGCTGTATGCTGGCCTGCAGAAGGGCACAGTGATGTACAGAAGAAAGCTAAGCAATTTTAGAATCTGAATTATCAGAAGGCTTCATTCAAGACTTGTAATTCTAATGGATCTCACTGTGAATAGATTTCACTGTCATGCATCATTATTCCCCAAGACACACTTGAGACCCTCCTTGCCTCCCTCATTTATAACGAAAACAGAAACCAACAAAAAAAACCCAACAACAAACCCACAGCACTTTACAGTCAAGTTTCTTTATTTTATTTGGATATTTCACTCTGCTTCAACCAGAAAACCTGACCAGTCTCCACATGCAAGAAGCAAAGTTATGTTATAACAGCCTCACAGTTTTTTCCAGCTTGAAAAAGTTCTATAAGAATTGTACTAGACCTCAAATCTAGGCTCAACCATGATCTCAAAAAAAACCCCAAACCCTCTCCCACCCAAAAAGACAACCCTAAAACTAAAGTAGCAGCACAATCATGAAGCACCTCAGCTGCCTAGATTATGCAAATGCAAGGGGAGGTAGTGAGGTCACTTCAGTAAGTGTCAAATAAAAATAAACTTTCCTAAGAAAATGGAAAGTTATCTCATTCTGCAGCTGGATACAAAAAACAGAAATCACCATGCTCAGCTGACAGAATTTTCAAACTCCAAAATATCAGAAATAAATACAGGTGGCCTACAACAGAAAAGCAGCCATAAATACATCATTTAGTTGCTTATAGCACTCTGAGGCTTCAGAGCACCTCACAGAGTTAAGGCCTAGATTTTGTCTGCCTATCCCAGGTACATCAAAGTCAGGTGAAAGAGGAAACAACTTGCCTGTGATCATACAGCAGATAAAGAGCTGCCAGAAATCCCAACTCTCTGTTGCTCATCTAACCACTTTTCCTTATTAGTCAAGTAATTTCAGAGGAACATTTAGATTTTGATCCATGATTGCAAAGCAGAAGTGCTCACTAGTTTGAAAAAGCTTTGCTCCAAAATAATGCTGTGCCTCCATTACCTATATCCTGAGACATCTTATAAATTACTGCCCTTTTTCCATAACCTTGGTGTCCCCAGATACAAAAATTATAACACTCACTTGCCTCCCAAGAGATCACGACCCTTCACTAATTAGTGTTCATTAAGTACCTAATGATCATCAGGTAAGAACACAAGCTTACATTCAAATTCAAAATAGAAGTGATGCTGGGTTTACAAAGTACCTTATTTACACAAATATAGCTCCAGGGCACTTCTAGTACTTACATTAGACAACAAACTATAGAATTGACATATCAGGAGAAAATTATTCTTCTGCTTCCCACAAACTATTTCTATATGTCACTGAAACACCTTTTCTTACAAATGCCTGTGTCCATTACAGTAATTAAAAATAAAGTCAGGTCATTATGGGTTTCCTGCCTTTGGATGGCAGTCCAGGAGTTGGTGGGTTTTTTAAGGTGTTCAAATCACACATATTAAAAAACATACTGTGAAAAATTAACAGAGTGTACTATCAGTTTTATGTGTCTACCTTAAAACACTTCTAAAGCAACAATCATTGTAAGCACCTAACTTACAAGCAAAAAAAGCTATTCCCCTCCCTTCCCAATTCTCAATAAGAAATAATTTCTCTCAAAAGAAAATTTGTCCTAAACAGCTAAACTCAAACAAGGTCCTTTAACTGCAATTTTCAACCTAATTTGTGATCTTTAATGACAAGTAATTCCAAGTACCACATAGAGAAAACTTTCATAAGCCTTCATTTGCTGCCCTAGGTCTCACCTCTCACCCCATACTCTTGAGAGAACATAAATACAATGCTCAGATGGTAGAAATCAGACATTTTTCAGGGTTAGAAATTTTAGTTTGCTAAGGCCCAAAAATCACATGGAGCCTGGAAAAGAACAGGGAGAGGAAGAAGGAAGGCCAAGTGAGCTGAGGAAGTACTTCAAGCATGAAGATCTTACCATGCAGCACAGTATTTTATTTTCAATTAACTAAAGAAAAAAAACCAACTCTGCCCCTAGGAAAATTCAACTACCTTAATCTTAGTCACCTAGTGTGGGCACTGTTGCAGAAATGGTTTTAGCTCAGTTTTCTAAAAAGTCTTGTTTAATGTCCCTTCTGTAATGAATTAATTCAATATGCTTTGACACAAATACATGGTTATCCCATTTCAATGCTGTGCTTCTCCACTCTCAGGTCTTCAGGTCCAAGAGTCTCTAGCTAGTTAGTCCAAGAGTCTAACTAGTCTCACTAATTCTTCTGTGCATGGACTGCTTCCCTCTTCCCCCTTGCTTCCCAATGTCAAATCTCCCTCCTGACAAACTTCTGTTGCTTTAGAACTCCACATACTCCGCCTTTTCCCTTCCTCTCTTTCCAGGGAGCAGAAAGTAATCCTGACATTGCCTGCCTCACTTAGAGCAGTAGGGATGAAAGGAAATACTGCACTTCGCTCTTATTGATTCCCAAACAAAGACCCAACTTCTGTTCTCTCCTCCACCTCCTCTGAGTAAAAATACCTAGCACCTTCTCAGATTATTGGGCTGAATACTTCTGATGTTTGCCAAATGGGCAGGCTCTTCAAGTTCTGAATAATTTCCACTTGGATAAAAGTGTTTTTCTGGCTCAGCCATCACCCATTATTCCCCATTTTAGAAGAGATTTAATGTGGCAAAGGAGGATGCATCATTTCTTGTCCTCAGGAGATGGCAGCAGAGTCTGTGGTACTTGGTGATTAACTAAATATACTATATTTTTCATAGAAGTGTCCCAAACTAGCAAGCCAATCTTCCTTCATATTAACATATTCATGCAAGAAGAACTGAATGGTCAAACAGCACTCAAAAGCCAAGACTGGGTTCTGAAGTGCTTCAATAAAATGGCCACAACCCCTATGTTACCTTCCTACTCTCCCAATCCTTCCTACTTCATGGAATGTCTTAATCTGGTTATGGAATTAAACTCAAAAAGGGTAAGAGTTATAAATCAGGTTAAAGTACCTATAATGAACTGTACTGAGTTTTTTATAACTCATTTAGAAGCTATTAAGCCATTTGTAAGCATACATATAGGCAAGGTCTAAATTTACCATCCATGAAATTAAATGCAGAGAGCATAGCTCATACTTGGACATTTCTAGGTTCAGAAAAAGACTAAAAATAAACAATGATTTTCAAGCTCAATTACCTTTTTTTTTTTTGGTCTCCACTGCATATGACAATTCAGCAGTTTTCTCATAAACTTGGAACTTCCTCCAAAAAATAAGCTTAGCCCTGTGCCTAACAAATGGAAACAAATCAGCAGCTCTGCACAAACTCCATCATACTCACTCAGGAGAGAAAAAACCCTCCCTGTTCTCGTGAGAAACACGCACAGCTTCAGGACCTTGAAAGGTTTACTTTGTGAATCCTGGCCAAACAAGCACAGATACCAGAGTTTACCCTAATGATTCCCTGTACTTTAAAAACACTAGCTGTGTTTCTGTTATGTTCAGTACTCCCCAGCTGTGATGTCTGTCCTGCAAAGGCAGCCAGAATAGCACTAGCCTGGAAAGCCTCTGGATTAGGAAGGTATCTGTGGCAGCATATACCTGCTATGAACATGCAGCCTTAAGGACTCTTCTGCAGCAAGTCAGGACCCTTAGAAACTACAAAACCTGAGACATAACTGTAAACACACACAAGTGAGAGGCAGTCTTCCAGGAATTTCTTACTCAAAAGTACTGGACCTTACTTTCTGGGACAGTGCTTTAACACACAGCCCTCTGCTCTCTGTTTCAATCAGTTTTTCATCACGAGGCTCAACATGTGCTGCCACATGACAATCCCACAGGTGTTTCCCATCAAAACTGGAGTTTGGTCAATGTACAACACACATGCACAGGATCACAGGCACTGGGCCCTGCTCAGAACATGCACTACGTGCCCAATGTATCTGACAGTCCCGGTCACGCAGAGGGTACAGGCGTACAATGGAGCGTGCAGGTCCTGCAGTACCCTTGCGTAACGAGGTCTTCAGGGAAGGCTGGATGCCTTAGTCTCCCAGGTTTCATCTGAACAGGTCAGAAATGTACCCTTACTTTAAAATATCAACAGGTCACAGACAGCAATAAACAAATGCTCGAGGATCAATGCAAACTTTTGTCTCCTTAAAACCAGTAGCTTAAGGACTGTAATGAAAATACAAAACCACTGAGCAACAAGTGAATCAACATCCTGAAAGCAGCAAAGCGCAGGGAGTATTATTTACATCTGTTCTACAAAAACAGCCAAATTACTACACACAGTAGAACCCGAGTCCCTCCCACTGGTATTTTTCCTCATGCAAACCCAGTTCTAAAATAGATCTTCAAATTCCAGAACTAACAATAACAACATTTAGGAATACAATAAATGAAAAAATAAATGAATCTCTAGAGAATCATGAGGCTCACCAAGAGAACAGTGAATCATCTCAGTTTTTCAAGCCACGTTTCAGGAAAAAAAGTGAAACATATGAGAGTCTACACTATCAAAATCATTCAGAAGGTGAAGATACAGCAAACATAAAGGCAAGTATCACCAGTAAAAGCAGATGGGATCTAATAGCAGTTACCAGTTCAGAAGCTGTTTAACTCACCAAATAACAGAAAATCCACAAGATTTTAAGCAGCTGAGAAAGCAAAAAACTATCCCTGAAACCAGAGGAGGTCACAGACACTACAACCTGCTATGCATTATTAACACACATCTATGTGCTATTTTGAATTCAGAGAGCTAAGAAAGAGGGCTGCAGTAACACGTTTAGATCTGAATCCTTTAGATCTGAAATTTCAAAACGTCAGTGAACTTGACAGTTTCTTCTTTAATTCTTTCTCTGCCCAAGTAGACTCTTCACAATTACAGCTGACATTACGTGTCTTAGCGTTCCCCAAAATCATCTCTGCCCTTTGCGGTGTGAGTTACAATGCAACACATACAGTCCCAGAAAAAGTACTCAGATGGAGCCAGTTTGTTCAGAAGGACTTATCCACAATTTTTGATTCAATACTGAAGACAGACCAGATCCTTTCGAGCACATCAGTTTCTGTATGTGGGGAATGGAAGCTTTAGATCTATTTTTGGAGCCATCTTCTGACAGTACTTTAGGGATCTTCACCAATCTTTGTAACTTGACAAACAATTTGGATTTGTTTCAAAGTACCCCTGTGTAATTTATATATTCCTTTTGAAATATTCTCTAGTCCTTTGAGTCTCTCATTGTATTTAAATGGGGTTATTTTTCAATTTGAGTTCTGTCGGCGTATTTGCCTCCATTTGAAATTTTAGAGAACACCTGGATTCAATATGAGAATCTGCCCAAGAATATGAATTTATTCTGCACAAGAACTTGCTGTGCAGTGCTAACAGTGTTTTGGCAAGACAAGAATATCTCTTCAAAGAGATGAAGGAGTACCAGAAAAGCACAGACCCCAAAGGATAAGTCTTGAAGTCGAACTGGTGATAAAACTGCCTCTAAGTGAAAGTAAAGCAACAGAAATAAAGTTTGATGCTCTGGAAGCAGAAGAGGGGTATGTAGGTTTTCACTCCATAGCTTTTTGTTAAAAAAAAAGTTAACGAAAGGTAAAAATCTCCACAAAATGAGAACTCCTGAGCAGTGCAAGCACAGCCAGGCTCAGTCCCTTGAGGAGCATCACAGCACAGCGCACAGCTCCAGCTGTGACCTGCCAGGAGACCCCCACGGCTCCAGCCAGACATGCCCAGGCTGCTTTCTCCCTCGTGCATCCAGGTCCCAGCAACCCTATCCCACAACTGACACACGGCCAAGGCGAGGCTAAGCTGTAGCAAACAGCAGGACGGTCAACAAAGGATAAAAGGAAACCCAGTTCCGTCGGGAGCGCTGCGGAACAACAATCACATCAACTGCCACCTCGCCTGGGCTGATCCTGCTGCCACTCTCCTCGCAAACTGCGCTGTCCTCATTACAAGGTGACTAAGAGTGGGGGTGCCCTGTTCCACGCGGGGTGGTGCAGGAGGATAAAGGATTGTCCAATACCCCAAACACACCTATTTAGTGTCAGCTGAGAGTCACTTTATTTGCAATCATCGCTGAGCCTCTTTCTACAGACACCTGCCAGCCCTCCACGATGTCTGAAGCTGCTTACACGCTGGAAGAAACAGCTAAGAGTCTGTTATCAAGCAGTCTTGTGTGACCTCACCCCAATTGCTAATAAGCTAAACCCCTTACCATTTCTTAGTAAAAGCTTAAGTGCTTCAGCTTCCATTCACTCTGCCTTAAGCTGCCAAACTGGAATAATAATACCCATCATTGCATAACACCAGTTTCAAGGGGACTGGTTTAATGCTCTTTTGAGAAGCAGCTGTGGAAAGCTTCCTTTGTGAGAATGAAGAAAGTGAGGTACAGGAGGGGAACGATCACATTTCATGGAGCTGAAAGTGATGCTGAAATTAATAAACATTAGGCGATTTAACCAACACTGAAAAACCTGTCCCAAAGTGACCTGCACAAGGTCAGACAGGTCATCTGACACCAAAGCAGAACGGAGAGTCTAAAGGCCTCCAGTCTCCTGCTCAAACAAGGCACCTCGTTGCCCCCACTGAGCAGGAAATCAGTGTTTCAGCCAACCACGCCTGAAACCTCCGGTTTTCAAGAGCCACAGAGAAGTGATGGCAGGCCGAAAGCAGCGTGCTACAGAAACGTGACACAGAACACAGCTCGTTTGTCATCCATCCACGCCGCAGAGCCTCCACGTAGCACTTAAAGACTTAAAACCGGACAAAAACTGCTAAGAGGACATTACACACAATAGCGCTGCAAAACCACGCACACCCGAGGCTGGCAGCCTTTCCGCACAGACCGAGCGGCGCTTCTTCGCTACTGCCACACAAGGACGGCAGCCCGGCCAGGCAGGGGCGAGAGCCGGGCCCGCATCGCCGTCCGCTGTGCGGATCTTCGGACACAGCGGGGCGGGATCCCCCCGAGCAGGCGGAGCCGCCGGGGCCGCGGCGCGCCCGGAGCCCCCGCTCCGCCGGCGGCACAGCCGGGATGGCGCGGGGGGTCCGGCGGGGGAGCTCCTGCTCAGCCCCAAGGGCTCCCGCGGTAGCACCGTCGGCTCTTCTCCCGCCAGAGGGGCTCACCCAGCACTCGCCCCGTCCCCGAGGGCGGGAGGGACGCGGCGACACCCCCCGAGTCCCGAGGCGGCGGCACCGCTCGGTGCCCCGCGCCTCCCGCCCGCGGCGCCCGGGCCCGCCCCGCTCCCGCTCCCGCTCCCCGCGCCGCTGCCGGGCCACGCGGGCGGGCCCGGCCCGGGCCGAGCCCCGCACTCACCCTTTCATGGTGCGTCCGCGGCCTGCCCGGCCTCCGCGCTGGCTGCGTGCAGGGCCCGGCGGTGCGGGTGCGGCTCCGGCCTCGCCGTGCTCAGCGCGGGCGCCTTGGTCTCCTCCCGATCCCACTCCTGATCCCGATCCCGCTCCCGCTCCACATGGGCCTCCGCCCGCCCCGCCCCGCCCCGCTGACCCCTCACCTCACGCCGCGCGCGCGCCCCCGCCCCGCCCGCCATGACCCCCCCCGCCCCGCCCCTCCGCGCGCCCCCGCAGCGCACGCGCCTCGCCCCGCCCCCGGGGGGGAGGAGAGGGAGGCCCCCGCGTGACTCGGGGGCGGGGCGACGATCCTGCCACGTGGTGCAGAGCGACCAATCATAGCGCTCTACTGCGCCCGGCTCGCCTTTGCCCGGAAGCGGCCCGGGCTGGGCGGGTGAAACCCCGCCCGGAGTTGGGCAAGGCTCGCACGGGGCGCTTCCGGTGCGCGGCGCGGTCCGGCGCGGCGCATGCGCGCGGGGCCCGGCGTCAGCTGATCGAGAGCCGCCTTCGCCGCCGTCGCTGCCGGGGGGCTCTCGGGCGGATCGGGCGCGCCGGGCCGGCCCAGGTGAGGCGCTCGGGCCCTTCCCCCGCCCTCCATCGCTCCCCTCGCCTCTCCCGAGGCGGGTCCGCAGGGTGTCCTCCGCTCCGGTGAAGCGGGGGCTCGGCCCTCGCCGCCCCGCCTCGGTCCCTGCTCGGGAGCGGCGCGGGGTCCCCGCGGAGCCGCTCCCTGAGGCAGCGCGGCCCCGGCCCTGCGGAGCGGGTGTCGCCGGGGCCCCCCCGGGCAGCCGACCTTTACGGAGCCGCCGTGTCCCAGCGGGAAGGCGTCCGTGCGCTTCCCGGTCCTGCTGCTCAGGGAGGTGAGATCTGGAAGCGAAGCGGCTCCTGAGTGAGAAACCTGCTGAGCGATCTGGCAGACGCCCAATGAGATACCCCAGGGTTATTCCGGAATGCCTTGTAAAAAAGGGAAGGGGCGATAGTGGCCGGGTTTCAGTGCCGGGTCATCCCACCATCTTGAGTGGGTGGAACTGAGTCTTTCTGTGCCTTGACCGCAGCCCAGCAGAGACGGAGCACCAAGGTTATGGAGCCGGAATGCTGCTGCAGGCTTCTGACTGCAGCCCATCCCTTGCGGAGGAGCCCACCTGTTGTTTTGTCCTTGCAATATAAGCCTTTTGTTGCAATATACCGATGGCACATCAAATGCGATTCCTATTCCTGTAGACAGTGAAAAAATTCTGGTTTAGGTGAGGTGTTCCAAACGGCACACTTAACATTCACTTGGAGGCAAGAAAAAAATTATACGTGACTGGCTGATATTGTGCATGTTACAGTTGGCGGTGACATTGCAGTATGTGACGTGTCAAGATCCATCCACTCAATGCAGTTGCCCAAAGAGATGTACTTTCTTAGGAAGAAATAAAGTAAAACCTCTCTTTCTAAGGCTTTACTGGCTTTTCTCAGAACTTGCACTCCTGCTGGGCATAAAAGTAATTTGGTGATAGTTTTATTCATTGTAATGTGATATTTCAGCAAAGTACACTGGCTATTTGATCTAGCACGGTATTTCAAATGCTAATACCACTTGAAGTGGAGAGGAGCTGGACAAGGAGGAAAGCCTGCTGACAGACTGCTAGAGGTAATTTACTAGCCCACCCCTTGGTAGCACTTCAGCGAGAACGTGCCGAATACAAGCTGGCATTTGGGAGTGGAAGTTTGAGCAGCTGAGGCAGATCCTCAGTATATTGTAAGTTGCTGTATTTGTGCTGACTTTGACACTGCAGATCTGCAGTAGCTAATGTTTGGCTTTTCTGTGCAGTATTTTTAAAGGCCTTTAAATGACCAGCAAACCTAAATATTTAATTATATCAACATTTCATTATTTTCTACTTAAGAGTGTCTGAAGTGAGGTCAGAGTCTGCAGGTCTTTAAATTACCAAAAATAATGTGGCTTATTTTTTCTCTGCCTGTTAGTTTCTTATGTGAAGTCTTCTGGAAAAGTTTTAATGTTTTATGTGGGAAACAAATTTGTTTTAATTTTGTAATCAGGTGACAGAGTGTGTCATTCAGAAATACTAAATCACCACGGGCATCAACTTGAGAGTACAGGGAAGGAGAGATTAAGGCAACAGTGGAAAATGACTGCTGGCATCAGCTGACAGTGTAGATGGGGGTTGAAGTCTTGTGTTGCAATAGTAACATGAGATCTGTTTCCTGTGAATGCAGCCTTTTCATTTTCCAAATCAAGAATTATTTTCTGCAGATAGTGCTAATATTAGGGTGGAGCTGTGAATGGTTAGTACTGTTTGTTTAACTTCTAGAGCATTAGATTAAATTTAGCCTTTATTTTTGTCTAAGTATATATTAGCAATTTTATACCTCATTAATCCTGACTTAAAGTCCGTGGGCCTCACTGTGCTTGCGTTATCTAAATTTTTTTCCCAGTATGACTTTGTGGATTTATCTTCCAGACTCACATGGGTGCTGGTGCTGCCTCTTGTCATCCAAAGCTGCTGCAGACCAGCAGGTTACTGAATGATTTCCCTGAAGAGATGTTTGGAGGCACTACACTTTAACTCTTGTGTTGGGATACCACGATATCTTAGAGTTACTGAGCCCTGAAAATTCCAGTCGATGGTTTTCCCTCATGGTTTTAAATTGCATGTTTGTGAGCTAAGGCCATGTTCCTGGTTACTCTTTTAGGAAGAGTAAAGGGATGGTGTTGACCGTAAAATGTTGAATGCTGTTGCTGGCCAAGTAGTAGTTCCCCTTTTTCTTTCTCTGTCTTTTCAAAAAAACCCTACAGAACACAAGCCATGCAATAACCCAATGCTACCTTGCCTCAAATAGTTTCTTTCCTCCATACTTGTCTCACTGGTTAAAAAGTGGGGGATTTTAGGCTTGGAAATATTGAGGTATTGTTGAACAATGGTATCCACATGAATTTTTTTTTTAGGCTGGAATTGTACCAAGGAAAACAGACCATTTAGTCAACTGGAATATCATGCTTGTTCATTCTGACTCAACATCTTAAAACATGTGACTTCTTTAATCTTCCAGCTGGGCAGAGAGAAACAGGTATCTACTTCAGCAGAGGAAGTAGAATGGATCTATACCTTTAAAGCTTACAGTAGTCACTTAAAGGTCCAACATGCAAACCTGGCTTAGATTGGATCTTCTGGTTGTCACTGTTGTACCTTCTTTTATCTCATGAAAAGGTTTTTTGTTCCTCTTTGATGTGTCCACTGCCTTCTCCCCTTTGAGAGTGGACAGCTAGGCTTATACTGAATTCGTGGGTTTGGTCATCTCTCATGGCAGCAAGTTCACAGTCTCAAAGATATGTTTTGTTTGGTTGCTTTATTTCATGTGTGCATTTATTTCTCCTATTTTTGCCAAACTCTCAAGTTTAATGCCTCTTTGCCTCAGAAAGGATGCCATTTGCTGCCAGCTTTCTAGACTTCCATATGTTATATGGCTGCTCTAACAGACTTTGCCTTCAAGGCCTGGCTTTACTGAAATGATACACTTAATCTGAAAACCTGTGAGATGTATATGGCTAAATCCTGAAAGTCTTGGTCTAGCAGACTATCACTTAACCAGATGGCAGAAGATGATCAGTTTTCGGTGAATTTATTTTCTTGCTTCATCAGCTTGACTACTCCTCTGAGTTTGTGTAACAGTAAATTTCAGTGTCACTGCTTACTCTCTTCAGAAATCCTTTGTCTGCAAGTGGTGTCATACATGCATGGTGCCTCTGGACAGTTCTATTTTGCTGTAGTTATGCTTGCTTACCGGAGTGGTTTGTGGTTGTTCATGGAAAAGAGGGGTGGTCTGGGTGTCAGTTGTGATGCTGGTCTGCGTTCTGTGCCTTAAGCGTGAAGAGCAGTCCTGTTGTGGTTGGGATGTCACGCGTGAGGAGGTATGGAAAGGTTAGGAGAAAAGCCGCTGACTTTATAGAGAGAAAACGGTGCCTGTATTGGAATAACTTACTGTAGCTGGACAAAAGCTTTTGGTTATGCAAGTTTCATATAACAGCCTGAATTAACAGCTTTTTAAAAACTGAGCAATGAAACTGCATTTTCCAGGAAGTTCAGTTAGTGAGGCAAACGTTTGTCATTGTTACACTGTATCTTATTCCATTTCCCACTATGGAAGTAATAGCTTAAAAAATTAGAACGGTGTTTCTGGCTAAATGCAGATAACATTGGTAAGGATGTCTAACAAGGCAATTCTGTTATGTGAATTTCCTGTAAATCCTTGAAATTTTGAGGTTTTGAGATAAATTTGCATCACCACAATATGTGGTTTAACAATGTTAAAATTTAATATGTTGGAGGGGTGCTGGCTGTTCTAAAGAAGCTGTAAATACTTCACTGTATACTTTAATTGAACATAACATCTCCGAATGTGACTTCACTTGCTTTAAAATATAAAGATGAAGTTTTCCGTTACAGGAAAAGTCAACCTCAGTGAAATATCCTTTTACTAGAATCCAGCGCCAGTATATGTGTTATGATTCCAACCAGGTGTTTCATTATACCGAAGGTGCTGTAAAAGAGTGCTTCTCTCTGCTAGGGGCATTGGGTCTTTCTCGAACACTTTCATGCAAACTTACTCCTGGTTCAGCCCTTCAAACTAGCTGCCAAATACCTTGTATAATAAACTGAAGGTTCCATAATATCCTAACTTTAAAGATGATCTGAAAGTTAAGCGTAATGGTGAAATACTTATTCTAAACTTGTGCTCAGTATTTTAGCTGTTACACGTGAGGAAAGGGAGTTGGGCAGTGGTGACACTCAAAGGGGAGCCCCCATGTGTTTTAATGAGCCCAAACTATTAGTATGTTTCTGTATGTAAAACTGAGCCTGACTTAGAAATCTAGCAACAGTTGTTTTGTGAAATTGCACACCTTATGTCTGTTGAGGTAAGACCTTCAATTGTACTAACTTTTCTAAGGTTTGTTGCTGTAGTTGCTTACAGCTTTGTGTTCTTCTCATTTGAATGTTTCTCGTCTTAAAGGGTAGAACTATAAAAAGTATTTCAAGTTACAGTGCCCAATACACCTGAAAGGAGAGTGACTTTTACTTAATAAAAGCATGGGTGGATTTTAGTTTGGCAGTCATGTTAGCTTAATGAAAATTGCTCATGTAGAGGAAATGACTGAGCATTACATTGAGCAGATGGCTGCAGAACTTTTCAGCCCTAGCAGCTAGATGACAGGATCAGGATAAGAAAAGAAGGTCACTGCAGAACACAGAAATAAATATTGTATTAGTATTCTGTATTATGATTTGGATTTCAGTTGCATTAGATCTTTCTTTTGTGTAGAAGTCTGCCAAGCCAAAGAAAGGGCAGAAACTGTAGCAGGCTGAAAGGCATGTCAGATTTTTCACCATAGTAAAATTTCGAAGCAGTGTAGCAAGTAAGAACTAAGGGGATGGTCATCTGTTTCCTCCTCTGGAGAAGCCTTTTGGATTGAAAGGAAAGAATTGGTGTAGAAAACCGTATTATGGAAAACTATAGTTTATAACCAGTCACCTGATGACTTTTTTTTTTTCACATGAACAGTGTGGTTTTTCTCTAGTAACGAGAGTATTTGATTTTATTAAACTAGGGTCTTTAGCAATTCTAGATATAGCATGACAGCTGCGTTTCATGTCTGAAGGCCAGTTGTCTACTGAGCTAATCAGATCTTTAGTGTGTCAGAGCAGTTATGCAATGAATGCCTTGCCAGCCGTTCTATCTGGTTTTATTCATGCTGCAAACTTCTTGGTCATGTTTAAACACAAGTTTGTTCTGGTACTGTTTTGGGCTAACTGAAGCTTCTGGGCCCAGCTAACTGGGCTTCTGAGTAAAAGCTTGGGTACTTGAGTAACAGCTTGTGATGGTGGTATGTCTTGCATGAACAGACTTCACACCTCACCTTTGTTTTAGGAATATATGCTTATGTTGTATATATGTATCGAATATACCTATATTTTTTATATGTTTAGCTTGTGCGCACGGCATGATGTTTGTTGGAAGTGTCAGGCTGGTATGTATTGGCGTACCCACAGGTAAGTCCCCACCTGCTTTGAGGAAGGGGACAGTAAGGAGCTTGTGATGGACTTCATGAATTCCCTGTTGCACAGTCTCACTTTGTAGCCACTGTGTGCTGCAATGGCAGTGGCAGCGTGATTCTCTTCCCTGTCTTTGTTCTTCAGTACATGTGGATTTATGTGTACGTGTGCTGACTAGAGCAAGCCTCATGTGAGAGGAAAGGAGCTTTATGGTACCCAAGAAACAAGTTGCACGAAAGACAAATTGTCTTGTAGGGTTGCAGATGGGTCCACAATATGTAGCTGAGCATCACTTAAGCAGGTTTGTGATCTACCCAGTGCAGAGGAGGCCTCAAAGTACCCTGTGGCAACTGGAATAATTAAATTGGATGAATGTCCATATTGTTGAGTTTAAGAAATAATACTTCTGGCTCAGAGCTTATAGCAAGAAGGTTGGTGGAATTAACTTCACAGTGTCTGTGTCATGAGAAGACTGAGCCGCGTCCTAGTGTTGAGCACAGGAGGCTCCTACCTGGTACCATTGGAGTGCAGATGACACAGTTGGGAGGTGTTTGATGTAGCAGACGGCTGTGCTGCTGTACAGAGGGACCCTGACAGACTGGAAAAATAGGCTGGTGGGAATCCCATGAAGTTTGACAAAGGAAAATGCCAAGTCCTGCACCTGGGATAGAATAACCACAAACCCTGCTACAGGCTGGGGATTGACTGATTGCCTGCCTGCAAAGTGGCTTTGTTGAAAAGGACTAGAGGTCCCCAAGTTGAACATCAGCTGTCAGTGTGTCCTTGTGGCAAAGGCAGCCAGCACTATCCTGGGCTGCATTTGGGAGAATCCTGCCAGCAGGTTCAGGGAGGTGGTTTTTCGCCTTGGTTAAGCTTGGTGGAAACCGTATCTGGAGCATCTGTGTCTGCTTTTGGGTTCTCCAGTAGAAGACATGGCTTAATGATGTGGGTCTGGAAGAGGATCACAAGACTGTTAAGCATTTGGAGATAGCAGAAGAGGATGAGAGAGCTGGAATTATGTGGCCTTAGGAAGAGAAGGCTCTGAGGATCTTAGTGTAAAATATATAAACGCCTAATGGGAGGGAGCATAGAGGATAGAGCCAGACTCTTCTCAGTGGTATCTGCTGAAGTAACAAAAAACAATGGGCACAAACTGAAATACAGGGAATTCCCTTTAAATGTAAGAAAATACAAATACTTTTTACTATAAGGGTGTCTGAACACTGGAACGGGTTGCCCGGAGAGTTGTGGTGTCTTCGTCCTTGGAGGTGATCAAAACCCCTCTGGACATGGCCCTAAGCAGCCTATATTAGCTTGCTTTGAGCAGGGTGTTGGAAGCAGACAGCTACCAGAGGTGCCTTCCAACCTCAGCAGTTTTGGTATTTGGTGACTGAGAAATCTGGAGTAATTTTCCCTGTCGTTTTATGGTAAAATTATAACTCTGCATAGTGTGAAGGAACAGATTTCCTGAGAATGCTGTTTGGCTTTCTTTCCCAGTGACCTGTGTTACTGTTCTGGGCATGTTGGTTTTTTTCTGGGACAATATCCCAAATTCTAGATACGGAAATGCTGTCGAACTTCTGCACTTGTCTAGTAACTTTGGCGCTGAAATTTTTTTTTTTTAATACTTCCTCTTAAATATATCATCTGTTGGAAGAGGAAGCATAAACCATCCAAATTACAGGAAATCTGTGGTAGTGATTACTGTATTTTTTATGAGGCCCTTGCAGCAGATCTTCATGCAGCTGGGCACTGGGATTTATGCACTGTGCCAGAGTCTGCTCAGGTGAACGCAGTAGATGTTGGCAGTCTTGATTTTGAAGCATGACTCAAGTGTGACACTAAGCTGATTGTCCAGTGTGGGTTGTAATCTTTACTATCCTGTAATGTCCAGGCTTTTACTAAGAAAGGGAAGAGGCAGGATTTTCTTTGGGAAACTTTATTTGGCTATATTTTACTGTGTATGCCTATTAAGCTTGCTGGAAATTGAATGTAAGGGCTTGTATTCTGACTCCTATTTTTCTACGCTAGGAAGTCAGCACACATTAGTTTGTTCAGATATAGTAAAATCTATTATCTTAGTTCAAAATTACTCCAGCAGAATGAGTCTTAGCACCGGTGACGTATTAATGAACCGCTGCTGCTTCTGAATTACTGATATTGTGCTGTTTACTACAGTTTTGGTTAGTTGTATTTGAGCTTTTGTGCCAATTCGAAGTGTTGCTAATCCTAGAACTTGTGCAGACAGTCTTGGGAAGTTGTGAAAACTGCGGGGAACTCTTCAACTCAGGCAGCTGCTCATGTTCTGTACAGCACACAGGACAGTGTCAGTGCCTGTCGTTCTCTGAAAACAGATTCCAGCAGCTGTCACTCGGGGAGGCCCATCATTCTGCTGAGGTGCTGGATGTTGTGCAGTTGCATCAATGCTACTGCTGGGTAGGGGAAGGGCTTCTCAGCATAAGCCCCACAAGACTCTTGGAGACAATCAATACTGTTCTACATGCTCAGGAAATTAGTATTACTGTGTCTTCAGCGCCTCCCTGTGCAGTCTGTTGTTAACCAGTTACTCTGTAAAGCTCTTCCAGAGCAGGGCACACACTGTGTGGCTGTATTACACAGGCTGTATTACACTGGGAGGCTGGCACGTAAACGGATTCCAGCAGAAAGCATGCATCTGGCTTTCAAGGATCTTTATGGAGCAGTATGCACCACTTGGGACACTGGAATTACTGGCTTTGTAGGCGGCCCTTAATGCAAACGCTGAATCCTTTTAATTACTTCTGCTCGGTCCCGTGCAGTAAGGAGGGCACAGACAGGAGTTCAGCTGGGCTCTAGGTGGCTGGATTTGCTATTGCGGCATTCCTCGGTGCTGGTGGGAGAGAGGGAGAGACTGATGACTCATCAAGTCAGGTGGTTATGCCTCTGCTGTGTGGCAGAAATTTCTTTCCCCTCTGCAGCAGGCTTTCTCATCCTTCTGTGCAGGGGCACTGGAAGGACAATTATTTTGTAGGTGGTGATGTTTAACTGCTGAATTCCTGTTTTTGAATTGGGCCTGTGGAATTTTATTACCCCCTGTTTCTGCAAAATAAGGTAAGAATCGGTGTTTATGTGA
Organism: Pseudotriccus pelzelni; assembly: GCA_035584735.1. Lineage (NCBI taxonomy): Eukaryota > Metazoa > Chordata > Aves > Passeriformes > Tyrannidae > Pseudotriccus > Pseudotriccus pelzelni. The sequence continues at coordinate 25,595,185 of JAWMRA010000001.1, forward strand.
TAAAATTGTCATGGATTGTCTTCCTTGCTGCAAGAAGGCTCCTTCTGAAAATCTCACCCGAGTCTTAATTTTGAAGAGATCTTTCTGGTAAGGCAGTCGATTGTGTAGATTTCCTGTCTGATGAAATGCTTGAACCAAACCCGAGGAACTGTGGTAGAAAACGGATTTTTCAGCACTGAGAGCAGGGCAGTTACATTTTTGGGGTTACTGTGTAGCCAGATTGCTGTGCTGGGGAGAAACCAACGTAGAAAGCTCAGGTTATAGGCACTTTATTATTTAATTATGACTATAAAATTAGTGTAATAGATCACCTTTTAGTCAGAAGAGGTTCTGCCTCAAGTAATATTTTGATTTCTGATGCTGTTAATCAGAATATGACTGCTAGAGTTTCAGAGCATGTTTAAAATAATTGGTGAACTGTTTTAGACAGGGAAGATTCCTGTGTATAAGTTGTAAAGGATACAAGATGCATCTTTGCTCAGAAGGGAATTAAAATTAAGCTAATACCCTGTGTACGTGTGCAAGTGGACTTTTGTAGGAGGGAATTGCATAGAGTGCCTGATACACAGTAGCAAGAGGCCTCTGAAAGGCTGCAGGAGCTCAGTAGATTTCTAAAATGGCCAGCTACCGTTGCTTCTGGGTTAAGTACATACTGCCTCCATACACATGATGTTGTGTTTAGCAAATCCTGACGTGCTTCAGAGAATTTCATTTTCTCTGAGTACTGGCAATGAAAACATTTAACGCTGCAGGTACTTAAGGCAGCGTTTTGGCCCTCAAGGACTTCTCCATCTAAAATGAAAATCTGTAGTGCTAATATACAAGCACAAGAGAATGATGCAGAAATAAATAACAGCTCTTTTTTTTTTTCTTCATTGGTTTCTTCACTGTTAAAAGTTGTGTAGCCCTTTAAAAAAAGAGATCAGCTTGACTGGGTGAGCGCTGCTGTTGAGTAGACTGTACTTTGGAGGTACAGAGGAGGTGAAACAAAGGTGAGGAAGAAATCACTACATCTTTTACACTTGGAGTAATTAATAGATATGTGTTTAAAAGCAGTTGGTGCAGATGCTAGGCTCTCAACAAAGACAGGGTGTTGCTAGGTGGTCTAGTGGAGGAATGCCTGTCTCCTTTACTTGTCTTCGCCAGCAATTTGGAAAGGTGACTGTAGGAAGGAAGAGGGAGCAGAGCAGCCACAAGAGCAGGAGAGGCAGGTGCTGGCTGTCAGGATGTTTCCACTTAACTGCAGAATGACTATCTGAGATTTCTACTCACCTCCCTAAAAGATAAACAGTCTCTTCAAGAAGGCTTTGTTTAGGAAGAAAGGTTAATTTAAATTGAAACTGGCCAGCGTTCTTCCTGATTTCCTTGCCTTTGTAATCTGACTCTTTCATATGGGACCCTGTGTAATTGCCAGGCAGCATCACTGATTTAGTTATGAGAATTTGGTGTAACTCTCTCTTTTTTGTGCTTCTATAGAAGATTTTGATTGGGACTCTAGAGATTGTTCTGTATGGTATGTTGAAGTAAATGTTTTAAGTAGATTTATAAGAACAACTGCTGTTTTTCAGTATGAACAGTGCTTAAGTTTTGCAATGTCTTAGTAGTTCAAAGCAAAAAAACTGAGATAGTCATGTTAATCTGATCAGAATCAGCTCTTAGCAGCTGCTCAGGAACTGCAGATTGCTTTGTGAGGACCTCCCCTCTGCCATTTGTCAGAGGAGGCTTTTGAGAAAAAAGCAGTGAAATTAAAATTGTCTTCTGGGCCTAAACAACAGGCAGTGTGAAAAATAAACTGTGGTTATGGAGAGTAGAGGAATCTGAGGGATGTGTGACTTAGCCTTTGGTCTCAAGACCAGTCTGCTCCAGACTGGTGGTGACTGAGTCATCATCAACTGTTGGAGTGGCTGCTGTGAAATGAATCAATGGCAGCCATGATACAGAAACCACTCCAGAGAGACATGGAGCCTGGAAGAAGCTATTCCTTCAGGCTGAATAAGGGGTTGGAATCGTGGGAAATCTTTTTCTTACAGACCAGAGCCACTGGTTTAAAAGATTTAGATTGGTAAAGAGGCTGAGGGGCAGAGGACTTGTAGTGTAGTATTAAAAAGCTGGAAAACAGTTGTAAGATATTAAGAGTAGCTGATGTCAGCCTCTGCTCCTGAAGAACAGGCACAAAAACGTCCTTTAATGGTGGTGGAAGGGATGGCAATGTAGTTGTTGTCTTGCCTATTGTACGTGGGGCTGTTTTTGCAGCCTGAATATGCCTTTTTATTTGCTGCCTTGCAGAAGATGTGCGTTAGATCAAGCTTCTCACAGAGACTGTGTCAACAGATGCCTCACACAGTTCACGTCCCTGAACCGTGGGCCTGGGCTGGATGGGCCGTGTTAATTAGCACAGAGAGCACTGGGTGCTGGGGCTGCCAGAGCACGCCTTTCACCAGGGCTGTGTCCTACCTGTATCAATCCAGTAGAAATGGGTAGAGAGTGACCTGACAGTTCTCTAACACTAATCAGTTTCCAAGGTAACACAGCATGGTAAGGGCTCATGAAGCAAAACCATTAAATACTCATATCCGCACCAGAAGCAGGACAGTCTAACTGTCCATCACAAGACAAACACGGATAGCGGAAGACTGTTTATGAAACAGTGTTTCCCGTGACAGTTGTTTAGATTCTCCAAACAGCTGCTGGCAAAAGATGACAGCCTGTTGTTTGACTGTTGCAAGTTAGGGGTTTTAGTCAAGCACAGTTCTTCTATAATGCTCCACGGGTTTTGCTGGGAGCAAAGACTGCATAGTATGTACCTGTGAGGCACATAGAAAGGACTCGCCTGTTTGTGTACTGGTGCATGTGAAAGTGTATGTTTCTTGCTCTGAACACTGAGTCAGCAGCTGAAGATAGGAAAAATAGAATTTTCACAATTAATATTTGTAGTATTGCTTTTTAGAGACTGGTGGCAGTAAAGCAGACCCAGAACATTCTCTTGCTCACTCAGAATTGTGGAAAACTCCATATTTTGAAGAAGAGTAGATGAGATGTGGAAGATAAGAGATTTTCCATTGTTTAAATTACCTATTACCAAGCTTAGAAAGAGTGGGCAGTGTTAGGGCATTTTTGGAATGCAGCTCTCTCACTCAACAGCAGTTTTTGGAGCATATTATGGAGTGATGTTTTACCCCTGTGTTTCTGCAATGAGGAATCTTAGTTCTTTTGTTTGTTTAAATTAGTTACTTTTTAACTTTTTACAGCTTTAAAATCAGTGTGGTTAAGGTGCTTCGGGCTATGAGTTCAGAATTCTTTCAAACTGGAAACAAGGAGATGCAGAGGGGAGGAAGAGGAGGAACTATTATATATGTGTTCTTCAGGACTGACTCTCATTTTTTCCTTCTCTACAGCTGAACAGGCAAAATGGACTTCTCCAAGCTCCCCAAAATCCGTGATGAGGACAGAGAGGCTTTTGTTGGCTATGTTCATGGAGTCTCAGGACCTGGTAGGTATTATTTTGTAAAGGAAATCACAGATTTTTTTTCATCTAGTGTCTTGTTAATGATGTTCACTTGAAAGTGGAGAAGTGTAGTAGAGCTTCGGCTGGTGCTTTTTATCTGTTTTTTGGGGGGAGGGAACTTTAAGGAGGATCACTGACTTATAGTCTGATGAAACATTAAAAAATATGCTAATAAGATGTTACTAATAATTAATCTTTTTAAAAAATTAATGAGCAGAAACAGGCAATTCAATAATAACAACAATAATAAAAAGAAAAGGTAAGCTTTCTATACAAGTTAAAGCTACTTGTTCAGAAATCTGCAGGCCCAGTGTGTTAACCTTCTGTAAAAGGGTGTGAGATTTATAGTCCCTTCTCACTAAAATGCAGTGTGCCCCTGTTCTTTCTGAAATATTTAGCCCCTGTCAGTGTCAAGCTGTTTTGTGTTACTGCACCATGGGCTGGAGGAGCTCAGCAAGGAGCTGCAAGAATCAGGGAAGGTGGCAGAGTGTAGTGGTACTGCAACTGGGAGAAGGAGCACTCTTCTTTCATCTTTATCAGCTTAAATACTTTCTTTAGGGTCTGATGGTAACAGCTTTTGAATACATGCAGACACTGCTGGCTTTTCTGCTCTCTCCTGCATTCTCTTCAAGAGGGGGAGGAAAGACTGAGAATGTGAGAACAGAAGAGCAGCAAGTATTTTTGTTAATGCAGGTTATTTGGTGAATAAGAAACTCCCTTGGCTTGTATCTACCTGAATAGACACAGGTTCTTTAACTGCCAATTCCTTAACTGCAGAAGTGATACTTAAAAGCCATTTTAAATTGATATAACTTTCTTTCTCAAGAAATGGAAAATGTATTTTTGTGTAAATATGTGAATCCTGTGTGCATTATTGAGATCATAATATACAAGACATAATAAATTTTGTCCTAAGGCAGCTAGGCCCTCATGTATGACTGATGAAATCTGACTCAAAGCAGCAGGACGTTTCAAGCCCAAAACATGCTGTAAGATAGTCTACATCTTTGGAAAGTGTCCTAAGATAGACATCACTTTTCTACAAAATAAAATAAAAAACAGTGTTTTCTTGTAAGCTTTGTAGTCATCTGCATTTAGCAGGTGCCTTGTCTTGATCTATCCATGGAAATAGTTTATGTCAGCAGCCAGATGCTACTAAGGAAAACAGGCGTTTGAGTGGCTTGAAAATGCTGGTCCCCAACCACAGGTTTATGTAAGTACCTGGTATCAGGCGAGTTTTGCCATTTTCCTGTGTGTTTTAATTTAGCCAGATGGGAATGTGGCCCAACTCACTGCAAGGGAGAAGTGCCTGTGTAACCGGTCTGTCAAAGTTCACTGCCTCTCTAAGCCCCTCAACATTTGCCATCTGTCAGGACAGATAAGAGGAATTATGGCATGAATTGTTTGTGAGCTACTACATTCTGATAGTGTCCTCGTACTGTGCTTCAAGAACATTGTGAAAAGTGCAGGGAAACTTATTCTTTTGACTTTTAAGCTAGAAATACCAGGAGCTGGGGCAGCCTTTTGTGAAATGGAGAATGTGTGTCTGGTTTGGGTGAATATCAGGCATATGCTGTGCAGTTCTTACTAACTTCTGATGAGTAAATTTCCTGAACTACAGGGAAAACATTCACCTACGTGCCCGTCTTTTGCAGTGGTCACTGCGTGTAACATGGCCGGTGCTGCTATGTACGAGCTGGTACGAGTAGGACACAGTGAACTAGTGGGGGAGATTATCCGACTGGAAGGTGATTTGGCAACTGTCCAGGTGTATGAAGAAACATGTATCCTTTTTGCTGATCCCTCCGAGCCTGCCAGACTGCACAGTCCAGAACACAGTAGTGATTATGGCGAAGATGCTGAAAAAAAGTTGACTGGGACCAGGCCTTGATACTTCAGGTTCCAGCAGGACGTGTGTTCTGCAGGTTTTTTGTAAATTCTGGTGGTTTTGAGGTAAATCTTACCTTGTGTGGCAGTGTAGCAAAGAGACTTTCTTTAAAAAGAGTTTTAAGTGGAAATCTAATAATGCATGCCTTAGGATGTAAGTTCATTTTAATTTAAATGTGCTAGCTCTTCGTTAGGAAAGTTTTTTGACAAACATCAATCATAAATGGCAAAACTACCAAGCAGTATTTGTTGCATTTTTCTCTTTGCTTTTGATAAGTATAACACTTAAATAAGAAATGTAAAGTGGGCAAGATGCTTTCTTCTGGGCAGAGTATTTTGCCAGATGTAATAGATTACGTTTTTGCTTCTGCGGTATGCTTACAGATTCTTGGTCCAGGATGCACCATGTATTCTAAAATCTAGTAAACTTAAAATGTATTTTCTATTACATATGCATATATATGAGAGAATGTCAGAAAAGAAGCCATGAAACTTGAAGCCAGTCCTTTTTTTTTTTCATGGAGTTGTCTCTGTGTATCTGTAGAGGCTAGGAAAAAGGCTGGGCTGGCTCCTAAAGCTTTATTCTGAAGAGCTTATTGGTAAACTGGTGACTAGCTCTTGTCTCTACCTACAAATTTATCTATTAGCTTTCCATCAGTACATGAAACAAGTTTGAATATAGTTTACTCTTAGGTTCCGTATGAGAGGGCCCTGTCACAGGGCTCTCTGAAGTCAACTTGCGTTTAATGTCTAGAGTTTTATATAGGTTTTAGATGTTTCTTTTGTATTCTCACAGGGCCTTTTGCCCAGCTTAGATAGTGCATAGACCTGTCAACTTCATACCAGAGCAGGGCAATAATGCTGGTCTTAGACAAACTCCCTTTAAACTAGGCTGCTGTCAAACAGGCTGTGCAAGGCTCAAGGTCAAACCAGTTGTGCTCTCTAAACAAATTCTGAAGCAAAAAATTACATACTTTGTAACATTATCTCACTTTAACAGACAAACCTGTTTTCTAGGTTTGAAGACGTAAGAAATGTCTCATGTTTTGTCATCCCACTGCCTGGCACTCCAGTGAACTCATCCATATAGTTGACCTCACCAAATGATTGTAAAGCAGAATACATGTCGCTTCTTTGCCTCTCTGGAGGATGACAAACTTCGTTGCTTTAGCAAATTCAGTGTTTAGTATAAAGCCGACACACTTCTCAAATGGTGATGTGGAACTCGGTGATAGTATTACCTTAAAGTCAGAAAAGGGTTTTAAGAGTATGTTGTTGTGCACATGATGCCTTCTGCTCTGTTTCTTTCCCTTGCTCTGGAAGAACTTTTCCTCAGCAGATCTTCAGCTGGTGTCTCTGTAGGAGATCCTGTACTCCGTACCGGGAAGCCCTTATCAGTGGAACTAGGGCCTGGCATTATGGGAGCTATTTTTGATGGTATACAGAGACCTCTCTCGGACATCAGCACTCTGACCAAAAGTATCTATATCCCTAGAGGTGTCAATGTGTCAGCTTTGAGCCGAGATGTCAAATGGGACTTCACACCTTCCAAAAGTCTGCGGGTAGGTTCTGCCGAGCCTGTCTTCCCCTCTAGCTCCTCTACCCCCAGGGTTTAGGGCTGGAGCGGTGTGCTAAGGCTGTGACTGCTGGGAGCTGTGGTTAATGCTTGCAAAAAGGGGTGCTAGGAGGTGGTATGATGTATGAGACTGGATGTAGATCACCAGAACTTACTTGATGTGACTTACCGCGTGTTGCTGCTGCATATGAGAAATTTACAAAGTTCTAATGTATTTCCCAAGCTATAAAGAAGCTCGTGGAATTGCAGGAAGCATTAGCAGGAGCAGGTGTTACCTGAGCAAAAAGAATGACTGCAGCACACATTTTGCAAATGGTGAAGATAGCCTTAGAGCTGGAAAATATCATGGCCTTAGCCCTTGGTGGCATCTTTTTTTTTCAACCCTGCAGGTTAGCATATGCTATCCTTTCTCTACTTAGGACATTAAAGTGAGAGGTAAAAAGAAAGGAGGAAAATTCCTTGCATCTGTCAATAATGGCTGCTGCCTGAGTCTTGAAAGGTGCTTGAGCACTGATAGTGTTGCTAGCAATGTGCTGTTAGAGTAATGAGTTGCGTAAAAGGGCTGCTGCGCTGTAACAAAGCATTTATAAAGGGAGTAATCACAGTGCTAGACTTAATAGCTATAGTATGTTTTATGCTTCTTTGTCAAGATTCTTTTTTAAACTTATGACTAATAGACCTGTTCTGATTTTAGGTTGGCAGCCACATCACTGGTGGAGATATTTATGGTGTGGTGAATGAAAACTCCCTGATCAAACACAAAATCATGCTTCCCCCACGGAACAGGGGTACAGTTACATACATTGCTCCTCCAGGAAACTATGACACTTCCGTAAGTCTCCCAAACAGCAGCTGCTGGTGTATTCCATGTCTGGTTTATGAGGTGGTTGTACTCTTTCTGTTCTGCATGAGGCCAGCTAGAAAGTGTTTCATGCAACAAGGTGTCTGAGTTAACGATTGCTTCTGCAACCCTGCCTGGAGAGATTGCACGATTATCTTCTGCAGTTACATTCTATGCCCATGGCTTCCCGATGGCACTTCAGTATGCCGTGTTTGTTGACCTCTGTGGGGATCTACAGTATCACATGAATATGTAAAATTCAGTTGCTCTTCAAAAGCAAGTTTTTAATGTATGTTGCATCTTGTGCTGTTTTCCCCCAGTGGTATTGTAAATATGGGAAAGAGGCTTCTCTCAGGAGGGTATGATAGTGTGTTGCAGTTCCAAGAGATCAAAGACCTAGCTGTATGGAGTAGTTGAAATGAGAATTTGTGTGCTGGTCCAGCGTGCAGCTGTTTGCCTACTCCAGATGTCTGGTGTTCTCTGTTAGGATGTTGTCTTAGAGCTGGAATTTGAAGGTGTGAAGGAGAAGTTCACCATGGTCCAGGTCTGGCCTGTACGTCAAGTCCGTCCTGTTACTGAGAAGTTACCAGCCAATCACCCTTTATTAACTGGCCAACGGGTCCTGGATGCCCTCTTCCCGTGAGTATACCTTTTATTTTCTACTGTGTAAGAAATCTTTCTCCTGGGGTAAGCAGAGGCAGAACGCCTTAGAGCCTTAGGTATTTTTAAGGGCAAACAGACACCAAGCTTTTGCTGTGTGTCACAGCATAATGTCAAAAATATTTAGCTGAATATTTCATATTTCTGTATTTGGCAGGTGAATCCACTAGTGAAAAAAAAATATTAACAAAATAGTTCTAGTGCATTGATCTAGAAAAGAGTGGACATGCATGAGCTTAACATAATCATGTCAAATCTGAAGAAAGGCTAGAACTTTCAGGCTTGATATCTCCATTTGAATGCATGAGTAGGATCTCTTTTTATGGTCTTGAGGATGAGTAGTTCCCAATGATTTTGAGGTTCCACTGATGAAAACCGTTGCATTTAACTGTAACACAAAATGCTCACTTAAGCAGCTAAGGTGTAAGACTCTAGATTCAGTTATTTTGGTCCTAAAATACCGTATTGCTTGTTCTTGTAACGCACAGCTAAGTGCAGTTGTTCTTTTCTTAGCATTTGCATTCTGTTGCTGCTTCCAGCTGTGAAAACTGCTGTGTTTTAAGCCCAAAAGTCAAGCTGTACCAGCATAAGTCACATACTTCTAGGGCAATGGGAGAAAAGTATAGTTTATTCCCTCCATTTTTTGCTTTAGTGGAATATCTCTGTGCTTCTCACCCAGAACACTGAATGTCACTCCTGTCACTCTGCTTTTAAGTAGGGAGTTCTATTAGAAAACAAATTCTAAGATGGAAGAGAGCTGTTTTTGAGTTCCTTGCAAATCAGAATCCTTTTTCTTTACTCAGGTGTGTACAAGGGGGTACAACAGCGATTCCCGGGGCATTTGGTTGTGGAAAGACTGTGATTTCACAGTCTCTCTCAAAGTATTCCAACAGTGATGTCATCATTTATGTAGGCTGTGGAGAACGAGGAAATGAAATGTCTGAAGTACTGAGAGATTTCCCTGAGGTTAGTACGGAGATTTCAAGGAGAGTAAACCTTCTTGGGAAGACTTGCTATTGGACTTGTGTTGTGTTGAATAAAATATCTTATTGGTAAAGTGACTTGGAAAAGATCATCTTGCCTGTCTTGAAACCCTGGCAGAAATCCCTACCTGTTACTATATATTAGGGAAGTTGTTGCATCACAGTCATCTATAAAATAGGAGAGAAAAGACAGATAGCGTGAACTGTTGGGTTGAAACTTCACTGTCAGAAATAAGGAGTAAGAGGCTTGGGTGTGTTGGTTGATTACAAGGTGGGAAAGTCAAGCTGAGGTGGCCCTGAAGAATGTAAATCCCAGGGGATTCATAAGTGGAATTCTACACAAATGTCAGGATATACATTCTGTTGTTCAGGTACTCATGAAGCTTCGTCAGGGTTTTAAAAGCAACGAAAAATTAACAAAAAAACTTACTACTGTTACAGTTTGGTTTTTTTTCTTTTCTTGTGTTTTAGTTAACAATGGAAGTTGATGGCAAGGTAGAAAGCATCATGAAGAGAACAGCTCTAGTGGCAAATACTTCCAACATGCCTGTGGCTGCCAGAGAAGCCTCCATCTATACTGGTAAGATTTACGGGAGGATGAAGAAGGCTGTGTGTGTAGAGCAAGCTATCATGCTCTAGTATTTTCAGTTCCTGAGATGGCCAGTACCAAGAAACCTGCTTAGTTTCAGAAGTCAACTTTTTCAGACCTTGCCTGCACCAAATTTCATTATCTTAACTGAGTCTGGTTTGCTTGCACATGATATTTCCATTTCCAAATATCGAGTAAATTTTGTCTATAAGGTGAACTTACTGCAGCAGCTTCCATAGTTTTTCTCCATGTGTTAATTTTGTAACCTTTTGTTTGTGACTAGCTTTTTGCTGACAAGTACAGCCATTTAATAGGCAGGAATAGTACTCTCTGAGTTGGCAAGTTAGTTGTCTTTCCTTCGCAGCCTTTTAGAGGTTTTTTTTTAATTCTTTTATGCAAGCAGTTGTCAGATAATTAAGATAAAACATGACCTTTTCTCACTGTTGTATTCTACTAGTTTGAAAGGGAAGGAGACATTTTACAGGAAGAAGAGTCTTTGTTCGTGATTTCTATGAGGCAAAGAGTAGCATCAGTGACATCTCTGTGTCTCTTCAAAGAAATACATGGGAATGTGAGATGAGTCAGAGCGGTTCATAAACAAAAATGGGGAGAGTGAGAAGAAATGAACAGTAGCAAAAAAAAGGCAGCAGGGACATGATCAAGTGGGAAGAAAGAGTAATTTCCATTATCTGTTTCCATCAAAATGTAAACTCAAATAATTTGGCTTATTTGCATCTTACTGACAACGTGCAAGCATAGAACTCCTTTCTGAACTATCCTGCAGCACGCTGTTGTCTTTGTTACAGGAATCACCCTGTCGGAGTATTTCCGGGATATGGGCTACCATGTCAGTATGATGGCAGACTCCACTTCCCGATGGGCTGAGGCCCTCAGAGAAATTTCAGGGCGGTTGGCTGAAATGCCAGCTGGTGAGTAGTCTTTCCTCAGTCTAGTCTTGTAAATGCAGTCCTTTAAACTCTGAGCCCTTGACTCAATTCCTGTGTGTTGGTGTTTGCAGACAGCGGTTATCCAGCCTACCTTGGTGCCCGTCTAGCCTCTTTCTATGAGCGAGCGGGCAGAGTGAAGTGTCTGGGAAACCCTGAAAGGGAAGGCAGCGTCAGCATTGTTGGAGCGTGAGTGTTGCATTGCTTTGCCTTTCTGTTGGTGGCAGTTCGTGTTTCTGTATGTCAGAGTACCCGCTTTTCAGACAGAAAAGTCTTGTTCTGTGCAGCTGCAGAACTTAAAAATATGGGAATGAGTAGGTAGATACTTAGTCTCTCTTCACCCAGAACTGGTGGTAAATTGTGCGTGGGGGCAGAAGGAATGAATGTGGACAGGTAGTTCTTCGCGGTGTGGAATCACAGTCACTCGCAGCGATCGGAGCAAATGGCGCAGGGAAGAATGTCATTAGAGCTGTCTCTGAAAAGAATGTCAAACCATGCTCAGAGCAGGAAAGAAGGGGCAGTTAGAGCAGCAGTGTGTGCTCTTGGGGGCATAATGAATCGTGATTCTCTTGCTCAAATAGAGTAGGATTACATGGAGCAGCATATTTCAGGCTGTGATGGGCTGTGAAAAGCATTTGGTCCCCAGGCATTCTCTTAGGGGTTACTGGTTTGTATATCATACCACGGGCAAAGTGAATTTCCCACATTTTCAGAAGGGCCGCTGGAAGAACACCTGGAGTCCATTTTTTGCTCTGCTTAGTTCTGCTGTCCAGGACATGTTACCCAGGGGCATTATGCTTTTGAGATTGGAAGATTTTTTTTCATTTCTGGGAAGGCACATATTGGAATGTCAAACACCAACGAGGTTGAGGTAGTTATTGTATAGGTGAATATCTGAAATAATTTCAAACTGGGATATTGTTCTCTGTAAAATAATCACTGCACTGTGTTTCGTGATGTTCTATCAGCACACTTGCTGAATCTGTTCCAATTGAGACAGGTTGGATAATCCAAGCTGGAGTTACTTCCTGGAGATAAAGTGACTGAAATCACCTTGATACTGTCAGTCACTTATGTAACTATATTTCATGGTATGCTTGATATTACACCTATGTGGGTGTGCATCAAACACTTTCTGCAAACATATTACAATAGGTTACTTACTTGAAATTCTGTTGACTTTTCTGGTTTCTCTGATCACTGAGCTGTGCAGTCACGTGTTCAGGATTTCACCTTGAACTGTGAAGAGAAACTGATAACTTTTCCTTATCTCTTCCTGCTCAGTGTCTCACCCCCAGGAGGTGACTTCTCTGATCCCGTCACATCTGCCACACTGGGTATTGTTCAGGTACGTCCCACAACGTTGCAGCTCTTCTGTCCGCTTTGTTAGAGTCAAAATGGTTGTGCTTCATGACGTTTGTGCCAGTGGCTGGGGTGAGAGCTTTGATTTGACACAGGCACAGCTTTGTAGGGTGCTTTGGAAAATGTTCTAACAGGTGACCTTATGAGATGATTTCTGAACTGAGGTGTTTGAGATCCCTTTGGAAGAGGGAGTGAAGGTAGCAGTTCATTCCAATGCCAACTGCTCCGGAATACCTGTGTGTTTCTTGATTGCTGCCCATTGAGCTGCACTTCAGATGCATCTCTCAGCTGAGATGGAAAGCAAGCCATTCTTAATACAGGTGCATTGAGACCACAAAAAATCCTCAGAGAAGCTGACGGGGAGATAAATGTCTTGCAACCATTTGTGGTCCTGTTTTGGGAAAATCAGTTACATCTAATAAGTCTCCACTTTAATTACGTGCCATCATTGACAGTGTTTTTGATATAGTTGACTACTCCCTCACGAGCAGTCTTGAGTAAGTCTGAACTCAGCTTAAAAGATGCATTGTTTTTTGAGAAGTGTATTTGAAAGTCACTGCTATAGTTAAATTAACATAAGGAAGGTTTGCTTTCTCTCTCTTGGGCTTTCATTTTATGATAGCTTTTGACACGGTATGTTCATTCAGACTTGCATTCTGTTTGGTGGTTTTTTTTATTGCCTTTAATTACTTTGGTTCACTTTTGATTTGGAACACTTCTTGACCTTTCTGGCTTCTGACAGGTTTTCTGGGGCCTAGATAAGAAGCTGGCACAACGCAAGCACTTCCCATCCGTCAACTGGCTGATCAGTTATAGCAAATACACACGTGCCCTGGACGAGTACTATGACAAGCATTTCACAGAGTTTGTCCCTCTCAGGACAAAGGCCAAAGAGATCCTACAGGAGGAAGAGGACCTTGCAGAGATTGTGCAGCTTGTGGGGAAGGTGAGTAACCAGCTGTGAGGAAATGTGGTGTTCGTGAGCCATCCTCCATTTCCTTATGGCTAGCGCAGGCTTTTGGCCATGTCTTAGACTAGACCCTACGGATATGGCATAGTGGGAAAAGATCACTGGGAGATGTCACTCTGCTGCCTCCAACTGTGTTTTATTCCAGCTTTATTATATGTTGTTTGTCTTTTAATGGCAAATACTTTTTTAGATTTGCTAAACCTTGGCTTGATGCTACTTTTCTTATGTAAATTCTCACATAAATTCACTTGCTTCAGTGTTGTAGTTTAGCTGAAATGCTCTCTCTATTCATGGATATTCTAGCCCAACCAAGATGAGGCCTTTCACCAGATCTTGCCTAGTAGGACTCTCTACTCTGAATGTGTCTTCAAAGAAAAGGAAATGGGTTCATAGGACCTTTTGCAGTTTTCTATTTACAGAACAATATTCTAAAAGACCGGTTTACAGAGCAGGGTAGAATTGGTTCTTTGGTGTGGAAGGGATATTAATAAGCCAGTGCTTGTGACTAGGCATTTATTCCCATGATAGAAGTGTTGGAACTGGTGATTCTCAGAGATGTTATCTTTGACAGTTTCTTTTGGTCTAGACTTGGCTAACAACTGAAACAAACCTTTAGAAAGGGGGAATTGTGGAAAACCAGTTAGATACTTTTTTTTTCTTTATCTCAGAATTCAGTTAGTCTCCTTGTGAAATAAGGTCTAAATTTCCTGTCTAGAAAGCAAGCTGGGGTACTTAAAACTCAATTGGCCCAGTTTAGCAGAAGGACGATGAAGGCAGAGAAGAATGACCTGTGGTGCCAAGAGCAGCAGTGTGCAGCAGGGCTGTGGCTGTCCTGTGTTGTATGACAGGCATTGTCATCAACTCCTTTCCTTTCCTTGAATGCCGGATAGGAAAAGGCCATTTGTGACTGTGCAGGCTATTACAAGTCCTTAATATCACTTCTTGATCTAGCATGATGAGATCTAGTTTTTCGTCCATAGGGATTGAGGAAGGTGAGAATTAATTTATCTCTTTACATAGGAAGGTGATGTTTCAACATATAGCAAAGCCATGTAAACTTCTGTGTCTGGTGGCTTTTCCATTATCTTAAAGGAAACTTTCTTTCCATTGTTTCTCATCAAGTAGAATTAAAGCAGAATTACTGACTGTTTGGCCCGTCTTAATTTGGCCGATCAGTTAAACTGGCTGTTCTATAGCAGGGAGCGAGAAATATCCAAAAGACATAGTTTGCTTGATGCCTTCTTAAGAGGGTGTGAAGGAGACAGGTACTGAAGGATAGCTCTTCTTGGCTAGGACATACTGTGTCCTCATAGACTTGAGTGCTAAACTAACTGTTTACCTTACTTTTCTAGGCTTCCTTGGCAGAAACGGATAAAATTACCTTGGAGGTTGCCAAGCTGATAAAAGATGACTTTTTGCAACAGAATGGTTATACGCCTTATGACAGGTGAGATCTGACTGGGCACTCACGCTCTCAGTCCTGTGCAGTCTGGACTTAGTTATTTGCATGCTGACCAGTGCTGAAATGAATGTTACTCTCCATGAAGAAATGGAAGAACTGTGCTTAGGTAGGCCACAGAACAATGCATTCATATTGTCTTCCCAAGGCATGCAGACCTCTCCTGAATGCAGTACACACCATTTGGGGTTGTCAGGTCCTCACCTATTGTTCAGTTAGCCAATGTTTCTGCAATGTCTCTCTTCTGAGGAGGAGATGACTGCTTTATTTTCACAGACAACGTGCAAAGTTGTCCTGTTTGTTCTATCAGTGCACAGGGGGACTGCAAGAGTCTGCTTTCAGTTACTATTGCATAATTCTTGAGTAAGTTTTAGCCATCAAAAGAAACTTACTCTTATCTTTTTCCCTAGTGCAGTGCTTATTATCCCTGTCTGCTTTGCTTCTTTCCATGCTATCTTTGTGTTTTCACAGCCTGGCAAAGGGCCTTTTTGTAATTAATCTCACTCCCCAGCCCAGGTAGATTGGGAAGTCCTGAGTACTTCATCACTAAGAATGTAGACATACATCATTTTGTAATGGCGTGTGCCTTTGATCAGGTTACTAGGGCAGGTGTGCGTGTATGCAATAGGGAAGCATAGGAAGGAGCACATAAATAATAATGAGGTGCCTTTCATGGCAATCATCTACCCATTAAAAACAGCTTTTTGCGTGTGAAGTGCTTGTTATAGAAACACTCCCTTTCCTGTGAGCAAAGAAGCCTGCAGAGCTGTCAGGTTATCCCAGGCTGTTAGAAGGAAGCCTGCTCCCTTGATGGACACAACTGGAAGGAGGAACTCCAATGGCTGCTCGTTGTTTTCCTTTCCTCATTAGCATTGGCACAATTTGAAATGTGAGACTTCTAGAGCAGTGGTTCCTGCTTTCTCCTGTTCTGTCCAGTGTTTGGGTGCTGCTTCAGAAACCTCACTTCAGAATGATTGGCCTTGGCCTGTGATTCACCTGTTTAAAAATGTGGGACCTATCTGAGGCAGCTCCTCTCCTTTGGCACTATATATTAAAAATACCAGGAGTAAAGCAGGCTAGTACTCTTGCTGTCAGGTGAGAATCCAGAGGAGCAAAGCCTAGTCCTGTTAACTGTTCCAAGATGCCTGAGGGTCCTCTCCTTTTCCATCAGGTTCTGCCCCTTCTATAAAACAGTGGGAATGCTTTCCAATATGATTGCATTTTATGACATGGCACGCCGTGCTGTAGAAACCACAGCTCAGAGTGACAATAAGATCACGTGGTCCATCATCCGAGAGAACATGAGCGAAATCCTCTACAGACTTACCTCCATGAAGTTCAAGGTACGTTTGTAAGGAGGTGGGCTGTGCTGCTTTCTGGGAGCTTCCAGGGCCTCTGAAAGGCTGGTATTCAATGGTGATCATCCAAAGCCTTGGACAAAGGTCTATGAACAGAGACTCTTTGCCATCATTTGAATACACAGTTGTTTGTTGGGCACAGGAACAGTCGGTGCAGAAATCTGGTTGGGTGGTGCTGCCTGCATAGCCTGGGCAACCCCACCTTCAGCAGCCTCTTCTGTGTTACATATAGTCATGGTAACAGTACAGGCACCTTTCCTGTTTGCTTTGGGAGTTTTGTGATAAAATTCTGTAAAAATATATAACAAGTTCTAAGGAGACTATTATCGGATAAAACCAGCCTGGATTTTAAATCCAGGAGTATGCTAGAAAGTGAATGATAGAAATGTTGAACAAGCTATTTTAAATGGAAGTTAAGGAAAGAAATGCTAGTCTCCTGCAATAATACATGATGTGCCCTGTGTTTGGCTTCAGGACTGAAGGCAGGCATCTAGGAGGAGAGGAAGGGAGGAGTAACTTCAACATGGGCTAAAGAGAAAACAAGTGGAGTGGAGCACCTGCTCTGGGTAACTTCAGTAGCATCGTTTTAGGGTACAGCTTTCCTAAAACTCTTCCAGAGCATGCTGGTGTAGCAATTACTGGTAGGACAGTAGTAACCTGTGATACTGGCTGATATCAAAGTAGCTAAGGAATATCCTCTTTGAAATATAATGCTTACTCTGTTATAACTCGTATAAGTCAATATTGCAGATCTTTCAAGAACAAGTACCATAGGACAAAATTATGTTTAGAATTAAGTGTTCTGGCATGCCAGTCTTCCTGCAGCGTACTGGCTTGTTCCTGCAGTAAGCAGATCCCTGGGATCTATTATCAAAGCATCAAGAACATAACAAGATACTTGAGGACATGAGCTTCTTTGAGAGCTGGTTATGTAGAGATAGGGGAAATAAAACACTTTCTAAAAACCCTGGCCACTCGCAGCCATCTGGCACACAGCAGAGTGCTGGGTGCCATGGCTGAGAAAGGGACCCAGAGGGTGAATATATAAGTGGAGCTGGCCCTTTAGTAGTTATGAAAGGAAAATTGGGTAAGTCTAAAAGGTATGAGAGTTTAGATGTTCTGTATCCTGCAGTCTGGGTACTTTGGAGAAACAATTTAAGTAGTGGTGCATCCACACATGTAAGGTCTCTGTGTTTCCCAAGAGATGCACTGGCCCAGAGGAACTTATCACTTGAGACAGTAATGGTGAAGACATTGAACAGATTTCAAAGCCTGGCAGTTGATGCTTCTTGCGGAGAAAACTTTGCAGCCTCAGAGCAAAGCTGATTGTTACATTTTTTTGCTTTTGTCTTTCTTGAAAAGTATTCTGAGAAAATGAAGCTGTGCAAAGAATAGTTTTGAGCTTCTTATGATTATGTGATAGATTTTGCTTTGAACCAAGCAACCTCTGAGTGATGGCAGAGTAACTCTTGCACTTACTGGGGATGCACCCCTAAGAAAGTACAGCAGAGCATTTGAGTCACAACAATCCTCACTGCATTTGGGGACAGGAGCTGGTATTAATCACTGCAGCTCTTGAATCACACAGCATTGACAAAGACCCTCGGTATTACTGATTCCCCTCCAAATCAGTTGCTTTTCAATACAGTAACCACTGCTCACAAAAAAAAATTCTCTGTCCAGTATCCATTCTGTCTACTCACTGAATGTGGGAAGAATGAGATTTAAACCTCGTTGGCTTGTGAGACAGATAGGAGGAAAGACAGAGCTAAAATGCTTGCTCTGCAGTTAATAAGTGTTAATCCCAAGGCTGAGAGGTTACAGCACTGGCAAAGCGGGGTTGTCTTAAGTACACAAGGCTTTTCCTGACTGATCTGTTTATTTGCTGTGTTCTTTCAGGACCCTGTCAAAGACGGTGAAACAAAAATCAAGGCGGACTATGCTCAGCTGTTTGAGGATATGCAGAATGCATTTCGCAGTCTGGAAGACTAGACTCGACCTCTGTGACCACTCCAAATCGTCCTTTCAGTTCCTCATCTCAGCTCCTCTGCTTCCCTACCTTACAAGAATGATGCAACAGTACTTGAGTTGATAAATTACCCTATGTTTTCCCTGTTCATACTCAGAGAGTGTCTTTACAAAACATTCCTCTTAGTTTATATTTGGCATTGCTTTGTGTGTCTGAAATGGTGAGTGATGTGTGAATGAGCCTGGCTGAGTGAGGAAATGCTGTTGTACACTTCTAGGGTGGGAAAAATTTAACCTTTCCTCTCCCAGCTCTCTTGGTAACCAGCCTTTCATCTTGGGATGTAACCAGTTGAGCTGTACTGGCAGAGGAGGTGTAGGTCTTCATGCAGCCATGCGGTACATTGCAAGCTGGCAGTGGTAAGGGCATTTACACCTGGCACTTTGCTAAGTGACTATCAGATGTAGAACTCCCTGTTCTCAAACAGAACTTTTGACCGTACTCTGATGACATGTTGATCAACCAAAAATTCTTCACTACTCTGTAACTTCTGAGTCTCTCAGTTGATTCTGTTGGTATTGAAATGTGGTAGTAGTTGTGGTTCTCCCCAAGAAGGGACTAACTAAAAGATGAGCACATACAAGTGACCGGTATCATTTTGTGCATTGGAGAAATACAATTTTATCTTCCTACTTAGTGCAGATAGGACTGTTGGACTCAGAATCAGCTAAAATCAAAGCCATAGGTGCTTAGCTTCCAGCAGGATTTTACCTTCTTGGCTCCCAGTCACCCCATAAAACTTCGTGACACTCAGCTGCTGTAGTTTGTGAAGCTTGTGACTGCTGCCATGTACCGCAGGACGTAGATGGCAAGTCACGGTGATGCCACACGTGTGGACCAGAACGCAGTCCTGCCTTGGTGGTGCTCTGTCTGCCACTGCAGCTGCCCCCCAGCGCAACGCCTGGGTCATGCCAAGGAAAGGAAAGCGCGTGCTTAGCCTTCCTCCTCCACCTGTGCTCACAAGGGCCTGTTGGGTGGTGGCACAGGAGGTCCCCAGTTCCAGTGCAAGAGGAATGTATGATGCTAAACTGGGGATGGGGGATGAACAGGCGAAGGTTGACGAGTACAAAATGTATTTACTCCTGCCTTGTTGATTACGATGCAAGAGAAACCAGTGACTCTGGTCTTCTGCTGTGTGCTCTGGAAGCACTGTCAAGCAGCTGAAACTGCTGTCTCTTGAGCTTGTTTATTGGCAAAATTAGAATGACGTGAGCCTTTCTGTCCAAGTCCCAGAGCCCAGCACTCATCCCATTGCTGCAGAGCGAGAGAGAAACCGTGGCATCCTCTCCAGTCTTTCCCTCTTGCTCATGTCAGGTGGCATCCAGAGCTGCTTGGCTGTGCAGCACCCTGTGCTCAGCTGGGTTCCAGCTGCCATCTGCTGCTTTGTTACAGTCACTAGACAGTACCTGTTGTTGGTGACACGGTGCCTCCGTACGCGTTCAGTTCTGCACTGAAGTATTTCCACCGACCGCCAGCTTTGAACAGTAGTGACGCAAAGGGATCTTGTGCTACGGACCAAATGCTGCCACTTCCATTATGGTATCAACCCACTGTTTGTCAGGGGAGAGCCCAGCTGAAACTTAAAGGGATTAACTATTTTTGGTTCTCCCAAAAGAAACTGCTCCTCCAGCTGATGTTCTGGTAGTGAAAGCTTAAGTTTACAGCTCACTAAACTTTTGGTGTATGCTGCTTATTTTATCAATGAGCATGTGTGAATGAGTGGTCACCATCCAAGCCCTTGCTGGGCTCCTCATCATTTGTACCCTTCACCACTGTACAATGTAGCATTTCATGCTAGAAACCAGATGTTCTTATCTCTTTAAATAGAGGATGTTATAAACTTTACAGAAGATGTCTAAGATAATGCAGTTCTAATATTTATTGTGCTGTACCTGGCCCTGAAGTGTGACCAGTTCAAACAGTTTCATATATATTTTTGTCTTTTTTGTTTTGTGTCTGTTTTCAGTGTTGAGATTCTGATGTTCACTGTGTCCTGCAAGTCTTCCCTCCACAACTGTGGGAGGAATTACAAGATGGGCAGAACCCCACCACCTACTTTATCTTGTATATTTCATAATGTATGTTGCTGGAAATTGTGTAAAAAAAAATAAATTTAAAAAAATTGTTGAAGTCAATGAAAATAAAATTGATTTAAAGTAGGTCTTATCTGTCCTGTTTTCTTATGTCAAACCAAACCTGTGCCACAGTGGTGTACATAGCAGACCATCAGGAAAGTTCACAGCTTGCTTAAAAAAATTATTTCATCAGTTTAGGGATTTCTTTAAACCTTTAAGCAGCAGTGGGGCAAGGATGCTTTACTTCAGTTCTCCCATTCCAGTACAGGTTGCAGAATCACAAAAGTGTTAGGGTGGGAAGGGACCTCTGGAGATCTAGTCCAACCCCCCTGCTGAGGCAGGGTCACCTAGAGCAGGTAACACGGGAACTCATCCAGGTGGGTTTTGAATGTCTCCAAAGAGGGAGCCTCCACAACCTCCCTCGGCAGCCTGTTCCAGTGCTCTGTCACCCTTCATGTGGGAATTTCTTCCTCATATTGAGGTGGAACTTCGTGTGTTTTGGTTTATGGCCATTGCTCCTCATCCTGTCGCTGAAAACCACTTAGAAGAGACTGGTGCTGTCTTCTTGGCAATGCCATTGAGATAGTTATATGCGGTGATGAGATTTCCTCTCTCTCTTCTCCAAACAGGCCCAGCTCCTGCAGTCTCTCTTCGTAAGACAGATGCTGCAGACTTTTACTCATCTTTGTGGCCCTCCACTGGACCCTCTCCAGTAGCTCATTGTCTCATACTGAGGTGCCCAGACCTGGACACGGTACTCCAGATGTGGCCTCATCAGGAGGAAGTAGAGGGGGAGGATCACCTGTCTTGACCTGCTGGCCACACTCTTCATGGTGCACCCCACGAACTATTTGCCCTCCTCATCACAAGGGCCCACTGCCGGCTCACGGTCAACTTGTCATACACCAAGACTTCCAGGTCCTTCTCAGACGAGCTGCTCTCCAGCAAGTCAGCCCCCAGCCTGTGCTGGTAGTGGGGTTATTCCTCCAGGAATGGATGTTACATGAAAGAGCTATAATGCAGTAAGTACTCTTGGGATAGATATTTTTAGGGTTACTTTTATTACAATAAAGGTGTAAGTATAAGCTTGCCTTTTGCTGCTAGTACCTGCCATACATGCTAATGCAACAATTGCCATTGTATCACTTTATGGCACTTTGCTAAGCCTTAAAATCTTTCCCTGCTGCATACCTCATGCTGTGGAATATACCCCCTAAAATCTCAGCTGTGTGTTTCAGACAAACCAATCGGAACTTCGGGATCAGAAGACGAGCAGCACTGCCCCCCACAGCAACTCCTTTTAAATAAGGAATTGAGGCCTTCTGTAAACAGCAACAGATAAATTAAGAATATACTAAAGCCATCACATTTGGGCGTTTTTGTACATGGACCACTTTGTAACACCCCTTTGAAGAAAGTGTTCTGATATTTTATATATTACGAGATACATCAAGCTGAAGGTGCTCAAGTAAGTCCACCACCTCACAAAGGGGCAGAAGTCACAAGCTTCTTCCTGGCAACCACAGACCAGCCAGTAGTTTGCTGTGGATGTTAGGAAATCCATCAAGTGAAGTGAGGAGTTCAGGTTTTGGCAGTGTGGAAGTTACCAACTGGCAGCGTCCTCACTTCATCCACTCGGCTTTTGTGGATCTGGAAGGCTGGTGTCACCCAACGGCCACAGGAACACTGCTCACCCCTCCAGCTGAAGGAGCCCAGCTTCGATGCGCATTTGGGACACAGAAGCTGCGAGGAAAACACAGGACTCAGTCTAAGGCACGTGCAGATGTAGAGCTCATTAAAAACAGACCAAAAAGATGAACTGGGATGGCTGTATGGCTGTTTAGCCCTGGGGTACAGCAGGCAGCTGTGCTGGCAGAAAGAATGCTGTGGAAATGCAGCTGCTGGGACCTGGTGTGGTTCCAGAACAGTTTTACCAGGGTCCAGAAAGACTCAGTCAGCCTGAGACCACAACAGGTTTTTTAAGTCCCACAAACATTTCTCATACTGAAAACAAACAGCAGTAATAATAATAAACCCAGTCCAATGCCCTGGTATTCTCTGCCCAAACTGAGCACCACCTCATTTCCTTGTAAAAGGGTATTTCACATTTAAGAATCTGTCCATAAGCTGTAAAGTTCATGCCAGAAAGGCTGGGAGATCCAGGTACCTGTGGGGGGGACTTTTCTTCAGGGAACAGACACGGTTTGTTCTGCCTTTAAAAAAAAAAAAAAAAAAAAATCCAAAAAAAATAAAGCGCATGCTCCACCTGTCCTTCCATTACTCCAAGCAATGCTGGCTCCATCCACTGCACAGGTTCAATGAAGTAAGAGGTGCACTTTTCATGGCCATTGCCACAAAGCCGCGCAGAGTCCGTTATCCTCTTGTGGGCAAAGGCTGTTGGTCCGCTTCCCTCCACGTGGGACAAAATGCTGGAACTACGGAACAGAGCGCGTCTGCCCTCCATGACACAGGGCGGGAAAAAAAGAAACAAAATAAATGTCACTTTTTAAACTAGGGAAATCTACAAACAATAGAAAACAGGGATATGAACCTCCTGACAGTAATTAAACAGGAGTACAAATCCAACATTTTTAAAAATTAGTCTTGAAGGCTTGCAGGCACTGACTCCATTCAAGGTTGCTGCTTAACAAATTTAGTGATTTGTGTAGTCTGGGACTCTGTCCCAGAGCTGTATGCTGTCTTTTATATTTTAAACAATTCCTGTCTAGGAGAACTTAAAATCTACAGTCATACTCTTGAATAAACCTACACCAAGGCCACAGCAGGATTATTCAATTTACCTTTAAGCAATCCATAAAAAGTAGTCAAAATTCACTGAACTCCCGAATCTACCAGAATTTTCTTCTGCAGAAACTGATTGTCAAAACCCAAACTCTAAGTTAAGGTTTAGGAGCAAAGCTAAGTGGAATCATGCTTGCCTATAGAACATGGCAGGTGAGGCTGCACCAGTGCTGCATCACAAGACACAAAAAGGTTTGTATTTTGTACTTTGGTTTGATTTCTTTTTGGCACACACAGCATGGAAACTTAGGCAACAGCTCATCCTTGACCTGACAATAATGACATGCCCATTGATTTATATGGGCTCTTCTTCTCTTGAGTGGATTTCACAATGACATTTTAAGGAGAAATACAAAGTATTTTTAATATATATATATATATATATATATGAATACGTATTTAGATATATATAAAGTACCTGCATTTCCTGCACCTGTAGAGAACCTCTGTGTTTGGAGTTTGACATATACTGGTTGGATCAACAGCAAAGACTTCTCGGGGCAAGTCTTGAGGTTCTGCAGAGGGGTCAGTACCAAGATCAACTCAGCCATCCTGCATTCCTGGGAACAAGACAGGACTGCGCCTCTGCCCCAGCCACAGCATGCAGGACCCGCCTTCTCTTTCCTTTTCCTCTCACCAATTCCAAAAGATTAAGCTAAAAATGAAAGAGCCTCATTCTACCACATCTAAGACTGGGATTTGCTTAGTGCAAGAAACTGAGACCTAGACTATGGCCTTAACAATGGTGAAATAGCTGTAATTTGCTTTATTTTTTTACTTAAACAGAAAGTAAAGGCAGAAGAAGTGTTGAAACAGTTCTGCCAATGTTTTAGTGCATACAACACAGAAAGTCAGCTTACAAATGGGAGCTGCTAAAGACAATGGTACTTAAAGGGTGACAGCACTGTCATGCTGAGTATGCAACACTGAGATCATTGGCTTATTTTCTGAGGATGTTTTTTGCTTTGCCAGAGACACACCTTTACCATTTTTGCACTTTGCTAAAGAGTGCAGTTCCTTACGGATCTCATTTCTCAGGCATCTCTCAAAGGCACTTTTTTTTCCCCCGCTGATGAGCTGGGTCTGTCTAGGGTCAGCACGACGTAAATGCTTGCCCGGCCAACTCCTGGCTCGGCTGCTCTGCAGGCAAAACTCGAAGCCAACCCTCTTTGACACGGCTTTCTGTGTTCATTTCGGGACATACAAGCCCCACTTGGGAGACTTGCCCCAAGCTTCGCTCCGCGCACCCGCCGCTGCCCCCACTCACCGGAGAGCCTCTCGCTGAGCATCTCCAGCCGGTACCGCTTGTAGAGGACGCTGCTGCTGTCCACGGCGCAGCCCATGGCCTCGTACAGCTTCAGCTGCCCCTGGAAACCCGGGTTCACCCTGCGGCGGGGGGGCGAGAGGACAGCGGGGTGAGGGGGCGCCGGGGCGGGCGTAGCGGGGGGGGGGGCGCGGGCGGGACACCCACTCTGCGTCCGGCTTGGCGGCCCTGACGGCGGCGAGCGCCTCCTCCCAGCCGAGCCCCTGCGTCTTCATCAGGTAGGCGGCGACCACGGCCACGCTGCGGCTCACCCCGGCATGGCTGCAAGGCAAGGCAAGGCAAGGCAAGGGCAGGCCGTCAGCGGCGCGGCCCGCGGGGAGCGCTCGGCCCGGCCCCGCCGCCGCCGCCCCGGCGCTCACCAGCGGACGAGCGCGGCTCCTCCGCCCGCCCGCGCCGCGCCCAGGAACGCGGCGCATTCGTCCAGCCGGCTCAGCAGGTCCGCGCCGGGCTCGTCCCGCGCCCGGACGTGCATGGCCCGCACCCCCGGCACGGCCGGCGGCTCCTCCGCGTCCACCGTCAGCACCGCCACCACCCCCGCCGCCGACAGCGCCTCCGGGCAGGAGCACGACTCCGCGCCGCCCACGTAGAGCCCCGGCAGCACCGGCACCATCCCGCCCGCAGCAGCCGCCGGCGCCGCCATGGCTGCGACGGGCGGGAGGGGAAGCGCCGCCCCCGGCGCGGCCGCGGCTGCGCTGCCGGCAGCGGGGTCAGCGCGCTGCTTTCCTTCCTCAGCATCGCCGGTGCGCGGCTACATCGCTGCCACGGTGCTCCTTACGCGCCCGTGCGCTCCGGTGCGGTCCCTCTCCTCCGCCGTTTTCAAAATCAAGGTGTCTCCTACCTCCCCGTCTCCTTAGAAATGCTCAGAGAACAACGTGTCGCAGAGTTCCCGCAGAATCACGGAACGGGTCAGGTTGGAAAAGGGCGCGGTGGGTCGTCTGGTGCGACATCCAGATGGTCCTTGAATATCGCCAGTGAGGGAGATTCTACACCCTCTCTGGTCAGTCTGTTCCAGTACATGGTCACCTGCACAGTAAAGAAGTTGTTCCTCCTATTCAGGTGGAACTTCGTGTGCATCACTTTGTGCCCATTGCCTCATGTGCTAGTGGCTGGCAGCACTGAGAAGAGCCTGGCTCCATCCTCCTGGCACTTGGCACTCTCCCCCTCTCTTTTTTATATCATTAAGGAATCTCCCAGTATGTTGTTATTAAAAGTCCATTATTTTTTAATTAATCGCGTTGTTTTGAGGCTTCCATTTGCTACAGTTTGTGTGTTTTCTATTGACTTTTTTTTCTTTGGGGGGGTTGGTGTAGAAACAACTCTTTGACACTCTCAGAGTGATTTTCTGAGTTCTGAGTGAAGTTGGTGGGCTGCTCTTTTCAGATGGGTGCCTGGATTTTGCTTCAGTGCAACTCCCAGTGGGGGTCTAAATAGATAAAAGCAGAACAGAGGTGAACACCACAGGAAAACCCAGTGTCTGAACTTCCAATTCTCATTTCTGCTATCCTTACTACTCAGAGAAATCTTGTGATGCCAATGGCAAACACAGTGTAGAAAGGAGCAGTTATCTGGGAAGCTTATGGAGGCCACATCAGGATTCAGATTCGTGATTGTGAATACTGGCTTAGAGATTAAAACCAAAGAGCAGGGCTGTAAGGAGCCTTCAACTGCTGATCCCTGGCTGCTTTATTGTATGGTGACTGCCAGCAGGATTTCTTCATCTGAGCTGAGTTTGCTCACAGGAGAACATGGGAAATTTGCTGGGAAATGTATCAGCTAAGGTTTTTTACATGGTCCTATTGACCTAAGTGGGAGGTCAGTCAAAAGCTCACAGTATTTAACTTTTAACTCTTTCTAGGTGGAGGCTTCTCATTCAGGACTCAAATCCAAGCATCTTTTTACTGTCACAGGTTTTCCATCCCTGGAACCTTTTTTGTCACACACCTTATGAACTGGTTATTCTTCCCATTGCAGCCTAACTGGAAGCCAGACCAAATAATTCCTCATTGGCCTTGTTGGAAACATGTGAATGGTTCTTGCCATTGAACATCAAATGTCTGGTCCAGCTTGAAAACTGCCTCACTCCTCTGTTTTATAGTAGCCCTCGTGCAACAAGTAGATTTTGAAGTCTTAAACAGGAACTGTAACTAAATCCATATTTTTATTCTGATCTCTTACTGTTAACTGAGCTATTACTTGTATTCAGCACTGAAATCCACAGAATCATGGAATATGCTGAGTTGGATCCACAAGGATCATCGAAGTCCAACTCCTGTCCCTGCACAGGACAGCCCCAAGAATTACACAATATGCCTAAGTGCATTGTCCAAACAGTTCTTGAACTCTGTCAGACTTGGTGTTGTTACCACTTCCCTGGGGAGCCTGTTCAGTGCCCGACCACCTTCTGGATTAAGAATGCAGCGTGTACAATCCGATGCAGCATAGATAAGAGGCATCACATCTTCTGGAAATCTTTGACTCCAAAGTTTGCCACTGAAGACACAGGTGCAGCCGCCTTTTTTCTACTCATCACAGGATCCAGGTCTGGTCTATGGCAAAAGGAGACAGAGCATTCACTTTTCCTCCTGTAGATAAAGATACTCTCCCTTAGCTCTGAGCAGGATGCCTGTGCAAAGCACTACCACCCAGTGCATTCCCAGGCTTAGCTTTTCTTTCTTGTCTCCAGAGATCCCAATTCTTCACTTAGTCCTCAAGCCCTTTTGTCCAAAGAGATCTCTACCGCATAGCTGCAAGTTTTACCCAGCATAAGCCAGACTTTGCAAGTTTCTGAAGAGAGGCAAAATGTCAGATTTCATTATAAAAAGCTATGCTAAGGCTCTCTCCCCAACTGGGACACTTCCACTCACGAGTGGAACCTTACCCTTTCTCCACTATGTGGGATAGAAGAGCCTGAAAGCCCTAATTGCCTGTCACTGGAAGCATTGTTCCAGCACAGGTCTGTACGAGGCAGGTGTAGGCTAAGCTGTTGCAAAAACATCTGCAAGGGTCTCCTGGATCCTTGAAGGATGCTGACTAGCCACAGAGGAGGTGAGACTGGCAGTCGCCTCACACCTGATAGGGTGAGACTGAAACCTGCTGTGAAGGGAGATTGTTATCCCTTTCCCACAGGACAGGCAGGTGGAGCTGGGGTGCTGGGGAGCAGCTGTCACGCTGCAGGAAGGATGTGCCACCACAGAGATGCTGTTGGGGGTGCTACCCATGTAGCATCGTCAAGGACGCCTCCTCACCAGTGCCAGCAGTTGTCAGTCTTGCCGGGAGATGGACAGTGGGACAATGGCTTCCAGGGCTTCCAGAGCTTCCAGAGCACCATGTGCTGCTGGTGGCCCACAGAGCAGACTGAGACGGCTCCTTATAGTTCAGATGGACCCCAAGGTTTCTGAGAGTGCCAGCCCATAGCACCTTAAAGTTTGCTGCCATCCTGCTTCTCGTCCCATGCTTACCCTAGTGCCTGTGTGATTGTGCAGCAGTCCCGCTGGCAAGCTCCCCCAGGCAAAGAGAAACCTCCTCTTCGGATGCATCCATTCTAAATCACGTAAACCTGACCCAAAGGAAAGGGTGTGAGTGCGTATCTGAGGATGGGGGGTCTCTGGCAGCTCTCATGTAGATTATTTTAAGCTACATAACTGTGCAAAACATCCCCTTCCAGTTGCCATTGCCACCAGTGAGAAATGAAAGGTTTAATGAAAAAGCATTAAAAAGTGCAGACAACTTTTCAATACTAGCCCCTATAATCTAGCATAGGAAAAAAAAAGGCAAAACATAATG
Source organism: Pseudotriccus pelzelni (assembly GCA_035584735.1). Taxonomy (NCBI): domain Eukaryota; kingdom Metazoa; phylum Chordata; class Aves; order Passeriformes; family Tyrannidae; genus Pseudotriccus; species Pseudotriccus pelzelni. The sequence continues at coordinate 25,623,329 of JAWMRA010000001.1, forward strand.
AAAAGAAAGACAGATCAAACTGTTTGGACCTTTACTGGTGAAAGCAGATAACAATCTCAGCAAACTATCATGAGATAAAAACAGATTGTCCCTCTCTTGTGCAACCTGAAGGAAGTCTGCAGAGAAGTGCAAGTTATTGAAGGGGCTATGAGTTTTACTGTGGGATTATATTATCCAGGGACTATATAAGTACTAAGAGGTGGTTAATCATCTTTGTTAGCCTCCAAATCTGTGAATTTGTAGGGACAAACAGTATCATCTGCAACAAAAACCAGGCAGGGCTGGCAGATGCAGAATCCCAAGGGGTTGGTATAGTTGTTGTGTGACCACTATACTTCTCTGTACTGGTTCCTAAAGCCATGGATGGGGAGGGAATGTGAAAAAGATACAATTTCAAAGTGAAAAGCTATAGTGGGAGAAAGCACAAAGTCCATTGGGCAGAGCCCACGGACCGATCAGTACCTAAGGGCTTCACATGACTGAGGTTTCCCTCCCTACACAACCTTTGCTGTTTCTCTGTACCCGCCTTTGCTGTGTTTGCCACCTGCAGCCTGAGGTGGCGCGTCCTGAATTTGCTCACAACTTCCAGATTAGAGTCAATATTTTTTTCAGTCTGATTAGCAAACCCTTGCTCTCCCCCCCCGCCTCTGCCTCCTTCCCATCGTCTCCTCTACCACTGAAAATTTTGATGGTTTGTTCTCCCCTGGGTGCCAGGAAACCGTGTGACTAATTAAGTAGTTGGGGCAAGCTCAGGTGCAAGGAAAACACAAGTCAGATGATGAGCTGCTGCCCACTCATTCCAGCAAGTGCATTCCATCTCTGCATGTGTCTGCCCTGCTGCTTCATAAGGCAAAAGAAAATGCCAGGCTTCTCTGGGCTGCCCTCTCTGCATCCTCACAGCACAACTAGGTAGGCAAAACCCAGTCTCCTGGGTTTCCCTACGGGAAAAATTTGGCCTGTGTACTTCATCACACGGCAGGGTGGCTCTGCTCCTTCACATTTTTAGGCAGTGTGGGGAATGTATATCAGAGGATTTGTGAGAAGAGTCTGCAGCCCACAGTCCAAGTTGCCAGAGGTGGCACGCAGCAAAGTAGTGACAGGGCTAATGGGTGGGAACTTCTTCAAAAAGATGTATATGAGAGACAGCAACTCGGAGTCTCTGTGTCCTTCTCACATGTAAATGGAGCAGGAACTTGCAGCTCCCGCTTTGCATGGTCCTGCTGGTGAAGGAGACTGGTGGCATTTGCTGCCTCTGGGAAAAGGAGCTCTTGCTGAGCTCAGAACTGTGTGGAAGCTAGGAAGTCCTACATGGTAGCATCTCATCCCTTGGAGCAGGGAATTCCCAGAAGTCACAGTGCTTCTAGCAGCAAATTTAACCTCAGATTTTTGAAAGGCTGTTGCTTCCTGCATTAGTACTCTCTGTGCACCTATACTGGACTCCACATCTACCTTTATCCACGTATCAGAAGAAAGGATTGCTGCATCTCCCAGCAGGAAACCTCAAAGAAGGAGGCAGCTAGCAACAGAGAAAGGAACTCACTCTTGATTCTCTGCAGGAAGATTTCATCATAACCCTGTGTGGGTGGGATGTTCCTAACCGTCTCCACGCTCTAAGCATCTGCAGACATGCAGTTACTCCACATGTCAGACAAAAAAGAAGAGTTTTCCAACTGCAGATTTGATGCTCAATTACAGAATGGAGCCTGACAGCTACTACTACTGGGTATTAATAACTCTGCTTCACTTTATGGCTTTAACAGCTGTAGCAACCAAGATTTATGATGACACATTACGTTCAGCAATGCATCACGTAAGGAAACTAATCTGACAGTGCCAGGTCACTGAGCTGACTTACAAGCTTTTAAGTGAGTTTCTTCTGCCAGATTTGCTGCCCTATTTACTGGATAAAAATGAACAACTTGCACCGTGTTAATAAAACTCCGTACTTGCCTCTGTTTTGGCAGTTCACAGACTCTTTTTCCCCTCTCACACTGCCATTCCAACGAGCCAGATGGTCCTTCTTCATTCCCCATCCTCTTCCTGAAAACCCTTTGAAAGTGGTCCAGTGCTGTGTACCCTGAAGAGGGGTTTACCACAGGACAGGAGGGGAGGGATGAAGCTGGGAGGAAACACTGGGACCACAGACAGAAATGAGAGATGGAAGAGCTATGAGAGAAGGGTGAGAGGACAGTTGTACAAGGGCAGAGAGAGGACTGTGGCTGCCACTGCTCACTGTCTTGCAGCAGGAATTTATCTATATCCCAGTCATTCTTAGAGAAAGGATGGCTTGCAAAGATTGGACCATCCGTCACTTCTCCCTAGACTTGAGTTAGAGCTGACAGTGGAAAAGTCAGTCCTAAATAAAGGTTGAACATTAAGATTGTACATTGGAGCTGGGTCTGGGTCTGTGTCAGCCACTTTGGCAGCCACAGCATCTGAGCAGTAACCCACGGTTTTTAATCTCTCATCTCAGCAGTGGGCTGTATATTTCCATGTTTTCAATCCTCACAGCACTGTAATCCACTGCACAGACACAGGTGGATGGATAGCAGAAATCAGCTTCTCATCAGATGTAAATGGGCTCATTCTCCTGGCCCTTCATTACTCAAAGATGCATTCCTCATTATTCTGGCAATTTACCCAGAAGTCTGGTCAAGCTGTCTTTAGTGACATTTCCAATTCCTATCCCATGGGCCCTTTCCGTGGGACTCATGAAAAGCAATTAAAAAGAACAAGTGTATGGTCAGGAGGTCTAAGTTTACTGCAGGTTGCTGTGCTTCCCCTGACAGATACTCAAGGTCTACAAGTTGAGGATGCAGAAAACACCCTATGACAGAGTTGAAATACCTCTTTGTGTTTACGAACTTTTTTTGTGAAATTGTGAAATTGTGAACAAATAATGTAAAGTATGAGCGTTTGATTAGTACTTTAACATCTGTAATAGCAGCATGTGCTGCAGTTTATCTCTGCCTATATTGGTGTCTAATGAATATTCCAAATAGAAAGTATTTTTCAAAAAGTAATTTAATTGCTGTTTGCCTGTGGAGCCACAGAAAATATACTATTCAAAGTCATCAGTTATTGTCATAAGACAATAATATTTGAGGCAGAAGTATTGCCAAAGAAATATTCTTAAAAGGTGAGATTATTCACTGTTTTAACGTCCAAGTGAGACATTTCTTTACTGGTGGTTATGCCTCTCTCATTTATGGTACTACTTCTCTTTATGTTCCCTGCTTCTTTTTCTAATTTTAGAAACACAGGGTAAAAAATGTTGAGAGAGACCTGGATCCTCACATCCAGCTCTGTACCATCACAGCCACTCATATTATGTATTTTCTTTTCTAGCTCTGTCTTGAAACTAGTTAGTTTTATTACACTCCCTCCATCCCGTGATGCTCTGAATTAATGATTATTGGACAAAAATATGATAACTTGCCCTGATCCTTGTGTCAGTGTTATACTTCAATTTAAATAGTTCCTTTTGTTTTCTGTTATTTATCCAAATGGCGGGCTATTGGAGAAAAATAAATAACAAAATTAACTAACAACCCTATACTTCTGCTCAGCTTTGGCTTTGTTGGTGAAGCAAGGCAAGTTTGTTCTATTTGCTAGGCAAAGAAGAGCTTTTCAGTTTCCCCTTACAAGGTCAGCTTTTCTCTATGCATGTGCAGATTTTAACTCATCTTTCTTGACTGTGTATGACCAAACAGCGTAACAGATGTGGTGGTATGGGGGTGGTTTGGCCATTGCTTTGGAACTACTTTTTTAAACTCTACTAAAATTATATCAGCTGGCCGTCCTAGGTTAAGTTTTGCTTTTTCCCCCACATCTAATAAGTCTTGATTATCCTACAAAAGGCAAATACCTCGGGTCCTTTCTCCCCTGTGTTGCCGAAATGTTGTGTTCTCAGCAGAAATCGTAACTTTTGCCCCCAGAGTGCACAATAATGCACCCTGCGCTATTGAACACCAGCCGATTTTTATAATGCTGCATCTCCAAGATGCTTCCTGTCCAATTGTTTCATCCTCCTCCTCCATGTCTCCAGAACCTCCCACAGCTCATCAGCTGCAGTTTCCAGTAGCACACTGTGTCAACACATGCACGCTGTCATGTCCTTGCAAGCACATCCTTGTAGGTTCTGTATGAACTCCTAGTTTGGCTGTTTCTGATGGGGCACCAGAGTGAACTGTTTGGCAGAGCTTGGACCTTTGGGATCTATGCTGGCAGCTGTTCTGTTTGGGATGGGGGGGGCCTTTGGGAAAGCCACGCTGTGTTTCAGTCAGCGATTCATCACAGTCCACTGAATCTCAGAATCACAGAATCCACTGAGTTGGAAAACACCTCCGAGTTCATCGAGTCCAACCAAGCACCACCATGTCAACTAGACCATGGCACTAAAGTGCCACATCCAGTCTTTCCTCATACACCTCCAGGGACAGTGACTCCACCATCTCCCTAGGCAGCCCATTCCAACGTCTAATCACCCTTTCTGTGAGGAAATTCTTCCTAACGTCCAACCTAAACTTCCCCTTGCTCACCTTAAGACTATGTCCTCTCATGCTGTCACTCGTTGTCTGGGAGAAGAGGCCGACCCCCACCTGGCTACAACCTCCTTTCAGGTAGCAGTAGAGAGCCTTCCCTTCTCCAGGCTAAACATCCCCAGCTCTCAGCGGGCGCTCACAGGATCTGTGCTCCAGACCCTTCGCCAGCTGCGTTGCGCTTCTTTGAACTCGCTCCAGCGCTTCAGTGTCCTTCCCGAACCGAGGGGGCCCTCGAAAAGTTTTCCCCCCTGTGTGCGGGGAGGCTGCGGGGCGAGTCCCCGAGGCGGGGGCTGAGGCTTCCAGGGAGCGGGCGGCCCCCCCTGTCCTCTCCCCGGGCCGAGCGCCCGGACCGGCGGCCAGAGCCGCCCCCGCTGCGGCGGGAGGGCCGGGCCGGGGCGGGGCGGGGCGGGGCGGCCATAAAGGGCCATAAAGGGCCATGAAGGGCGGTCTCGGGCAGTGGCGGGGCTGGCGCGGTCGCTCGGGGTGCGCGGCGCGGCTGAGGTGAGCGGGAGTGTGTGTGTGTGGGGGGGGGCTCCTCTCCGGAGCGGGCGGGGTTGCGGTGACTTTCGTGCGGGCTGCCCCGGGAGCCAGCGCTCGGTGCCGCTTCTGTAGCGGTTGTTGGTGTTTAAAAGCGGCAGAACGCGGGTTTCGCTGAGCCCCGGTGAAGGGATGAGCGTCCCACGGAGGGAGCCGGACCTCGCTGCCCTTAGCGCCGTTGGGGTCCCAGTGGGACCTGCGACCCTGGTGGGGACGGGCGCCTGCAGTTTTTTGGGTGCCGTGTCAAGTTCTGTGTTATAGTGGCAAATTGCTGCTGCAGAATAACGCACCTCATCGTGACAAAGGTGAAGGTGTTGTCCTTGCTCCTTCTGCCTCTGATTTGAGTGCGGAATACAATATTCTTTACACTTGCTGGTAAAGATACTTAATGTCTCTTGCTTCCGTAGTGGTTTCGTTCCCAGGGAACGAGCATCTTCAGGTATCAGATTTTCTTGTGTCGGGAGGGGTTGATGGCGAAACAAGAAGTACGTAAACTACTAACATCCCAAATACACTAAAGTCACTAAGATCCTGTTGGCACTAATGTAAACCTTGCTGAGGAGGCAAATGCAAGTGATTTGGGGGTGGAAGGCTTTGGAGGTTGACTGCCTGAGAATTAAATTCTCTGCTAAACTGGAAATGAAAGAACTTTGTCTTCCTCCCCCAAGGGCAGCAATGTGCATTATTCTCCTAGGTGAGGATCACCAAGCAGAACTAAGTGTGTGTGTGTGGGAAGCACTGGTCCAAGTCCTTTCTGGTTACTGGGTGAGCTGTGTGTGTTGCCTAAGCTGCAGAGAGGGCTACGAACAGGAAGGAGGAGAGGGAATATTTTCAGAGGCAGTAGCTGGAAGCACTTGCAGCTTAAGTTAGAAGACTTTTGTGCTCTTCAGTGATCTGAAGGATTTAATGGAAATACAGGGAGTTCACAATGGAAATATAATGCACTTGAAGTGTCTGAGGAAAAATTGCTGGCAGGCTTGATGCCTTTGGGTTTATACGGTGTTTGAGTGTTAAGTATTGAGCTTGAAGAACCTCTTGATTTATCCTAGATTAATCATCTTGTGAATCACAGGTTTGCGTTGTGCCTGCTGGTGCTGATGTAACCCAAAGCAGCACAGTTTGTAATGCAGCAGCTCATCCTGAAGGACAGAAGAAAGTTCCCCAGGAGCATTTTAACCTTACTGTGTATTTGATTTAGGATGTGACTCTCCTGCAGAGGTGGTGACAGGCAAAATGAGCTGCTCAAAAATTAAAAGCTGGAAGAGGAGGGGCATGAGATAACAGCTGTTCTTTGATACTTGATTTAAAAACAGCCCATGCTGTTGCATGTTAAGAAACTATATGGTTGGGTTTTAAACTATTTTTGGTAGGCAAGAGTTAATTTGCTTAAGTTTGATTAGTCTGACCTTGGCAGCTGCAGTCTTCACAAGTACTTGGGGCAGAAGAAGGTGAGGCTTCAATTAGTCTTTAGCTGTCAGGAAGCACCTGGCTACAATAGAAACCTGGAACACTTAAAAAAATAAGAGAGTATTAATACCAGTTGGAGTTGCATGACTGTAGAACATATGTAAGTATCTACATGCTTACAGGTAAAAGGCAAGCAGCTTGAGGAATCTTGCTACATCTGAGCAGATCAATCTCTTGTGCTTAAAATGTTCACACAAGGCTGTAATCAAGTCTGGTTACTGAGATTCTCAGTGTTAAAAGAGTAACACTGACTTGGTAGACATCATCTGAATATAATCCAAGCTCTTATAAGCTTGTTTACTCTTCACAAATGAGCAAAAGCTGGGGCAGGTATGAATATTTCCACAGGGGTGGTTTGTTTAGGCAGTGTCTCTGAAGAAGAGTAAAGAGTTGCTTACGAAGACTGGAGTCCAAGTTGAATGTTATTACCTGACTTTGCAGCTAAAGTTCTGTCCAGGATGCTGAAGTGCTGCAGCTTTTTTGCAGGAGCAAGATGTACTTGTCCTTTATCCTATAAGGCATAGACGATGGATGGTACAGAAAGAAGTCTTTTATGAAAAGGAAGAAATCTTCTGTCTCTGGCATAATTTAAGTGCTTTCAGTGGACTAGATGTCTAAGCCCTGAAACTAACACCTGAGTGTCTTCTGCTGTTGTGTTAGTTGGAGAGAGCAGTTTGAGCTTTATATGTATCATGAAACAACTTCAGAGCTTTACTTTCAAAAATGCTTAGCGGCTCATCTGGCTTCAGCTCGTGCTGCAGATGACTTTAAACTTGGGTAAAGCTTTTGTGTTATCTTTGATTATTTCCATTTGATACAAAGTGCTTTTCTGAAATTACCTTTCAAAAAAACAAAGACAATGACAACTAAATTTTTTTTTCTGCTTGCACCAATAGAGAAGCTGTGTATCGTGTCAGGTGAAAGGCTTGCTGATAATCATTAGTATATAGAACTACTTCCTTCTAATTTGTCTGTGTGAATAGACAAAAACAGATCCTAGGAATGTGCCTAGGAAGCATAAACAGAAAGTCTGACTTGTCTTTTCCTTTTCATATTCTACCTCCCTACAGTTTCTTTGGAGAAGAAAAGCCTTAAGATGGCAGGCAAAGGAAGTAACACAGCAGACTGCATGTCATGCAGTGTACTGAACTGGGAGCAGGTCAGCCGTCTGCATGAGGTTCTTACAGAGGTGGTTCCAATCCATGGACGAGGTAACTTCCCAACACTGAAGATAACTCTGAAGGACATTGTTCAGACAGTTCGGAGCAGGCTGAGTGAAGCAGGCATTGTGGTACATGATGCCCGTCTGAATGGCTCTGCAGCCGGTCATGTCCTGGTCAAGGATAATGGGCTGGGATGCAAAGACCTGGATCTCATTTTTCAAGTTTCTCTTCCAAGTGAGGCAGAGTTTCAGTTAGTTAGAGATGTGGTCTTGCGATCCCTCTTGAATTTCTTACCAGAAGGAGTAAGCAAGCTAAAAATCAGTCCCGTAACACTGAAGGAAGCCTACATCCAGAAGCTAGTGAAAGTGTACACGGGGACTGACCGTTGGAGCTTGATATCGCTTTCCAACAAGCATGGCAGAAATGTGGAGCTGAAGTTTGTAGACTGTATACGACGGCAGTTTGAGTTCAGTGTGGACTCGTTCCAAATCATACTGGACTCCCTGCTCTTTTACTATGACTACTCGGAAACCCCCATGTCAGAGCACTTCCATCCAACTGTGATCGGGGAGAGCATGTATGGAGACTTTGAAGCAGCTTTTGACCACCTCCAGAACAAACTGATAGCTACCAAAAATCCCGAAGAGATCCGAGGTGGTGGGCTTCTAAAGTACAGTAACCTCTTAGTACGAGACTTCAAACCCATGGATAAGGATGAGATCAAAACCTTAGAGCGCTACATGTGCTCCCGATTCTTCATAGACTTCCCAGACATACTGGACCAGCAGCGCAAGCTAGAGACCTACCTCCAGAACCACTTCTCCAAAGAAGAGAGGAGCAAATATGACTACCTCATGATTCTGCGCAGGGTGGTGAATGAGAGCACGGTCTGTCTCATGGGACACGAGCGAAGGCAGACTCTCAACTTGATTTCTCTGCTGGCACTCAAAGTGCTGGCAGAACAAAACGTCATCCCTAATGCCACTAACGTTACGTGCTACTACCAGCCAGCACCTTATGTTAGTGATGCAAACTTCAGCAACTACTATCTCGCAAGTGCTCCTGTGCTGTACAGCCAGTCCTACCCCACTTGGTTGCCTTGCAATTGATGGCTTCACTTGAGTGTTCCTGAATGGAGGGGAGGCTACTGATTGTCAAGATGCTGAGTGTGTGTATATATAGATAAGTAATAACTGCCAGTTGGATGTTTTCTACTGGAAGTGTGACTGCATTGAACTGTCCATTTCTGGTGTGCAGTGGGATTATGCAACCAGATGACCTGCTATGAACTTTTCAGTGTATCTCTACAAATGCCAAGAAGCCTTATTACCTCTTCACTGGGAGAAGAGAACCAGCAGCCAAATGTTAAGAAACTTTGTGCTAGTTCTGGAAGTGGCTATTAAGATGTGATTTAAGTGGAGTATCCAGTAAACTGGGTTAGTTAATAGACTATAAAATGCCTTGTGCAGAAGCTGCACCTGGAGTAGCAGCAAAACTCTACTTTCTATTGCATAACCTCATTATTCTTCCTCAGTTCAAGTTCTGGCTAAACTTCTATTGAACTAATAGACTATACTAAAAGAATGGGTGCATGTCATGCTTGAGTTGCTTTTACTTTCTGGCTGTGTAGAGGTGGTAACAGTATGGGTACTGTCTGTCTTGCAGAGGGCCTAAATGTTGTTTCCTGTAGTACCTGCAGATACATGGTCCTGCCTCAAGTTCATGATTAATTTCTTGGCAGTTGAAGATGAATTCCATAGTCTATCTCTAAAGCATAAGCTGGCTAAATTTTTCTTGAGTACAAAAATTTGGGAGATGGCATCTCTAAACATGCACCACAACACAATCTAAAACTTGGCAATGCAAAAAGTCCTTGAAATTATGAATTGAAGCTTTAAATAGAGTTGAAACCACAGCTTGAATATTTATGATGGAAAAATACTCTTGAGTCCAGGATCAAGCTAAAGCCTTTCTGACTGTATCCTTCAAAACAGTTTTTAGCACAGTTGGAAAGTAACACAGCTCTTATACTGAGTTTGGCTCAATTCTCTTTTTCACAGGTCCACAGCAAAAAACAAACAACAGAAACAAAAAAACCCAAAACCTCAAAAAAAAAAAAAAAAAAAAACAACAAAAAAAACCCAACCAACACAAAACCTAGCAAAAAATCACCCCAACCCCAAAACACTGTAAGCTTCAGGGTTATGTGCATTCCTGCCACAGTATGAATTCCAAAAGTGCCTCCTAAAATGAATTCCTTACTGTACAACTTCAGGCAGGTCCTGAAGGCTTGTCTTTCTGTCACAACTTAAAGTTTATCACTATCACCTGGTTACTGCATGAGATGGTATTTTGAGCAGTTAGAGTAAAATTTTTCCTTTTTGCTGGTGTTAACCCTCACTTGAAGAGATTACATATAAACCTTAAGTAGAGCTCTCCACAGAAGCTGTATGGGTTGAAATTCTGGGCCTGTTTTCAGGATAGCTTCTAGAAGAGTGTGCATTCCCTTGGAGGGGTAGGGAGCTGACCTTCCTGAAGGGTATGTGCTGAACTTGCTGCTTTGAGGCTCCTGGGCTTTATAAAGAAGCTAAAAATTCCCCAGTTATTTATGTAGTGGTGTTAGAAACTGTTATATTAACTGGATGATTTTCACTGAATTACAATAGTAAAATTCATATAGCAAATAATCTTGAGTTTCCTTTGCTTAACTAGAGAGGTAGACTAGAAAGGCAAATCTTAGAGCTATTTACTGGTGCAATGTTCAAGAATGCTTCCTTGCTGAATCTTTATTACCTCTAGCTGTTTCTGCAAGCTTGTGAGACCAAAGTGCCTGATCAAACAATTTATTTAAGCTTAAAAGGTAAAACAGAAAGCAGCACCAATGTTGGATTGCTGTTCAAGGTGGAAACAGCAGCAGTGCAGCACTTAAATGGCTGTAAAAACTGCTTGTTCATCATAGGACCAAAAGCTTCTGATTACTTTGCAGGTTCTCTCGCTTTTCATAACTACTTCATAAACACAGCCTCAATAGAGCAGCGAGGCTACTCTTGTGTTCAGGCTTTCATTTAGCAGGGAGGGATGCAATCTACAAAGCAGACTATATGTATCCAAGAAGGCTTTACCTTAATTTTTTGAATGGTTTTGTAAGCAACTTCAATAGCAAATACACAAATAATTTGGTGAATTATATTGTGGCTTTTTTCATTAAAGGTTTCCCCATTAGTCAGCCAAAGTAGCTAAACTTGAATGTAAACCCAGGCTTGGACTTGGTGTAGCTTGCAGACAAGACATCTCTCACCCAAGACTTTGACTTTTTAAGAACTAATACGATGCCAGTGTTGTCATGTGTGTTAAACTTGGTGTAAGCTTACTGCTGGAATGCAATCCTAGCAAGAATAACTTCTGCATGCAAAGCAATACTTGGTCTAGTATAGAGTGTCACTAGAAAGAAGATTTAAGGGTTTGTAATTGCTGCCATCTCTTGTGTAGATGTTTTTAAAGCCAGCCTATGCTGTAGCCACTGCAGAGGTAAATCATTGCCTAGAGAGATGTTTGATTTGCATATCAGATAACTTAGGCTCAAGTATCTATCTTATGTGACCTCCTGGCTGATCTTTAGAAACTGTTTCTGTGCATCAGCTGATGTGGAATAAGTGGTGAGATGCTCATGAGGAGTCCTACCAAGCTGGAAACACAGACTTATGTTTTACTGATGTTTGAAGGTCTTGGCTGCTGAACATCAGGCCAGGCGCATCTCCTAGAAAAGGAAATGCTATAAGCAAGGCTGTAATGGATTCCTAGTGAGATAGAGCTATGGAGAAGTTAAGCTTCCTGCTTTTGATAATGTAACTTGATGCTGAGGCCTCTAAGGAAGCTTCGCGCTGAGTGACTGCTCTCTGAACAGCTGACTGCCTGGGTTTAAGCTTTGCAGGACCTCTGTGTTCCCTGTCCGTTTCTTAAGATGCTCTGGCACGTTAGGAATACCGATGCCTGGCTCTTAGCTATTAAGCTCTTGAATAGTTAAATTGTATCCTGAAGCTGCACACTACCTATTGCATTGGCCCTATAGTACAAAGGATTGCTGGAACACTGTCTCATTGCCTTCAAAATAATCCTGGCTTGGCAGGTAATGCTGGGGTACTCAGTAGCTCTTGATCACTGTGTTGCAAGCAGTCTACCCCCTTCTGTTTCAGGTTGTCCTAGTGGCTTGATGGTGCGTGTGGCAGTGGCTTAGTTTGCTGTGCATTAGCTGATTTGGGTTCAGGCTTATGGTGACCTCTGCAGCAAGGGTAACTTGACAATGAGCACTAGGTAAAGGATGACCTCAGTCATGACAGTCTAGGCTGCCTGCTTGATTCAGTCACCCTTCAGCACTTAATGACACCTGTGCAAACCTGTTCTAACCACTTTAGCCCCCTTGTGCATGAAGTGGAGGTTAGAGAAAGACTACTATACTTCAGACTATTACCTTGGTACATTCATTGCCTCTGGGCATTGGCATTAAAACAAAGCTGCAATAACACTGGACTGCAAGTCTTGTATCAGTGCATCATTCCTCAGGACCAGGCTTCTAAACTAGACTGTGGTATACAATAGCTGGTTTTCTTTGCACAGCTTATAAGCACTGCTGGACAAAGCCAGTTTGAGGTTTAAGCATCTGTTGTCAACACTTGTTGCCAAGTTCCCTTTGACTTGCAGTTTATTGGTGTGATGTTCTCACTGTAAGATAGACTTTTTTGTTTTACAGAGATGCTGTCAAGGAGACCTAGTAGTAGACTGGGTCTTAATCACTTTGGTAAGATCCCTGTGCTGATCCATGGTCACTGACAAGTTGTAAGGTAAAGCATACTTTATGCTCCCTCAGCTCAAGATTTAGTTGTTCCTGTGTTTGTAGTCAGCTAGTTCAGTCAATCACAAAGCTGGAGGTTGAAGCTGCTTGCTTCTGAATAACCATTTTTCAAAAGATCCTTGTGCTTTAACATTAATCATCTCTTCTACAAAAGCAGTAGGTAGCATTTAAATCTAGTCCAAACACCCAAAGTTTTCATTGAAACTGAAAACACATATTTTGGGCCTGTGTTGTGAGGTTAAGCATTTGGTATGTTTTGTGCCTAGGCTTTATGGATTTCTGACTGCTAGAATAACCATTGATGTTGGTAGTGATCTCTGCTTATCACTGTATGAGTTGTTGGGAAAAGGCCTCTTAGAAGAGAACCTGGGCAAATTGCTTTAATTTTAAGCTGTCACTGTACTGATGGTACTTGTCTTCTATCCCTCTTACTCAACTCAGTCAGGGTGCCATAATTGTTAGGCACAGGGACAAGCAGTAAATTGACCACATGACCAGGCTGCCAGTTCTAATTTGGGTGTTGGGAGAGCCAAGTGAGTAGTAAAACTTCTAGCCTTTGCATCTAAGTCTTGCTCAATGTGGTTAAATGTACTTCATATATGTTCTTTAATTTCAGTGAAACTAGAGATAAGGTGGGACGTTGGGCTATAGCTGTAGAAACTTTGGGAATGGTTGGAGCACTCTGGTTTTTCTCACTTGTGTTGGAAGAGACTGCTACTCACTGAAGTGCCTGGATTGGACTTGTCCCTCCGACTAAAAATGCACTTTCTGTTCTGAAATTTAGAAGGTCTTTTTCCTATGTTTTTCTTATATTTTTACTATTAAAAGAAGTCAGCTCTTGGAAAATCTGTCTCATATCTCTTTGGAAGAAGTGAATACTTTTTTTTTAAGCTGGCAAAACAAGGTATGACAAATACTTGGATGAGCCCAAATGTGAGACTGGTCACAGTAACTTTGTCTACTGTTCTGCACTGTGGTGTTCACTTGTCACTCTTGGAAATTGGGTTTTTGACCTTACTGATGCTGAAATTCTTGTGCAAATAAACTTATGCTAAACATCACTTGCCTCGAGCAATTTTTCTATCTAAATAGTGCTGACTAAGTATTTGTAGAGCTTATTGGTCAATGTGTGTGCAGGTGCACTTCCAGGGGGAGTAAGAGTGTGGGATACACAGCAGTGCTTGCTTTAGATGTTATTCAAGGTATTCTTTTTATTCATGGACGTACACATCTGCCTCACCTTCCTGGAGATTAGTCATTTAAGGAGATGTGATTCATCTTTCACTTAGATTATACTGACAGTTTCTAGAGAGGCATTTTTTCCCTCTCTGACCATCATCTGGTCTCAAGTTGGCTTTAAAACATGCTGAGGCACAGACCTAGGCCTGTTGGGTAGTGTCTGCTCTAAACCAGAGCCTGCCAGTCTGTTCTGTAATGCACTCCATTTTATATGCTGCTGCATACCTCAGCTCATGAGCCAAGGAGGTGAGGAACAGTCAGCAACTCTTCATCAACCTATTTCCAGGTTGAAAGGCTTAGCTTTCACTCTTATCACTAAAAGAGGATGCTACTACTAACCAATGATCAATGGGAGTTGAGCAGGTCAAAGCTTAATAAAAGCTAGGATTGTGTGGCAGTCTACTTGCTGCTCCTCCTGCTCTAGAATAAATGCTCTGTAAAAAGTGTGCTTGCTTATATCCCCTCCAGAGCTCAAACTCTAGCCTCTCAGTTAAGTAATGCCGGAGAAATTCCGATCTCCAGTACCTTGTAACACCTGCAGTGGAAACTTCTGTGGAGATTAGCAGATGCAGGGTGATCCCATGGAAATAATCATGCTGCTCGTGTAGTCCCTTTTCAATATGTAATTGCTTCCCTCCGAACTTAAATGCAGAACTGATAATGCAGCTGGGCAACATAAAGCACCTGCTTGTCACCTGAAACTCACTTACCTCAACTCCTGTTTATCACATCATAAAAGCCTCAGAGTTATTTTGAGTACCATCCTTAAGTTTCTAGAATACCAAACTTAGCTTTGCAGGGTCAGATACCGAAACATCAAAATAGCTATGCTTAGGCAAGTGGTGCTAGAGCAGTCTAAGTTCCACATGGAGCTTTTATAATGGTAAATATTGAGAGGAGCTAAAGAAAGATGCTTTTGTTCTAATGCTGTTGCATTGCTAGTGAAAATACAATTATAAGCATCCTGTTCTGTTGTAACTGCTGGAGTTCTGCCTTCTCCATGCTGTGCAAGATGAACTCAGTCCTGTTATGGGGTGTGAGAGGCATTAGATAAAGGGTATTCTAAACTATTGCCATTATTTTGTCAGGTGTACTTGTTTTCCTCCTTCCTTCCATGATAGAATATGGAATATTTAATACTTTTGAAATCACAGTATTCAAAGTGACCTTACACAGACAGAGTAGTTGGTCCTATGAGAGAAAAAAATAATTATGTGCATTCCTGTGTATTTTAAATGTTGCTCGCTACTTATTAGTATACTTAGTTCACTAATACACTAAATACATGAAGCTGCTATTTTCAGTAATAAAATATCACTTATATTTATCCAGCACATACCATTTGAGTAAGGGTGTTAACCATAGCAGTCATGTTTTGCTGCAGTAGCAGTGCTGCCATTTGTTCTGCATCACCTCAACGAGAAAAAGAGTAGTTCAATATCCTATAAGCAAGACTGCCCAGCTAAGGGAGTACTTAACCTGCCAAACCTTAGTAATTTTCCTAGTAGGAAAGAGTTGAGTCATACTGCTGGAAAAAGTGAGTCTTGCCAAAAACTATGTGCAAAGTGGTTGCTGAGCCTAAGTAAAGTGGTAGTTCGCGTTAAGGAAACCTATACATTAGTCATGTTTTCCCACTGACTTCTGGGTAGGTGATTAGTAAATCAGCAGGAACTAGGTGCCTAGGCTGTGCCGCAAAATGCTGCGCTGAGTTTTTGCCACTGGTAAGTACATCAGGGGATAATCCGTGCCACCCCCACTGCTTGGAGAATGGAGAAGTGCAAACTCTGGGAGAAGTCTGGCCCAGACGGAGGACGAGGAAGCTGGCTGGTCTAATCTGTGGCAATAACCTTCAGTCACTGAGAAACCTCTGTAGAAACTCCTGTATGCTTCAGGAGACTCCCAAGGCTTGACTGCACCTCAAGCAAAGGGAAAATTTTCACCCTTGCAAAAGAATGGTTGAAGTGTGACATTTATGATTCAGTCCCCACGCAGCAAGGCAAGTCTTCTGAGTGTTTCAAATACGTAGCATGTGAATTACATCCACAAACAGGTCCCTTTCTTGCTTCAGAATTGACTGTCCACCTGCAACAGTTCCCTTCTCCACTGCCTCTCTCTTGCTTATCTGAAAAACTTATTCTGAAAGCTATATCTGAGTGTGCCTCCTGGAAAGTTATCCAGGCTTGCCCTAAAGATAGTGGCAATTCATTGTGTACTTGGAGAACCTGTTCTAATATTTGATCGTGGTCATTAGTGAGAAATGCGTTTGCATTTCCACATTGGCTTTTGAACTTCATCTTTGGCCTGTGGATTGCTGCATCCTTATCAACCGGGCTGAAAAGTCACAGACTGTCTCATGCTATCCACTAATCTCTTCAGTTCTTGGATAAACTGCAGAAAATAGACACTTGAAGCTTTATATTGTATATATTGGATTCAGAGACTGGAAGCATTTTCTCCTGGGACTTTGTGGTTTCTGTGTCTCATGACCCAGGACCAGTTGCAAGCCTGGTGCTGTACATACCACAGATAAAAAACAGTGCTAAGATTGCTTTTCAACCTCTTGACGTCTGTGTCCACAAACTCTGCCCGCCATTTTTACTGTGGCATTGTGGCATGCCAAAGTCAGATATTCATGATGGTTTCAAAGTCCATCTGTTGTTTTTGAGGCAGCCTCTCCCTTCTGATATCGACAACATCTGTGCTCCTGGTTTCCAGATGTGGTATTTTGCACTTGGCAGTATTAGAAAAAAATCTTGTCTGAATTCGATGGGCAAATAGTTACAATGTGGATGGACAGAGTAACTCATCTTCAATTTTACTACCATGCTGACTGCAGTGTTGCATAGTGCTGACAGATTTGCATTGTTCTTGCATACCGAAGGGTGAGAGGTGGTTGTGGGCACTCTGAAACCTGCAGGTGGTTTAAAACCACCGTCAGCACAAAGTCCACAAAGGTACTGGATGCAGGCTGTTTTGGGAGTATTCATTTGTTCTGCAAATACAGAGTAGAGACAGCAAAGAAAGCTTATATTCTGTCCGTGCTTACCAGCAGTTCCTCAGTGCTTTCCCCTGCACCCCCACATCTAAAACTCTGCCGTGACAAGTATCCCTGTGGCACAAATTTGTAACATGACTGAAGCAGAGAGCTCCATGCTTCTGCTCTTACCATCACATCTGTTAGTAATCACAGCCTGTCTGTTTTGCTGATCATGTGGGGCTCCCCACATGTTGCGTGGACCTGAGTAACTGCCAGGACTGATGTAGCTCTCTAGACCTCAGGAGTTCCCTTCCACTTTCTCCTCCTGGGCAGCTTGTCTTAAGACTGTGAGAAAACAAGTTATTTCGGGGATGAGAGCCTGCCATTGATCCCACTGCCCAAATTCCCTGTGACACCAATGGGAGTTTGTCAAATGCTGTGAGGGATTTGCTAACAGCCTGGCAGACACGAGTGACACGAGCTCCTGCGTTACGGCTGTCCTGCTGCCCAGCTGTGCTGCACTGTGTTTCCTCAGCCCTGTTTGATCATTGGGAGCAACACGTGTAGATGGGCCTCAGCCTCTGGCAGAAAATTCATGGAGTTACTCCAGAGAAATGCTGCTCGTAAAAAAAAACCAATGTCTGTTTTGGAGCAGAGGAAAATTTGAATGTGAAGTAATATTCCAGCTAAGGATGTGCATGCCTTAAATTGGTGGTTAGCCTCCTTCCTTGCAGCACTTCTCTGATAGACAGAGGATTCCTATTTACTACCATTTCCTCGACCAAAACAATTAGCCCTGAAGAGGGTAAGAAGCACATTTTGGTAACGGGGATACTTGCTGGCAGGACCAGGAGCAGATATTTTGGAAGCCCTGCCTACTGATGGAGTGAGAAGGGAAAGGGGGCTGGATGGTACTGGGACATTTCAGAAGTCAAATAGAAAGATGCAGGTGTTTAAAAAACCCCCACAGATGAAGAGGGGAACCACAGTCTTGATGTAGAGGTGTAACATCTTCTTACAGGCAGGGTCCGACTTGAAACTGCAGCAGCCTGCCAGCAGAACTTGCAGGGGGCCCACGTCACGCCCACGTTTATGATGTGCAATACTCAATTCAAATATAAAATCAGAGTGGTAAATGTGCTCTTCTGTTACTGTGTGTTACATGTGGCTTTCCTCAGATGTTATGGTGTCAACTTTGGCCTTCAGAATTCTCAGCCAGATTTTTGTTGTCTGGTTAGAAAGAAAAGATTGCTAAATGGGTATAATTGCAACTATGGTTAGGGGGTTTAGTTGACCAGAACTTGAATGTTTGTTTTCATTGAAATACCAGGCAAAACCATGCATTTAGTTAAAAAATTTCTTTCATAAATAGAAGTTCTTTAACTAGCAATGTGATATTTGACAGAAGTGTCTTGCCTTTAACTGTAAAACTGCTTGTGAATTTATGACTTTTAATTCCACAATGGCAGCTTTTACTTTAAAAATGTTTACTGTCTGATTACTGATTTTACTTAGTACTAATAAGGAATAGATGAGTAGTAAAAGGGTCTCTATTTTATCTCAGGAATCTTTTAACTCACTAGCAGTATTGTAATACCAGATCATTGTCAGAGATTTTATGTCCACTACTGCCAAAATGTCCAGATCAGAGACCTCATGGAGAAGTCCTGTTACAATGTATTATACTGGTCTACACTTGAAGAAGAGAAAAACTGCAGAAAAAAACAATTTAAACCTGGTTTCTTGATTCTGACTCTTCTTCAGGCTGTTTAAGGCATGCTTGATAGATTGCAAACAATATTTAATTTGTGAGAGGGATCGTCTCAGAGGAGGAGGATCATTGCTATATATATTGCATTGTGATATATCAAGGCAGGCTGCAGTGTAAGAGCACTGGCTCATGAAACTGTTTGAAACAGTCTGACCTGAGTGACTGAATTTTATACCCATTGAAGTGACACTACTTTTAAAAATGATATCACAGGACTGAGAAACTTCAGAAAGATGTTTAAGGCTCGTGTGACCAGAGCTGTCTGGGAGGTGGCAGTGCCCACTCTGCATCTTGAGGAGAGGATTTCTGCCATTTTAGAGAGGACCTGGGATGCTGCTGAGCACCGAGCAGCAGCATGAGACCCTTCAATCTCCTGTCATATTCACTGCAGAATGATGTGAGTTAAGTGTCAAGTTAAATCTTACCTCCAAGTGATGTGAATTAAGTGGCAAGTTAAACCTTACCTCCACTTTAATCTGGCTCCATAGCAACCTGACATACTTTTTTAATTCTTTCAGTGGTTTAATTTCCTTTTTATTTCCGTAGCAATGGATTCTTGAGAATCCAGACATGCCAGAGTGCTGGCAGATTACCTAGACTTTAACCAAATCTTCAGTCTCACAGTATAGAGTTAGCAGAGAACTCAAACACTGAGAAAACAAGGTGTAACTGCTCTATTAATGATGTAAACAAACATTTGAAGAGCTGGTTTCAGTGTATAGAGGACCCTTATTAAAGAAAATATTTTTAAAGGGCTAAAATCTTACTTTTATTGCATAGTTTCCATTTTGATTTTTCTTTGGGTAAGTGCTGGTTGTAGCCTGGGTCCCAGATATCACCTGGAGATCCCTGTTGCAAATCACAAGAAGAGCAAAAAGTAGGTATTACTTCCTATGCTTCAGAGTGAAGGTAATTTTTTCTTTAAAAAATCATGGTGAAATATTGCACAGGCTCACAAGAATACTTTCCTTTCACAAAAGAGTATTTATATAAATTCTTTTCTTCAAAAAGATGCATTGAAGTAAGCCTGGAGGTTTATTTTGGCCAAGGGTTCCTGACATACAGCCACCTAAAATAAGCTGCTTATGGCATTTCAGGGAGTGTTTTGTCCTGTGCTGGGGTTTACTGTGAGACGAGCCAGCCCGTGGTGTCAGTGCCTGGCTGCAAAACCTGTCTGGTGCTTTTCTGCTTGTTGACACTTTGGCTTTGGGTTATCTGGAGTCTGAACTGAGCCTCTGATTAACCTTTACAGCATTGCTTCTTATCCCAAACTGCTAGAAATATGACAAAAATACCAGGAATTTTCTTCCAAGCCCACTGGCAGGCATTTCCTCCTTTCTGTGATGATGACGTGGGTCCATTCTTACAGGTTGCCTGAGTCTCCTCCTCCATTCTGTGTCCAGAAGGGTGTTAGCAACTTTTCCGGCCAAAGGTCTGCAGGGATCAGGGTGGAAACGTTCCCTGCAGAGAAAAGAAATTTTTGCATGTTCTGTCTTCCACTCTCACCTGAAGCTGAGTGACCCACTTGTCCTGGCTTTTATTTTTAACATGTCTGTGCATGTGCCAGGAAGCCCTGCTGCGATGGCAGGAGCAGAGCTTGAGCAGAGAACAGTTCACATATTTTGAGCATGTTTAGCCCATGCCCTTAACCATTTTTCTCCATGTATCTTTAGTCTACACTTGCTTCAAGGCACTGTCAACCCCATGGACTTCAAGAACTCCTTCATTTACAAGCGAAAATGGCTCCAAAACATTTAGGAGCCACCAGGAGAAAACCAGTCAGTGCTGACAAGGGGCTGGTAACCATACACGAGACTGGTTCAGGGGTCTGGAAGCTGGTTTTGGACTATGCAAATGCTAGCCTTTAGGGTATGAAACAGAGTCTTCCTGGTTGTGATTTGGTATGCTACAGTGTGTCTCTAAAAGCCTAATATGCCAACAGGAGGAAATTCTGAGGAAGACACCCAGGAAAAAACCTTTGTGGAGAAAACCCACATTTTCAAGTGGGAAGAGTTCTCTAGGAGGAATATATTAGATACACAAAGAGCTATATTTCTAAATGCAAGGGAGATGACAGCTTTAGCTAAAAGCCACTGTAATGAGCTCACCCTAAATAAATATTGCTAACAAGGAAAACTTCTATTCTTGGTTTCTCATTTTAGAGAAACATGGGCTCTACAGCTAACAAACCAGAGAGGCAGGGATTTAAAAGCCCATTTTAAGGCTTAGATAAGTCACCATCCTCTGATTTTTGTCTTTGATTAATTGTCCCAATGAATGAACAGTGAATCATTCTACTTGTGCATGCCTGCTGTGTTCTTTGAGGGAATCCCTGAGTCATTTTCTATTACTGCCTTTTATACCCATCATGCACCCATTCAGCAGCTGCATGTGCCTGTTTGGGCCAGTGATGAGTGTGCCACCCCTGCCATGAGTCTTATTTTACAACTTGTATTAACTTTTGGGCAGAGAGAGTCCTGAAGGGACTCATATTGTAAATATCTGTACGTAGGTCAGCTTGTTGAAAGTTATAAGGGCAGTTAACTACATATTCTTACAGAAGTGGTTTTTCCAAAACTCTTAACCTCTACACTTCCCACCCCTTGCTCTTCAGGCTGCTGCAAAGTTCAGCAAGGCTGCCCAGTGAACGTTTTCATACTCAACCCATATTCTGAAGCAAATTTCCCAGCCACTGAGGGAATTTGCTTCAGAGTATGGGTTGAGTATGTAATGAAGTACACTAGAGGCCTGGGTTGTAACAAGTTTGTTCTTTGGGGTTGGAAGATGCTGATACCCCTGAGCTGGTAGGGGGTGGGGAAAGTCAAGCGGCAGGCTCATTTTTCAATGTTAAATTCCAATTTAGATTTTTTTCTCGTTTGTTTTTTTTTGTTTTTTTTTTTTTTTTGGGGGGGGGGAGGTGGTTGGTTGATTTTTTTCCCATGTCACTTAGCTTACCCCGAGCAGCAGACACGTCCCTGTTGCCCGGGAGTGCCTCCGCTGCCCCTCCATGGCCCGGAAAGCCCCCGGGAGCGGCGCGGGGCGCTCAGGACCGCGGACAGCGCCGGGACCTGCCCGGCTCTCGCACTCCCGGCTCCCGCCGGGGACCGCCCGTCACCCCCGGGGCACCTGCCGGGGACCGGAGAGGGCCCGCGGAACCTGGAGCGGTCACACGGGCGGGTCTGGGAAGTGCGTGTGTGTAGGAAGTTTGGGTGTTGGGCACATCCTTTAATTAAGAGAGTTAATTAACTCTCGTAAGAGCTACCTCAATTGGTGGGGAAATCTCTAAGAAATGAGGCAGAGATGCTGCGGGGGTGGTTAGCCAGCGACCAAGGAGATGAGGAGGGAGTACAGCAAGCTTATTTTTCAGGAGCTCTTCCCCCTAGTCTTTCTGAAGACAAGTTCTTTCTTGAGCTCAGGGAGGGCACTGACCAGGCAGCAAGTGGCTGAAGCTGTCCTTGCTAACTGAGTAAGTACCAGCTTACAGCTAATGGAAGGACTGAAGTACGAATTGCAGAATCATTTAGGTTGGAAAAGACCTCTAAGCTCATTGACTCCAAATGTTAACCCAGCATTGCAAATCTGCCACTAAACCATGTCCCTGAGTGTCACATCAACACATTGGAGCCTACAACCTGGAGAAATTCCCTTCAAAGCCTGTCTGCAACAGAACTTCTCCTGAGTTTTGCAGGTCATCCTCACATTCTGTTGTGATGAAAAGTATGAAGGGAAGATGGAGCCTCATTTCCGACCTTCTCAGGGCTTTTCTTGTACCTGTCACCTGTACAAATACTGTGCATCCACCTGTTCAGTGATCCTTGTGGCTTCCTTCCAGCTCAGGATATCCTATGATACTCACAGCTATGGCACATGTGTAGCAGCCCCTCAGCCACAAATGCTTAATACAATTTTGTGTAACCCTTTCAATGTGAGAGTCTTATAAGGACTTTGCCTTTTAACATGAGAAGAAAGCAATCCCATTTTTATTTGGCAGAGACCTAAAAAGAGAAGGAAAGAGGAGAAAATTGAAATAGTCACATAGTAAAGTCACTTTTTCTGGATCTTACTCTTCTATGTCCATTCAGGCTCTCCTCCACACTTCCTGTGAGGCAGTTTCCTGCAGTATGGGCTCATAAGGATTTTTCTGCTTATTTCTCAAAAAGCACAAACAAGCAAAGTCTCAAGGCAAATCCTCTTTAATAGGCAGCTGCACAGAAAAGATAACTCAGGTCTAGGACTATAACAGAACAAATATGAGAGTAGGAGCTTTCCCACCTCATGCTCAGTGTATGCTGATCAAAACCCATCAGGGACTTGTTTCCAGCCAGCTGAGAACCCTTAAAAGGCAACGCTTACCTGGATGTTGGGTTTGAATAGTAGATTCCTCTTTCTTTTGTGTTACAGTGTGAGCCCCCTGCCCTGTTTCAGTGTGCTTGCTCTCTGGGGCCAGAGACCACATTATTAGTTTGTAGCACTGTTTGGGCAGTAGTTCAACATGTAACTTCTAATCCTTTTGACATGTGGTAGAAAAAAATGGGTAGGCCATGCTATATGAGCTCCTGTGTAGATGTTTGTATGGAAGAGTGCAATACCAGTGTGTGAAAGACAGATAATATCAGAAGGGAGAATGTGTAAGTAAGGATGGAGAGTTTAGGACTAGATCGGCCTGACCAGGAAAACGTCAGTGGAAGAAAGGAGCTGGATATACAGATGACTTTTCTTGATCTGCCTGTAAAAGCCCTGACTGGTATGTGCCCTACTTTGCTAGCCAAAGAGGACTCAGCTGCCTCCTTCCACTGTGATCCCTCTGGCTGGGGAGAAAAAGGGTGAGGGGTTTGGAGGCTCGCTTGAAAGCCTCAGTTGTGATTTTTGACTCGTAGAAGAATTAAAGATCCCTTCAGTGGTAGAAAAATAGATGGAGAGGAAAAGCTGCCATGGGATGTGATCAAAAGGAAGAAGGATCATGCTGTGGAACAGAACTCTCCAGGCTGGCAGGCCTCCTAGAGTGGAAAACTCACTGTTATCAGTCTCAGGAACAGGAAGGTGCTGCTGATGCGAGACATCAGAGCATTCAGGAGCCCACCCACCCAGGGTGGCCTGGGGCTTAGTGGCCGTCCTTTATTCTCCCTCCTCTCCCACAGACCCCAACCCTTACAGCCTCTGCTTGCTCCCTCCCCATTCACCTCGATAGCCTCTCCTTCACACTCCTTTGCAGGGTTTGCTCTGCAGCTATACTGGTTTTATCCCCACCCTCTCCCTCTTAAAATGCAGAGCCCCTGTCCTATCTTTTCTAGAGGGATGCTCTTACCTGCAGGACAAGGGCCACCATCTCTGGGCACTTCCTGCCATACAGCTTGGAGGGGTCAAATTGATCCCTGTGCCCATCCTGTGCTTTCAGCAGCTCCTCTCCAGTTTTGTATGTGCACTGGGATGTCGGAGGCACACAAGGCCTGGGGACAGCATTTCCACCCTCTCCAGGAGCCTGTGTCCCTGTGGTGGAGGGAGGGGACCTCAGCCAGCTGTGAGTGCTCCCTGGCAGCCAGAGGGTGGCACATTGTGTACATGAGTGTGTGAACTCAGTCAAACTTCACAAACAATGATAAGAATGGAGCCAGGACATAATCAGTGCTCAAATATAGAAACTCAAGGTTTCCTGAGAGAGAGACACAAAGTGAAACAGCGAGCCAGAGCAGGTGTCACAGTCCCTGCGGCTTTCACTTCCCCTTACCTTGGCTTCTCAGCAGTGAAGCTGGTGCTGGCCACAGGGCCCAATTTAGTCTACAAGAAGCAAAACAGCCCATCACAGGCAGCCTTGTTGCTATGCAGGAGAGGAGTCTTACAATGCCCTGCATGGTGGTATGTCCAGTGCCATGCAAGTCCCGCACCTCTGGTGGAGCCCCCATCTCCTCCCAGGCTCCCCTGCTACCTCTGCTGCTGCTACAAAACCAGCCAAGCATGATCCCAACTGGCAGTTCAGAGCAGCCTTGCAGCTGGCTCATGAATCAAGAGTTAAGGTGCTGTGCCCCTCCTCTTGGCCTCCCTGACAGGTCTGGCCACAGCTTTCACATGGTGGAAAGATTGGCGTGGTGAAGTATGACATGGGCCAAGGTGGCTCCAGTCTCTCTCAGTCCCTAGAAAATGCTACGGGGAGGGTTGCCGTACTCAGCACCCTCCTGCTCAGCCCCGCAATGAGACGTGTGCTGCTCCAGCTCTCCCTGGGGAGAACACCCACACTGTGGCAAAGTGAAGCAGAGAAATGTCCCCCCTGCCTGGTGCAGTTTGGCTTTCTGAGATAACACAGGGCTAACACGGGGTTATGCTGGTAAATTGCTGCCCCTCTAAGCCTGCATGAGCAGAGCCATGTGTAGCTGTCTGTACGCTTGGGCACGGCTTGGGATGAGGTACCTGTATGTTGGACATGGCCTGTGAAAATGGAAAGGGGGAACTCTGAATCTAAGGCCAGACACAGAACTCTCCTAGGGCCTAACCTGTCAAAAACCAGCTTGTGTTCAAGTAGGGACCACCGGAACACCAGCAGTCCCAGAAGATCATCTCTATTGAAGCTTTCCCATTGGCACAACACAGTGTGGGTGGCAGCTACTGTGGCCCTCATGGCTGTGCCACTGCCGTGGAGGAGAGGTCAGGTTTCTTGGTGAGTCGGAGCCAAAAGGGAAAACGTTCAGAAACAGGAGCCTCCTGGTTACACCAAAGCCAGGACACCTGGGAGCTGTCAGCGTCCTGTGAAGCACATGCCTCTCCTGATCTGCTTCATCATCCAGACTGGCTGCTTTGGACCCTGGGTGGTGGTACCGCAGGGCTTGTGGCTGGAAACATCTGGTCTCTCCCTGCCCTTTTCTGACTCGAAACAACATCTCTGCAGGAGGACGCAGCAGCTAAAATAAGATGAGGTCAGAGATTCAGGTGCAGCCTGCATGAAAGATTTCACTGCATTCCAGGTGCTGATAATGTAATTAAGAGGAGAGGGGAAAAGGGAGAGAGGAACCAGCCACAAACTCCTGCCCATGCACACCTAAACAAGGTGTTTCCTGGGGCGTGTGAGTGAGTGGGCCCTGTAGCCACCTCTGCAAGGTGCTTTGGTCCCCATCTTCCTCCTCCTTTCCCCTCATGCCTGTAGACAGCATGGGAAGTGAAGCTGCCTCTCCGCACCTGAGATAAGGAATTTGTTCTGCTGCTTTCCTATATTCCTACCCGCCACAAAACCTCTCCTGCCCCTGTTCTTGTGCCCTGACCTGGGCACCAGCGGGTAGATGGGGCCCACGGCCAATATGGAGCCCATAGCAGTGGAACTCTGCCCATGTCCCTCCTCTGCTGTGTGCAGTGACCTGCAGCCGTGGGGTTTGACTCCGGCAGGCAGAGGAGATCTGCATGCAGGCAGCGGGCTGAGTTGGGTGATAGTCTCTAAGGAGAGGTGTTGTGTGATGCCTTCAAACCCCCCAGCTCTCTGGGGAGCTGATGGCTGACTTGTGAGCAAAATGCCACTCCCCAGCAAAATCCCTCATGCTCTGCAAATGTCCCACATGCCTGTTTCAGCCCAGTGATGGACTGAGCCACCATCCCAGCATCAGCTAGGCGCCTGCTGCCACAGTGGTGTCTTGCAAGGACCATGGCTCATGCAGCACCTGCTCTGTGCAGGGCTCTTTGATGGTCTGGCTGTGCTGCTTACCAGCTCTGAGTGCTCAGTGCTGCCTACAGCCTGCACTGTTTGTGCTCATCTGCATCCCATCCTAGGGAGCCTGGGGCTGATGGGTGTCTGGGTGTTCCTGTCCACTCTGGAGGGTGGAGATGAACCCAGTTACCAGCTTAGGAAGCTTCTGAGCTGTTCATAGTCCATCCCAGTTACTGATGTGAAAAATCAGTAAGTGTAGTCTCCAGAGGTGCTTGTTTCTTTGAGAATGCAGAACAGCCAAATGCCTGGTCCTACCAAAAGATCTCTGTGATACCAGAAGGGTTTGTGCTCCCATGTCTGAGTGATACAGCACAGTGGATGGAGAGAGCAGTTTTCTCCCTGGCCTGTGCCTCCATTTTGCAACAAGGAGGGACTCTTTAAAGGGAGATCAGGGCTTCTTATGATGTTTGGCAGCTGTGGATGGCAGCTGTGGTACATTTGATGGAGTTCATGGTGCTGGCTGAGCCTCTTGACTGCTCTGCCCTACTATGCTGGGTGCCAGTCCTCTGGTGTTCCTGGCCGGAGCAGCACACAGGACACCAGGAGCTGCCTCTCAGCTTTGCAGGGGAGCCAGCACTAGAGCTGAGGAGATGCCGTAACCCCACTGCTCAGTTGCTCTCTGCGAGCTCTGCAGTGCCAAATGCCTGAGAGCCAGTGATCCCTGCGAGGCAGCAGCGCGCTGGAGACGCAGCAGCAGGGTCAGACTAAACATCAGCTGTGTGCCAGGTTGTTGACGTTTTGTCCTGGAGGAAAAGATCCTGAAAAGACCTTGAGGAGGCAGCGAGGCGAGGCTCCATGCCAGGATGGGACCCTTTTCCCAGCCACAGCCCTTCTGGAAAGACCTGGAGTGCGTGCATCCAGCTGCTGGCAATGCTCACTGCCCTGGCATGTGTCCCCAGGCTTGCGTGACTTGGGCATTTATCCCAGAAAGAGGAAAAAAAATTACTGAGCTTGTGTTGTAGCTCAAGAGTCACAGTGTAGTTCAGGATGCTGCAGAAGCTGCATCCCCAAGGAGGCAGTAATGGCACTAATCCCTCTCCTGAGTGCTGGCATCCCGGCTTTGGGCTAGGGATTTGGCTCTACTGGCATCACTCCTGTGGCAGAGCCTGCTGGGTAGGTCTCTGGACCAGGTGCTGCTGGCCTGGAAATTTAGGACCATCAGTTAAAGTAGGCAAAAAATAATTAAGATAAAATGATTAAGCTGCCGTGTGCTGTTCCCAGGCAGGAAGAGTTAGTACAGTTGTGAAAGCATGGGAAATGCTGGGGTGCCAAAGAGAAAATGCACATGGTGCTTTCACAGAAGGTGCATGTCCCTCCAGCCATTCTTATTACCAGCCTAAACACAAATCAACCTCATCTTTAGGCTCACTAATCTTAATCACTGCCCTGCAAGCCTGATCAAATATTCCTGTCTGTATTTCTACCCCTTTTCCCAGTCTTGAGCCATGGAAGAACTTCTCCCCTTGTTCCACGGGATGCAGAACTCACCAGGCTTTGCTCCTTCTTAAACATACAGTACAGAAACCAACAGGTAAAGTCCACATGACCTTGTGCTAGCAAGTAAGGTTCTAGTTTCTATTTTAATAACCTCTGGGTTAAACACCACAAGGCAGAAGGACTAGAAAGAAAAAAAATCTCACCTAAGCCTATATCCATACACTGTGTCTGCAGACTACCTTACAGAAGAACTATTAAAAAACCTTCAGAAGTCCGAATCACTTTGTTCTCTTTTAGTGCTTTTTTGTCTGACTCAGCTGAGCACTCTGTGGGGTTTGTGAGATGATGGAATTTGATCTGCAGCAGGCAACCCATGGCTGCAGTTAGTGGTTTTATGAATTTTCTAAATGTGCCTTTGCTTATCCCTTATTTTTTGACTCTGGAGATGTGCCAGGTAGGTATAAACCCTATAGTTCTGCAGTTCTCTAAGATGGTGGGCAAGCTTTTTTGAAGTCTCAGTAGAAATTGCTGTCATAAATCAGCCCTTCTCATTCTGTCTCCAACTTGAAAACTTTTTTCTGGGAAAAGCAGCAGAAAGGAGAGTTGACTTTCTAGGCCACCATGCGAGGGGGAGGAGGGAGGAAAGTTGCTTTGTTTGGGTGATGGTTTTGGCTGACTGTTTCTTTAGAGGCAGATAGAAAGTTTTTTTTCCTTTAATTAATTTTTATTATATTTAGAAAATTAGGTCTTGATTGTTCTCTTCTTCCTGGAAGACTTTTGACACAATTCAAGCAAGAGGGAAAAACAAGAACAACCAGGAGGCTCAAAAATATTTTAGTCAAACAAACAATTCAAAACATCCATGTTTTATGTTGGTTCCTTTTAGCAGCTGTTTGTCTCCAGATGTCTGGCAATTGGTCACAAGAAGTACTTTATGTGAAAACTCAGAGTGGTCACTGCTTCAGATAGCAATGGAGAAGGTTTCCTTCTCTGTTAATCTGCCCATCTTCCTGCACAAAACACGAGTAAGAGAGGAGACCTTAGGGAAAGCAGGTTATGCAAGGAGAACACAAAACAAGATTAAAAGCCAAATTTAATTAAAAAAAAAAAAAAACCAAACAAAACCAAAACAACTAAACCAAAGCACCTTCTTGGCAAAAACCCTACAACTAAAACTCGCCAGAGGCACAAATTACTGTGACCTTTTGGAGATCACAAAAGACTGTCATTCCCTGTCCTTGCCTCTGGGGAATAATGTTGCAAAGGGCTGGCTCACTCCACAGGAAGAGCCCTTTCGCTACTTGGGGAGGACACTTCAGACGTGGCACTGAGCGCCATGGTCTAGTAACCACGGCAGTGTTGGATCAAGCGTTGGACTTGGTGATCTCAAAGGTCTTTTCCAACCTGGTTGACTCTATGATTCTGTGATTCAGCTTAGCTGGTATGGTTTGCCACTTGGGAAAGATTGAAACTTGCTGTGGAAAACCTCCTGCCTGTTTGGCCACTGGCTTTGCCCAGCTGAGGAGCTTTTGCAAAATGCGAATGGAGCTTTAGCTGCTAAAACTTCGTGGGGGAAAGGGAGATATCTGCATTGCTGCTCTTGGTCTTGGAAAAAAGGGGCAATTGCATTTGGGTGTGACCAGGCTCAGGGTGGCCTCTATCAGCACTAACCCCTCAGAGCAGCACTGCAGTGGCAGATGCTCATCTTTTCTGTGCCTTAGCCCTGGGATTCTCCTCCCTGAGGCCCAGCTGCACCAAAGCCCATCCCTGGTGGGTGCCATGGTTCTCCATGACCAGCCAGCTTAGTGACAGGGGTGGGGATGAGGGACATAATTTGGGACCTGTGTAGATTCAGACACAGTTCCCCATTCACTGTGCTGCCACTCCTGGCATGTGGTGACCTTAATTAAACAGATGAGTGTGTGACAATTCCTTTTTTTTTTTTTTTTTTCCAGAATAAAAAGTCAAATATGCCTTTCTTGGCTTGGAAAATGGTAAGAATAGGATGGCCAGAAGTGAACCGGATGTGACCTCTCAAAAAATTGCCTGCCAGCAGGAAAGCAAATGCCAAAGGAAAAACAATAAGGTTTAAAAAGGTGAAATATTTAAAATGAAAAAAGAAAAATGGAAATCCCATGAGTAACATAGTTGGAGCCATCAGATAACATCCTCAAAGTTTATTCTGTGGTTGAAGATGACCCTGTTCTTTCTGGCTTAGTTTCTGGGCAGTCACAAGAGGATGTCCAGGACCTGCCTGGTTGTGTTGTAGCAGCACTGCCAGTAATGTGCCTGACCATACCGTGCCTTCCCACCCTGGGGCAGGTGGGTATATGTCCTGGGACAATCAGTTTGTATGAGCCAGAACTGAGCCCAGGTCAAAAAAACCCCAGCAGCTTTTTTGGTCTTGAGAAACAGAGGACCTCACTCCCATGACCCCCTTCCTGCATCTTCCCAAAGGGATGGAGAGATTTTCTAGGGCTGTGCAGGCTCCCTGTTGCATTTCCTGATCCTTGGGGGAGCAGCTCCAACATAGCCCCCACTCTCCCTGCCAGTCCTCCCTATGTGAGGTTACTCGACTGTGCAAATAACACACATGTCCCAGTTTGTTATTTCTCCTAAGCAGATGAGAGGGTTGGAGGCTGATCAGAGCAGAGGAGTCTCCTGGTGAGTTCATTCTTCAAAAGCTCGTGTGGGCTGCTTCTCATTAGGGCTTGCTATAGCGCCAGGAGAATAGAATAATTCTCTCTGGATTCATGTGCACGTCCCTTTACTGCTGTCCTGGAGTGGCTACAGCTGCTCTGCTCTTGGGATTTGCCAGACACAGCAAACTCTGTGCTGTTTAGACTGCAAGGGCTGCTGGCATCTAGAGATGGAGGGCTGGGAGCAGTGTGAGTTCTCAGCTGTGCAGTGCAGCCATGGGCATGGCCCTGATCTCCCCAGCAGTCCCTAGGTGCAGGCACACGCTCCATTCACAGAGGCTGTGATGCACCAAAGAGTGAGTGACTGGAGAGTCCAGGGGGCTCCTAAACAGCTTTGCTCTTTCTCACCCAAAAAGACCCAGACAAAATCCTCCAAACCTGTAGAAGTGTCTGGAGCCACTTTAAATTGTTAATTTAACAATGATGGTTTGAAACTGGAGTGAGCTGTGCTGTGGGGTGGAGTGACACTGGAACTACTCACTGCCCATGTTGTCCTCCTCGCTGGCCTCCACGGTTGCAGTGTATTTCCTCGGGCTGGATGATGAGCACTGCAAGACCAGGCTAAGGAAGTGGTCCTCTATCAGAAAAGTTTGCTGCTGCCTGCTGTGCCTTTTCCCCAGATATAAGGACTATTTCTAATTGTACTGATTGCTGCCTCTCCGAATCACTAAAATAACTTTTATCCATCAGAAAACACTCACATGCTTTTCCAAAATAGGTGTTGAAAAGCCATTGTACTTTGAGCCCTTTGGATACGGGCCACTGGAGGGTGGGGCAGGAGGTAGCAATGGGTTTTTCTGGGGGATAGCCCCAAAGTCTGTTTTTAGCAACTCACTTTTAAGGTTCATTGCTAATTGTGAAGTGTTTCTGCACTGTTTCTTCTGTAATGACTATGTAACCATTTTTGCTAGCCAACAGTAACAGTGATGATCACAGTGCATGGAGTGAGATATCTAAATGGGATGCACCAGAGGAGAAGTTGCCTAATTGCATCATTGGCTCTGAAAATGTCTAAAAGGGCATGTTATTCACGACCACTTCACCTGCACAAACTCCACCATCTTCCTTGGGTCTCAGTACGTGGTGCTGGACTGAGTATCCATCCCACATCCTTGTGCTCTGCTGTCCCAAGCTGGCACAAGGACGTAGGTCCCACTGATGGCTGCTACTGCACCAGTCAGGCTGCAGAACACTTCCACATATTCCGTTTCATGGTTGTCTGTTGTTGGGATTTAACATTTTATTATTATTATTATTATTTTTTAAAAACTCTTGGATCAGCACCTTGAGAATGCTTTGGTGTACTGCTGTAACAGAGTTCAGTTCAAAGAGATGCTCAAGAGCAAACAAAGCTACCACAACAGGACATGGAGCATTTCCCTTCAAAGTAACTACTTCACTGGGATCTGCCAAAGGAAGCTATTCTACCATTACCATAAAATATGTTTGCATTTTTCAAATGCTCTCATCTGGTCTCATAAAAGAGCAGCTCTTCTGCTTAGTTCTCTCTGTCTTACGGCTCTGGCCTTAGAGAAATTCTTGTTTAATGTTATTGTTCAAACTGTGATGCTGATCATCAGTTGGTCTCTGCTCAGTAGCCTCTCACCAAGTTCACATTTCATACTGACAGTTTGTACGAGCTTCTGGATGCGTTTTCATAACAAACCAAGAGAGGCTCATGTTCCTGAAATCTTGTGCT
The DNA here is from genome assembly GCA_035584735.1 of Pseudotriccus pelzelni. NCBI lineage: Eukaryota > Metazoa > Chordata > Aves > Passeriformes > Tyrannidae > Pseudotriccus > Pseudotriccus pelzelni. Next base: position 25,655,395 of record JAWMRA010000001.1, read on the forward strand.
GTCCAGCCACCTGTGGAAGAACCCTCTGAAGTCCACTGGGACCAGAAAAGAGGGATTGCTCCTTGTCTGCAATGCAGAGCACTGTCAGGGAGAGTTTCAGTTCTGTCAGTTTTCTCCCCCTTGCAGACTCAAAGACTTGGATGGGCTGGACTGATCAGGTCTGAGGTTTTTTTCTCCACATTCAGAGCTTGGGTGAGCACTTGCCAGACTAGTTCAGTAATTCTCTTTTGGTATCTTCTGTTACTGGCTCATCCCTGGGCCTTGCAGCTTACCAAAGAGGCTGCCCAAAAACTTTTAGAAACTCCTAAATCCACGTGGGATGTATATGCCTTTGAGGTTACACTTAGCTTGTTATTGCTGCTGGCTGCTACTGAGAAAAGCAGGTTCAAGCGCTACGGATACACCTGCCCAAACTGCTCACTTTGTATCCAGTGAAGAGGATGCTAATGAATCAATGACCCAGAGAACCAGCAGAGTTAATCAATGCCAGCCAGGCATTTCCTTTATTGACACTATTAATTCAGTCAAGCAGCCACGCTGTACCTTCCCTGTGTGTAGTTCACTTATGCTCACTAGCACTAGTCTCCAGTATGCAAAGCCACCTTTGAAATGTCCTTTCTGGGCAGACAGGGTAACATCTCACTTGCCTCTAATAAGCAAACCTGTTCAGATGATGTAAAAACGTCTTTTCCAGCCAAACTATTAGCAAGCCTAAGTGTGTCCAAGTAGTTACAACAGCCAGATGCTGCGATTAACCTCTAAACCACATGAGTTATGAGCTCCTTGTTCTGAAAACATTCCGGTGAGAATGAGAAACAGGGTTTGCAACCATCTCTTTCAAGGATATAAACATAGATGGACAGCACTGGGCATGTTCAGTGGGACGACCATCTAACCCCAGGGCAGGACACCTGCACACTGATGTATCTCTCTGCTTTCATGCAGTGTTGCTTTATGGTGTGAGTTTGTGACAGTGTCATGCTAGAAACCAAAGAGATCCTGCAAACATGACTCGATTTTGAATGATCCCGTTGATAAAGTAGCTCTACTCAAGCTCTACAACCGTGTTTGAAACTTCACCTCTACCCTTTCCTTAAGCAGAAGGTCAGATTACAACCCAGTTGCACTGACTTCACAGTATCCATGTGCCAGGCAAGAACTGCAGCTTAAGTAGCAGCTCATTTTTATGGCAACCATGAAGATCCTCTCACCTAAAGTGTTATTCAAACATACCCAGGATTCTTTCCTGAAGATACCAAGCACACAGGTTTTTTTGGGAAAAGATGGACAACACAGGACACCTACTGCTCTGTGACAGACTGCACAGTTGGTCCCAACAGAGGCATTCAGTACAGTACTCCAGGGCTTCATTAAAAGGTTAATGATTAAATAATTTTCCTCATCAGCTGCTTAAAACCTGCCTTTGCTTTCTAAAAAAAAAAACAACCAACAATGCAGCAACAGCAAAATGATCACACCAAGCCTTTCTTCAGAGCATTTGCCATTCATGTCAGTTCTCAGCAAGTTACAGCACCTTCCCAGTGGACTGAGGTTAAGCCCATCACATTTCCCCCCAGTTTCCTGACTGGTTGATCTGAAAGTTGCATTTGCAGACAAGAGCTGAGCTGCAGGTACCATGCAGAGATGTGCCAGGACCACACTGACTAATACAGACATGGTGCAGAACTGCTGTGTACACTGGCTTGGGTCTCTAGACCAGGAACAGTCTATGCAGACCATTTCCACAGGACACGGCTCACGCTACTCCTGCCATTACTGACTACTGGATACAAAGCCAGATCTCATTCCCAAAAACAGTTCCACCCAGAACATCAGTATTAGAGGACACTTGATTCTTCAGGCGGGCCTCCTTCCAGAGCACAGGGGTGGGCATTTAACAACCTTCCTTGCTACCCCCCTAAAATGGAGAGGGTAAACTCCTACAGTACATGTGAAGAATGGAGGAGAAGAGGCTCTGTTATCTGCACCTTCCCTGGAGCAAGAACTTCTCATAACATCTTGGTGAAGGTGTTGAGCACGCAGTAACGTTTTGAGTTTTGCTGCTCTTGTGCTAACCACACTTTAATGGCAAGCAGTCCTGCCACATCTGGATGAGGAATCTGGTTTTCAAGGGAAGCACAGCTGAGAAAGGCTTCAAACAGGATTTGATTAGCCGATTAAAAGCAGATGCTGTGCTGGCAGACAGGCTGCTGTGGATCATCTGATACAATCCCCTTCCCCTCGTTTTTGTACATAATGTCCTTCCAAGCAAAGCCACCTCCTCCATAGCTATGTCTAAATTGCATTAGGAATCTTGGCTCTCTTTCAGTTATACATGATGTGAATGGTTTTGCCATTTAAAATATTTTAGGGGGATTTTAGAGTCAAGTAGTTTCTGACTTACCAGAAATCCACCTGGTATTCAAAGAGGGAGAGGCCGTGCTGCAGAGGGCCTGGGGCTGCTGCATTTTAATCCCTGCAGTCCTTAACATTTACACAGCCCTTTCCCACTTTCTGCTGGAGGAGGGGGCTCCATCAACACTGAGGCCAGAGGAGGAACACCCTCCCCACCACCCCACACACTTTACTTTAGTATTAAGCATATGAACTAAGAGGGCTTTGTATCCCAATATCGAGGTGTAGAACATCTTTCTCTCATTCCACTTCAGAAGGAAACAGCACCTTGCAGCGGTTTGCTTGCCTTCACCTGCTCCAGTAGGGCTCAGGGCTGCTTTAGCTCATCCACATCCTCGGCCAAATGCAGAGACCGGACACTGCACGTAGCTTGTCTCTGTGCTCAGTTGTTCATCCTTCTAACTCAGGTATTATTATTTTCCCATGGCAGACTGAAGATAATCCAATGGGCCAGTTGCCTCCAGAGTACAGGCTACATACGTATTGGTGTTAGTCCTCCTTGGCGCTGGAAGATCACAAATGGAATTGTTACAGGTAGGTTTCTTCTTATTCTCTTCCTCAAATACAGCTGAAACAATTCACTTACTCTCCCAAGACAGCACTTGCTAACAGAAGTCACTGGGATCAGTTCCTATTTAGCCAGAATCAACATAGACAGGAATTCCTGTAATACACTCAGAGGTGCAAACAAGTTTCAGATTGGGACTATCCATTTGGTTGCTTGGTCACAGATGTAACAGGACATTCACCCCAGAGAGGCCAGGGAAAGGGGATAACTTATTTTCCTCTTGTTTTTCAGTTTGACAAAAGAGAAAGGCTGGTATCAGCTTGCTGAATAGCAGAACCATCTAAATTAATTTCACATGGAGTGTCTGGTCTCAGCAGCAGGATGCTAATCCTTTGCAGCATTGCAGCCACAGAAGTGCTCAGGGACAGACTGGGGAGAAGGCCTCCAGTGCAATGTTGAGGCAACACAGGCATATCAGATAGGAAAGACAGGGGTTTAAGTGATCACTGGGGAAGAGAAGATGCCAGAGAAACTCAGCAACTCTGTTTTCATCCTAGGATTTTGTGAGCAGAAGTCAACAAGAAAATGAACAGCTCAGCTCAAAGTGTACACATAGCAAAGAAGGCACTAGAACAGGTTGCCCAAGAGAAGCTGCCCCATCTTTGTAAGTGTTCAAGACCAGGCTGGATGGGGCACTGAGCAATATGGATTAGTGAAAGGTGTCCCTGTCCAGGGCAGAAGTGTTGGAACTAGATGATCTTCAAGGTCCCTTCCAACCAAACCATTCTATGATTCTATAAATTCACAGTGGCCCAACGGCCTTTAGGCATTTTGACTTTGCCCACAACTTTTTGCCACTTCCTTCTCCCAACAGCATCCAGGTAAGAAACCAGCACAACACAGTACAGGAGCAGCAGCCACCAAATACTTCACCTTTCACTGCCTTGGCAATTGCTACAAACTCAGCTTGGCCAAATGACAACAGGTAAGCCCAGATACTGTGAGTCACCTGTCTGTGGTCAGAGTCCTACCACACCTAATGGCAGTGTTACCAAGAGAACACAGTATCTGTCAGAAGAGGTGTGGCTAGTGATTGCCCCAGCACCACATCTGGGTTTCACTGACAACAACGCTGTCACTCCACCACTGTAACGCCCTGTGTGATGCTGAGGGTAATAATGACACTAATACAATTATCTGAGGAGACTCCCCTTTTGAGCCTGCAGATAGTGTGCAATAACTTTAAGCAAGGCCATAAACCCTTCAACAGAACTTTTAATCCTGCGGTGACTGCACTGGGTAGAGGTGGTAAAATGCATGATGACATATACAGACTGCCTCCCTGGCCTCTTCAAGAGAAAAGCATTGTGTCCACCCTTAAACAGGGCAAGCCAGTGTTTATCGCTGCCTAAACCAAATGCAGCTCAGCTGGTTTAATGCCTTTTTTTTTTATATTAGAATTAAACAATTAAACATTTTAATAGCAATGAATATCCTGAGCATTTAAAAGACTTTGGTTTTTTCACTGTCACATTACATTTCTAAATGTCTCTGTTAAAAATGAAACTGGTAAATTGCCACAACTCCAGACTCACTGGAAAATGCAAGATCTTTGCAGCACAATGCAGGTTTGTCTTGCCACTGAGATTTCTGAGACTTGGGTAAGAAATGAGATTTAAAGCAAAGTTTTTCACAGGAAAAATATACACAATAAGATGCACAGTGCCAAGATCTCCTTTTTGCTTTGCAATGCTCTGGAGGCACATTCACACTTCACTGAGCCAAGTAATTTCTTAAAATGATTGGATGAGGGTTTGAAAAACGTGCAGACTGAGTCCTAACAAGAACAGTTTAGGTTTTATGACTGTGAGCCACCTGTGAGCTAAAGGGACAGAAGCCATCTAAAATCTGTCAAGCTGAGAGCTCGGTTTCCACAATAAGCTCTGAATTACCTTTAATCAGCCTATTAAGTCCACACTAGCTATTCTGCAGCAGCCCCACTGAAAATGCCATGGGTGTGAAAAACAGCAGATGGTTAACGGGGGTGGAAATCTATACACATCGTTAGGGAAGCATGGAAAATTCAGCACTGGCTATAAAAGTCACTAGACAAGGGCAGCTGTAAACAGCTAGGTGAAAAGAGGCGGGAAGGACTGTGGTAGCTGCTCTGTATAAACTGCTGCTATTTATTTCTCAAAAGCCATCAGAAAAGTGGTGAATCAATCACATGTGAAGTGACCACAAGGTGCAACGCTCCCAAGTATTAACACTAAAGATGGTTTTCCGTTGTGCTCGAGTTTCCAGCTTTAAGCAGCACCTTGGATCTGATAAAGGGGATCATGTAAGGACCCTTAGGGAGACTTAAAAAGCAAATCCACCTGCTTTGTGGTTGTATATGTATATCGTGTTGTATATGCATGACTGTTAAAATCCCAGCTAAGTGATTACTTATAACTGACATACGAATATGCTGAGGATACGTGGAGGACAAATGCAGTGCTAAGCCAGGAGGCTGAGTCAGGAAGGAAAGGAAAGTCAGTATGGCCCATCTTTTACCGCACTCCTAACTTACAAAACTTAAAAAACCCTCTGACTGCAAACAGAAATCATGACGTGCAATTAGATGACCAAGAGAGTAGTTTTTTTTCCTGCTTATCCCAACAATCTGCAGTATCTTTAAACAGGAAAGGGCTATCATTTCCAGTCAACTCAATGGGCATAAATAACTACACCTCCTAAGATATCTCACAATGACTTTTGCTTATGGTTAAACAAGGTAATTATTGCAGAATTGGCAGAGCATGGAAAACTGAATTTTGGTAAAGAGTGAGTAGCAGATACAAGTCAGGGTAGGAAAGCAGCTAGAATCAAATCATGAAAATCATACACCATCATTTTCATATTCAGTAGTGCTGTGACTCGTCCTGTCAGGGATTCTATCCTGTACTTGGGACAGCCACCCCAATTACGTTTTACAAGGGAGCCTTCTCCCTCCTCTTTTAGCTTTCCATGGGCAGGCTGAAACACTTTCCACCTCCAAATCAAGTAACCTGTGGCTAAGCTCTCTTGCATGTATCATGTCTGTCAAAAATCAGCAAGAGTCAGTGTAACAGCAAATAAAAAGGACACTGATACCTCTAATAAACAATCTCTGCCACCAGAGGTTGGGGTTGGAGCCACCATTTCCTCCTCCCCTCCATACAGAGTTTAGGCAGATGGCATTCACTTACCATACGGACACACCTGGCCATGTCAAAGGAGAACATAAAGGACTATAGTTAGAGAAAAGAAACCACAAATGCTTTTCAGTTTTATTCTTATTGGGAGGGTAGTGGCATCCTGACATGTCACATCATCCAATGAAAACTGACAGGGACTTTTTCAAGGCTCCTAGCTCATCTCGCAGTTATGGTACTAAGTCTTGGAGTAAGCTTGGCTTGGCTTGTTCAGCCTGCAGACGTGGCATTCCCAATTCCAGATAGTTTCACTGGGTCAAGACTAAAGTAATCAGTACTAACAGAAAGGGAAAGTAATCAGATGTGAAACACACACCATATGATGAGTGATGTGTCAGGCTGGTACTACACAATATTTGTACAGACCAGTCAGAAATGGGTATTACAAACAGAGCTGGAAAACAGTAACAGTTAAAAACATGATCGAATGCTTTGAACGGGTTTCCCAGAACAGAGGAAGTCTGTTCAGAAAAAGAATGTAACAGTTTCAGAAAACAACAACAACAACCAAACCAAACAAAAAATGCCTCTAGTGACTTTTAAATCAGCTTTTCCATTGGATAAATATATTTGAAATAGTCGTACAGTTCACAGTGGCATAAAGTTCTCTGATTGCTTGAGTGCTTGAAAATATCTCATCAGTAAAAAAATACCAGAGCTGGGGAAGGAAAACCCTCTCTCTGAATTCTGTACATGGGCAAATGCACAGGTTTTGGCAGGCATCAGGTCATTGGATCAATGGGAAACTGGCAGCATCACAGGACTGCAGATCACAAGTCAGGGGATGGAGGATAAGAAGAGTAGTAAGGCCCGTTTTCCTGCAATGAGAACAGAATAAGCAGCTGAACAAAAGTCTTCTCCAATACACTTTGGTGCAATAACGGTAACACAGAGGCAGAAATAATAAAGTACTCATGGCTTTGTCTTTCACAAGCACAGTGACAGCCACAATTCACCCAGGAGAGGAGTGTGCTGGTAAACAGGGAAAAATAAACCTTAGTTTTGCCTCTGTTTTGAGCAAGAGGCACAAGTTAAACTTTTGCCATGAAACCAAGGCTGTGATGCAAGGGAGCCATGAATGCTGGCATAGCCAATAACTCACAACAAAGCTGCTAATGCATATACATAGCTCTGGCAATTGCTTTGTAGTTATATCACATCCTCTTTAGAATGATTTTGCCAATGCAAACCATATTCATTCCACCATTTAGTCAGAGACCTGGGATAGAGAGGGGAAGAGGTGGAGAGTTCGACACAAAGGCAGGGCACCCTTCTATGGTTCCATTTTTCCTAAGGTGTTCTGGCTTTTTTTTTTTCCCCTTTTGATGCATGCTTGTTAATATGTGGGACAGAGAAGATTAAACACAGATGTAAGTGATTACAGTCAGTGCAAGGTATATGGCAGGTATGTAACAAGAATATTATCTTGTCCACAGACTCTTAGTGTGTTGTGTTATGTTAGAGTTCTTGGCTGAGGAAAGGAACTCTGCCTCTTATGCACACAGGAGACTGCTCTAATAGGAAAGTATCCTGCTTCTTAGCCAAGGCCCTTGCCTGGGCTGAAGTAGACAAAAAATTAAGAGAATCATTACTCACAGAAGAACAATTAGACTCTCCAGGAACTTCTCCCTGTCTTCTCCCCATTCTTACAAGGTGGAAGTCAGTCCCTTTAACGCTCTCGCAGAGCAGAATGGGAGAGCACAAGAGCTGTGCTTGGGAGCACAGACTCATGCTGGCCACATGCAATCACTTACCCTGGCATCATACTCGAGGACAAAAGGGGGGAGATCGATCTGTTCTGGGGGTATGGCTGCGAATAACTGCTGAAGGCTTTCTACATAGTGGATTTTGTCCTTTAGCCCTGAGACTGTAAAGGTTGTGAAAAACCATGCTGAAACCTGAAAATAAATCCCAACAGAACCAAATTAACATGGCGCCGTTTCAAAACCTTCAAGATCAAAATAATGCTCCATAGTTAACCAGGCCTGAGTTAAACCTGAAACATTGATATCATCACAGTAACACCACTAGGTCAGGAAGTACGCACCGCTGGCCGTTAGCAAGCACAGTGCCGTGAGCTTTCAAGCTAGTGTTTTCTGCCTAGCTGCCAGTTTAAGGTCCCTTTCTACTGTCCAAGAGTGACAGCCATTCTGCTATTTGACTTCAAAAAAACATCAGTATAGTGGCACGTTTTCACTTCCAGTTTAGCCAGCTTTTTGACTCTCGTCAGAGGCATTTTCAACCCTTTACATTCAAGTTTTCACAGAAAGGCAATGAGAGGGAGAGAAAGCTGTTCAGCTGTTCAAATGTTCTATTGAAATATCCTTTCTGCTTTGGATTGGCTGAGGGAGTGTGTCCTTTTGTTTTATCACCTTTTTTATCAAAGTCTTATCAATTTACCTCTACAAGAATAAGCCCGTCATCTTATTCTACGAGATTTCACTTTAAGTATTCACACCTCTCTCTCTTTTGGATATAAATAGGATAAGGAATCTTTGTTTTGTGAAGACCACTAAGACACCACTGATACTTCTACAACTTATTAAATATTTCCTGCTTAGATTGACTGCACAAACTTTACCATTTAAACCAACCTTCTCCAAAATGAAGCACTGTATTACTTCTTGTTTATTTTTTACCTTGTCTTTTCCTGGCAGAATGAAGGGAAAGAAAAAACCTGCTCTACAGGTTACAAATGCTCCTATGAGGGACTACTCACATAGTCCTAGGCACCCAGCTCTTGCTGACCCATCTTGAGCAGAGGGGGCTGGACCAAGGGACCTCCCTTACAACTTTGACCATTCTGCCACTCTGTTGGATAGTTTTACTTTGACTGCGGTAAGTTATCAGAAAAGAAGCAATACCACAAGAAAAGCCTCGAGGGAAAGCAAGAGTTTAAAATAAACCAAAACATTAGGTCAATAAAAATTATCTGCCTGAAAAGAACATTCAAAGAAAAAGCCAATCCCTAAAAAATGTCCTGGAATAACTCTTCTGCCTCCCTCAAAACAGCCTATTTTAATGAAAAAAGGACAATGAAAAAGTGAAAAGGAGGTAAAGAACAGGACAGAACATTGAGATCAGTTCTCTATTTTAAGGCCAGAATTAGATATTTATGTTAACCAGAAAGCAGGGAGGCAGATTATTACTGGCATAATAAGATCTCTTATGAGTGACACTAGATGACAGTTTAATGAATGAAAAATACCTTCTCAATCTTGTACCAAGGTAGCATGCCTTTCAAGGTGTGTTATGAATGACAATCATTAAACATAATTGCTATGGATGTTTAATGCATAAAAGCCTAATAGGGAATATTTTTGCAGCCATCACAAAAATTGCTATTGGGAAAAGTGGTTTTCCCCACCCCTCCCTCCCTCTCCGTATACAATCTACTGCAGTTTGAGACATCTTACCCAGTAACATCGAAAGAAGGGAGGGAGGGAGAAATGTCTCTGGAGAATTTCTCTATTACCTACATTCTTCACAATCACAAATTATAGAAACAGAAATACAAGAGCAGCTATTTCCTTGTTGGTAACTGGACGTGAAAATTTAAATTATACCAAATCCCTGTTAATACATAAAAGCGGAATAACTTATACCAGAGCAGCCAAAGTTAAAAATCTAGACATCTGCTGAAGTTTTCCTTCATTTTTCATCTCCTGATGTCCTGAATAAAAGGCTAGCAGAGTCATTCTGCCAAGCTATAAAACCACAGTTAACAGTATCAGTTGTCTCCCACAGAAAACCAGCATAACACGGATTAGGTGTGTCACTAATGCTCTAACTTGGTCATATCTCAAAGACAAACTTACTAAAATCTGGTAAATTTTATTGCAATTGGAAGGATCTTGCATAGAAAAAGACAAAAGTGATTTGCAACAAGCTTTATATCGCCATCTGATCTCCAGAAACTGCTTTTAGGGCTGTTACAGAAAAAACAAGACAAAAATTGTTCAAGACAAATACAAAGATTACGAAGATTATAAATATCTAATTTGAGTACTCAGGCGTGTTTCAGTCTTGAAACATTCTTGATTCACAGCCAATTTCTGAAAACAGAATTTCTCTGGATGAGATTGTTTCAGGTCCAGCCACTTATACGTCAGCTCAGACCATGAGCTCTAAAAAGGTTGGTTTGGAGTGTTCTCAAAGAGGAGAGCAAAGAGGATTCACACAAAAATGCTCCCAAAAGCCCTTTTTTTATGTATCAGTAGCTCTAGCAATAACTAGAAGAAACACATTTACAAGCAAGAGTATGAAGGAACTTGTGATGGCATTTAATTGAGTATCTTGATCTAAGCCTGGCAGCCAAAAAAACTTCTGATGCCTATTTCATCACAAGAACAGTTAAATTTCAAAAGCACAGGAGAATCCAGGATCAGTGTACAAAAATGGACTGTACAATGACATACCCTGCTTCAGTTACTCTGTATTTTAGGATAACTGATGAACTCTCCTCCCTGCATACCAAACTCCATGAATTCTAAACAGCCAATTTTCCTCAGAAAAGACATAATTTGCAACAGTTTCATATCTAGAAATCAAACAAAGAGTCACTGTTGGCATCATGAAGCACACTGAGAACTATGATGCTTTTCTAGGGGCTTTTGGGTTTCCAAAAGCCATGAAGAAAAGCCTCTTGATCCCTTTTATCCCCTAAATAAGCAAAAGCGACTCTTAACAGATGGCAGCCATTCACTGTGACAGGATTCAATACTGCTGTAAAATGCACAATTTATATCAGAGGTTTAAGAATGAGATCTATGTACAAGGGTGATGTATTTGGAAAGTCACATGAATGCACAAGCCTTCCTCCTGCATTTGAGACATGGGGCACTTTCCACTACTTCTAGGGAAGGGAGTCAGTGCTCCGAATAGGAAGATGAACCTGCCAAACATTTTTGAAGAAATTTGAAGTTTTTGAGCTTGCAATCTTCCATGGGGACAAGAGCCCTGAAACTGCCAAAAAAAGAAGGAGAGAGAAAAATTATTCCCTCTGAGCAGCCACCTTCTTCCTCATGCTTTCTGCTGCATCTTCCCCATCATGTTTCATAAGCTGATAGTTCATGTAACAGTCAGCAGCAATCCTACTTGCCTTCAGTTAGAAAAAATATTGGCACAAAAACATGGATACACATTCTCTTTTGCCTCCAGCTGTGCTGCCAGAATAGGATACAAACCAATACTATTTCCAGCAAGTTAGAGAACTCTGTGTCTCTCACCATCCCTGCTTCCCACCACCATCTGCTTCCCCCACAGATCTGTCAAGTCCCACTGCGGTTTCCAAAGGGACAGACAAGATGGCAATAGACACCAAAAAAACATTTCTCAACCAACTAGAAATGTATGGGAAGAGAGGAGGGGGATGAATTGCTGCTGAGAATCTAAAATATTAGTACTTCCTAGCTTCAGCTTTTCCACTCAAGTTCGTGACCTTAGTAACGTTCTGTGCCAGCTCCTACATTTTCAGGAGCATCAGAGCTGGAAGCTCTAATTCTAGCGCGCAAGACCTCAGATCTGTACCCTGTGGGAATAATTAATATCCCAACTGAAACTGGAAGCTATGCTGCTGAGAAGCTCCAAGACTCCTGGTGTCCCAGCTGTGCACAAGCAAAGAAAGGACTCTCTAGAAATTTAGCAGTCAAAGAAATTCTTGCTGAACATGTGCAAACAGATGTTTTTTTCCAGGCATATAATTTTCTTCAATTTGATCAATGTCAGCAAAAAGCAGAATAAACACAGAGGTTAATCTGAAATGAACATGGAGGATCAGATTTCTAACCGTTTTCGTAGGACAAACAAAAATTTTAGAAAGGGCTGCTGCTGACAGTTCATCTGAAGTACTCATACTGCTGCAACATGAGTCGTGGGTATGAGGTACAGATGGGAGCTAGCTCCATGTTCTGTTGGCCCACACAGATCATAGCCAAGGGTAACTTCTTACTGCACGATGAGTTCAGTTTTTCATCTCCTGAAGGCTTAACAGGATTTTTCTGCACTCCATCCAAGGCATTCTTCCTATCTTTCTTTGCTACTCTACACACTCTAATCCAGACTAATCTCCCTGCTGCTTGACACACTGCCCTCTGCCCTGACCAGGGCAGCTCTTAAGTGAGCTGTAGCACACATATGATACCCCTTCTGGGAAAAAAAAAAAAAAGGTGAAACACCCAGGACATGAACTACACAAAAAATTCCCAAAGGGCTTGGTCGTGGTTTGTCACCCTGCCAACCACACAACAGCATAAAGGACAAAATGTTTCTCTTTGAAAGAAACAGGACCCAAACCTTCCATCTCTCTCTGTTAAGAGCACTGACAAAACAGGGCACAGACAGCTTGCACCCTGCCGGGGTTCAGCTTATCACAAAAGCTGGAAGACTACAGCTAGATCAAAGGTGGGGATGAATTTCAAGTTCTGACTGTGGCTCCAGAAGATAATGCCTCATTTGGAAGTCTTGTATATATATACGTCCACATTCCTCATACTACAGGCTTAAATGCTACTCCACCAACACGCAAAATGTACTTTTGTTTTGTACTGTTTATCTCACCTTTGAACGAAATGTTGGGTGGACAAAATACAGTGCCTTCAAATTCCTCTTGTACCTGGATTAGGGAGAGAAAAAGTTATTTAAAAGTGACTTCTAATTGAGCTTACCTACACAATCCAACTGTCAAAACAGATGATTTTGCTGAAGTGCCTGTGATGTGATTTTAAAAAGTTAGATCTAATGTAAGGGCAGATACCAAAAAGTAAATGTAAAGGTAAAAGAAAAGAAAAAAAAAAAAACCAGCAAAGCAGAATGGTTATTTTTCAAAGACATCACAGCCTGCAGTGGATAGTGAAAGGAAGTTAAGGACAAATTATGACTGCCAGTGTTACCCAGGCCTCTTCCCTTAAAACTATCAACATAATTCAACAAAGCCAGGCTCCAAATACTCCAGCTTTGGATACTGACAGACAATACAACCAGTGTACCTCCCTAATAGCTCCAAAAGGGAGACTGCAGAGAACAGAACTTCTGGTTTAACAGATGGTTTGAACAAGGAAAGAAAACAGTCTTCTTTTTCTTGCCTTTGTTAGCCAATTAGGTCTTTGTCCCAGCAAAACTCTCTCACAAATAAATGGGAAGCCACATACAGGGAATGACAAATATTTGCACAGCACAGTGGAAGATCAGAATGTGGTGTTCTCCTATTGACACTTACTTGGCATCAACAACATCATAGAGTTTCTTCAAGAAATTAGAATCTAGTTGATTGTAATCATTTGTGAGTGTATGGAAGTACACCAGGACATATTCCTTCACTGCAATATGATCCATGACGTGGATGAAATATAGGAGAGCCTGAGATAGAAAGAAATGAAATTTATATTTGCAAAGAAACCTTTCACAGTTGCATTACATCTTAATATGCTTCCTTTAATTCATCTAAAAAGCAGTAATCATGAGGCTGGATGGCACTATGTTTCAGCTACAAAAGTAAGGCTAACATTCCAAGTCTTCAACTTGACTGTAATAACTTGGATGCCTTTTTTGCCTATCTGACCTCACCAGATGGAGATAAATTCTTGCTGTTTCCATGAAAAACTAATTTGACTCATTACATTTCACTCTTTGTGTCTTGGCAGTTACAGAAGCAGGGAAAGTCTCTTCCTTCTTAAGAAGAAAAAGGAGTCCCTATCAGCCCTATTTTTTCTACAAGCAGAACAATATCTAATTGAAAAGTGTCACCCCAAAACACATGTAGCTTTGTAAGGGAATACATACTTTTATCTGCCTATAAAATTAGTTTCTATTTAATGTCTTTTTTCTCCAGATAATGTTTCTAGTATTAACACTGAACTATTCTTACAATTCTTTCACATGCAACCTACACAACTCTGGTTTTACAAAGCCTTACCTTTTCCATGTCTATCAGTGTTACAGGGATATTCCTTCCAACCACCACCATCACTGTGCGGCCACAGTTATCTACACCTATAAAAGAAAGAAAAATATGTCTCAACTTCTCTGAAATCCAATGCACTGGTTCCCAGAGCACACTTTATGGCCCTCCTGCAGCCCACTCAGCCTTGTTTAAGGCAAACAAAAGAACTTAAATTTGCAGATACGGAGCAGAAGGTATCACACAGTCTTGGTATTTGCATAAAGATCAAGGTAAGCATCTGGATTTTCAGGAGGCCAAAGATATCAGCCAAAGTGTTGAACAGACTTTCCCTGTAGAAACACAGCTATGCTTTTGACACCTGACTACTTGCCTGTTTCTTCCCATCCTTGTGCAAAGCAGCAATAAGCCACTGGGTCTATGGCAAATTTTATGTCCAAGCATGATGCTAACTAAAGAGTAAAAGTGAACTGAAGAGTTCAGGTTCCCCACCTCTGCTTCCCAGGCTGCAAAGACCTTGCAGCTGTTTCCATCCACTGAACCCTCCACCGGGTTGTTGAATCCCTCCCTAATCTCCCCATCTACTGAACTCAGGGTTCAAGATGTGCTTCCCATGGTACTGGGCCACCAGTACTAGGAGAGGCATACAGAGGAGAGCAACACATAACCTGATCTGAGGGAAATAAAGCAAGTCATTTTGTTCAGGAGAGCTGTATTAAAAGTTGCTTAAGTAACTGCCTATACTCCACACAACCCATCTGAAAGCAACATTCATTTCTTTGTAACAAAAGGGTGTAGGTAATTCAGATCAAAATAAGAACTTTCTCACACAGAGCACCTTATGCACTGGCTTAATCTAACAGTACTGATTTACATTTAAAGCTACAGTAATTCAGGATATGCATGTATCCTCAGAGTGTTAAAGAAGAGCAGTTTAGAAGTTTACCACATAGTCTTTCACGCCAATCAAGAGAGAACTACTGCTTTACTGCAGAGGTGTTGCCTAGTTCTCGGCCAGCCCCTATCTTAACATATATGTAAGTCCTAAGAAAATACTGTATTTTGCATTTTTGCTTTAAGATGATATACCTCAGTCATCAGTACCCTGAACTTACCTGTCTGGTACAAGGCTTTGAGAGAAGCAATGTCAGAGAGGTCTTCAGCTCTTGCCTGACACAGCCAGCGATTATAACTAGAAAGTTAAAAACATCTGGTCAGATCTAATCCCCCTTTGGACTAGCATTAGAATCCTGAAAAGATATATGGGACAGGAACAACAAAACAAGCTTTTTCTGACTGAGCCCTCTCTCTAATGTGGTTTTCCAACCTACGGAGCAACTGTCAAGTTGTTAAAGAAAGAAGAGTTAAAAAAATAAAATTGAGTGCCTTATTTACATACCTAGTGATTTTCACTAGGGCAGCGAATACACATCAGCTAGTAAGAATAGTGGCATTGCATTTGGGCTGAAAAGATCTCAGAGGTTTTTCCATTTAAATAAGTCAGTGCTTAAAAGACAGAAAAAAAAGAAAATGTCTTTAAAAAGTCTAGAAGTCAAACACAATGACACAGCAACCAGTGTCAAACATGGATTTTCCCCCCCCTTTGAGCAGTGTGCCTCATCTAACAAAACAAGCCAAATGTCACGCCTCAAAAGATCTCCAGCACGTAATTAGCTTCTGAAGAAGTGATCATGCACATCAGGGTTACCACAGCGAGAAGGTCGGTACCATTTGATAAATAAAATAAAATTGTTTTGCTATCTCCCCAGAGCCTCAGGAGTAAGTGAGCAGTACCGAAAGCAGGCGATCCCACTACAAAAAGCGGTGACAAAACAGTGACATCTTGTGGCAAACGGATAAGGCAGCTGGCTGGATGCACTGAGTATGCTCCTGGGTTCATGACGAGCTTCCCTTTTCCTCCTACCACCCCTTCCCTTCTCCCTTCAGGCCACATCAATCCAGGGTGACACCAGGCTTTACCGGTATTTACTTGCTGGAAGATGAGGCTTTACAGATAACAAAGTCATCATAAGGGTCAGTCCTCTGAACAGCTAACTAACACAAAATATTCACACAGACAAACAAATTCTCACTTCCTCTGATGCTGCTTTTGCAGTGCTGCCTCTGACAACTGTCCCTGAAGGATGAGGCGTCTCTGTTTATCAACGTCTCCCTCCATGCGGGCAAAAGCATGGGAACCAATGAAAGACAAATCTGCCTCCAGACCCTCTTCATCTGAAGCATCTGCAGTAGAAACAAAGGCAGTGTAAAACGTTCGAGCAGCATACAGGACAGCAATGCTGCTGCTGAATCGCTGTATATCTCAGTGAGCCAACACAGTCATCATGCTACAGACTAGCACAAAAACCACAGCGTACCATGATGTGGCTCTGATACCTCACCAGTACCACTGACAGATTAGAGCGTGTGACATAAACTAGACTCCCTTAAAATGCTGGTTTGCCTGAAAACTAACTGGTAAGTTCTAGTCATCAGCTTGGAACAAAGGGATAATGGTTAACTCTCCTGAAAAACAAGGTCTGGAGAGAGTGACTGGGGCTTTACAGTTCTCCTATTTGTCATAGAGGGAAAAATAAGTATGCAGAGGCACAGACGCTGCACCTTTATTCAGTTTAGAAGCTGTACTGTAGAAAGGGGTTTTTTTTATCTCATTGACACTTCTTGAACAAATGCTGTAGAGCTGGTGGTAATCCGAGTCTACACATTTTTATAGCATTGTTTACAACATGACTGTGTAGTGAAATATAAGAGCACAGGCTCACTTGCTGGTGACAATACCAGCATGCTCCACTGAATTTGATGTCAGCAAGGAATACTGCTAAGGCTTCTAGCACTACCTCTCTGTGCAATCCGGATGGGAACTGAATTTCCCAGGTTTAGCGTGACAGGCTATACTAGGACAAGAGTGCAGGATTCTACTAAACAAATTCGCTCCTACATATGCAAACGCAGTAATTTCACGAAGTATTAGCTAGTGCTTGAATACCTCACACTGATCAGCTGCAAATATCACTCTAACGAGCAGGCTGGACAGGGAAAAGATTGGAATCTGATCAGCAGGAATAGGTATATTAGGTATCAAACTGCGAACAGGAAAATTAAGTTGTCTGTATCCTCACTGCATATTCAGCCTTAACCCAACAGGCTATGCAAAAGCAGAAAATCTTTGACATTCATTCCAGGTTGTCTTCTTTTGATGGTTTAAGGCTTTGCTTGAACAAGTGTAAACCTTTCACATCACTGCTTAATAAATAAGGTAGAATGTGCCTGCTATGCCCATTTATGTATTAAATTGCTTTGCTGTACATATCTCACCTCAATCCTGACATCTAGGCAACCTCTTTACAAAGAGACTTTCACCAAGCTTTGATACCCATTTCCAAACTTTGATCTCTGGGCTGATCTAGTTCTTCTATCTTTTAGGGAGTTTCTGCTAGTTTTCACTGCACATCTACTGGTTTGATGCACATCAATAGAATGATATGATTTGAAACAACATTTGCAAACATATAAGCAACACTTTGCTAGTATACAAGACAGATCATTAACTATAATGCATTTTTCAGTTAGGGGCTGCACCAGATTCTGCAAAAAACCTCCAAAGATTCTAATCACTTCGGAAGAAAATTTACAAAGGAAATTAACTACCTCACCTCTCCCCACAAGAAAGACAGAACAGCTCTACTGCATCCTCTAACCACACCACTCTACACCACATGGCAGAAAGCAAAAGTTACTGCTGTGGAACGCATGAAGCCAACGAGGCAGCCTGACAACTGGAATCACTAAAACCTGCCTTCAGTGAAATAAGGTAGGAAAACATCTCTCTGCTTCTGTTTCTTTCTTTTCTCCACTGATTTTCACACAGAGATATTTATTCCAAAGTTCGGTTAAGGACTCACCATCTGGAACACCCGGCTTTTCCGTAATCCTGATCTGCCGCTCTGGTACTACAGGCTCCCCTTCTGCATTGCCAATATCTGCAGGGAGGTAAGGCAAGGATTGTATCTCTTCGTCCATCGATCTTGGAAAATACAGAGGCAGCAACTTCTGGTAAGTGGCCTACAAACAAGAAAAATGTGTGAAGGGCCCATCATCACGCATCCTCGTTCTTCAGTTAAACAGCGTCTGCCTTTGCAGCAGGGAACCTGAACACAGTGTGGGTGTTCTGCCCAGGAACTGCCATTAGCAAGTCCAATGTACAAGAGAGCTCAATAGTCAAACTGCCAACATCTCTCAGAATACAGATCATTAAATGTCAAGTCTGCTATTTCAGCAAGCAGTGTTTAAGATGTTTGTAGGTGATCTGTAGGCAAGTTAAACTGGCCCTCTTAAAGCACATGCTTGTGTAAGGAGGAAATGTTGTAGAGGAATTTCCTCTCTGGCTAATAGATATCAGTACTAGTACTGGTTCCTGTCCATGACTCAGAAACATGGAAGCCAGAAGCAAAAAGTTTCTGAACATGTCCATAGTGACTGCTAAGAGCATAAACAGTACAGGAAAAGAGGCTGTGCTAGTAGGGGATAGAAGGATGCTGTAAGACCAAAAGTCTGTGTGATCTGAGGTGGAAATACAAACCCAGCTTTACAATGCAGGAGTTAATACTGCTGCAGAAAAGATCAAACATGAGCATTAATTTTGGTGGAATGAACACCAAGGAAGTACCTCTTCAAGTTCAGAAACAGCAAACACCACCTTCTCCAGAGTCTCTCCATGAATCTCCAGAAACCTTCTAACTGTGCCTGCAAGGAAGATTAAATGTAGTTAGCAAAACAAGAGGAGAAATCTACACACACAGCTAAAAGTGAAGAACTCAGAGGGCAGAGTAGAGAGCCACCAGTACTCATACAAACTTGTTCCAGGCTGTAGGCATGTGTGGATTAAGTGGGAGTTTAACACACCAAATGAGGTGCAGGCCATACTGGAGGTTCCATCTCCACTCGCTCCCTTTAGAGACAGACACAAATGAAGAAAAAGTCTCTCTTTGATTTTAACTTACTAGGCATTCCTCAGACTGTGAAATGTGATTCTATGGCCCTGAGAAAATGAAGACAAATCCTTCCCTTAGAGAGTCCTGTGCAAATTACTATGACCTAGAACAAGTCACCATGCCCTGAGTTATCAGCAAAGCAATATAAGCAAGCTACAGCCAAAGGTGGTCTGAGATAGGGTCAGCAACCCAAAAATCTCTGGAGTCAGCTAGGCCAGAGAGGCATACAAAAATTATATTTGTAAATCATGAGAGAAAGTGTCCAAACAAATTGGTTAATTCAGCAGTATTTTATCAAGTAGCACATAGCCCTACAGAGATAACAGAAGACAGCAATGAAACAAATTACTCTACACAGAATACCCTAGTGGGAGTTCAAGAGACAGCAGAAGGAAAAAAAAAACTATTTTCAAACACTTCCTGAACAGAAATTCACGTATAATTGGGTTGACCTGCAACATTATTGTACATAAGAAATGCAGTCGTGCAGTTCCACGGCAAACAGTTTTGAATGCATGTGAGCAGATCTTTTCAGATGTCTCACTCAACAGGCAGATAGCAGAGAAAACAGTGGATTAATCTGTTTCTCCAGCACCAGCATCTCTGCTAAACAGAGGGTAAGAGAGATTTCTCCAGTCAGCTTGCACAACAAGAGGAAAATCCACTCCTTCCATCTGCAACAACTTCCCTATCATGCAGTACCACCCTGCAGAAAGCTCCAGGTACTGGGTGGTGAAAAACAGACAGAAGAAGGCCAATAGAAATGAAAAAGAGACAAGAAAAAAGTAAGAACCAGCTGAGTTTAATATTATTGTCTTATTTTTTTCAGCCGAGGAAATTTTCTGATTTCTTTTCAGTAGTCTTCATTTTTTTCTTTAATACGGTTTCTTCTTGAACACGAGGAAATTTGAAAACTTTTAGCAATGATTTTTAGTAAGAAGTTCCATAAAACAAATAGCTAAAGCATAAGAACCATTTCCCCTTGTTCGCTCTGAACCTGATTCATACTGGATTTGTTTGGTGGTTCTTATATTGGGAGACAGTGAACAGCTGATTCCTATTCACCATTTCCATGCCACTTACGAATTTGTAGACATCTCCCACACTCCTTCAAGTTCAGTGTATTCCACTCTGAAAGAGACTTTAGCTTACTTTGCTATTTCTTGCCTTTCCCTATTCTTGTTGTCCTCCTCAGCTTCTCTCTCTAGTATATTCTTTTGGAATGTGCATCTTTAAAGGGTGAACAAAGCACAGATCTCTTGAACAACGTTCTTAATTTTGTTGTGTCTTACTCGGCTTGCTGTTTTGCACTCCTGTGAGCCCTCGTTTCCATGAACTATTATAATCTCAATGTTTTGCTCCCTAAGGTTAGCCCATCATTTTGCATGTGTAGGAGTAGGTCAGTGGGGGAAGGATATCACTTTACATTTGCATGTGCTGATGACACTCAAACAGCAGATGAAATTCACTGTTGCTTGAGGTCTGTCTGTAGCTATTCAATGGTAAGGCCTCATCTTTGCTATTCTGAACAATTTTCTATGACCACCAAACTCTCTCACCTCACTGTTCAGCACCTTTTCAAGGCTATTAATTAATATGCTGAAGCCTGCAAGTTCCAGCACAGATACTTGTGGATCCTTACTGATGACCTCCTAACAGAGAAAGGTTCACTCGTTTTTAGTGTCCATATCCTGATCAACCACAGAAGGCCTTTTTACGGCCTCTAACAAACAGATCCCTAAAAAAAGGTTTCCCCATACCAACAGCAATCTGTCAGAGATACGTGACCTGCTCAATACTTTTACAGTTTATGTTTCTTTCCAGCAAACTTACGCAGTGCTATGTGGGTTGCATCCTCCAAGGGGTAGCATCTTTTCACAGAGTTAATGACACAAAATCCTATAGAGCACATTGCCTGTTCCCTGAAATCCAGAAAAAGAGACGCAAATGAATAGACGGTCAGGTGTGAACAAGCGTCTGTCAGCACAGTAGGTAACACCAATAATTTTTTCCCTGGCTCTATGCAGCAGTAACCCTCTTTCAGGTTTTTGCAGGATTATTCCCTGGCAAGACATATATATAAAAATACCACCATTAAGCAGAGAAGGAGGGAACCATTAATTATTCCACACAGTTTCCTCTGGTGCTTGTTCTCAGGCTTCTCCTCCTACCTCAGTTATGTTGTTCTTGCAGTGTCTTGTATCCTAAATACAGTTCTTCTCTCAAGCTCCCTGCAATCCTTTCCAAATTACTTTCCTTTCTCCATAGGACCGACAGTGAGAAGAAGGAAGGGAAAAGAAGGTGCTCTGTATTGCAAACACTCCTTTGCTCCCTCACCTGACCTATCACTTGTTTTGTTAGAGGTCTGGATACAGATCAACGTGGCTTACTCATTCCTACCTATGATTAGATAATCATCAGAATGGAGTGACACATCCTTTAAAATCAGTAGGATGATTCCAGCATGTGCCACATTTTCAGAAGAGTAAAGCGGAGCTGTCAACAACTGTCATCAGAGGATTTTGAGCAAGCTCAGTTGGCAGACAATTTCACAAACATCCAAAGTTACTCTAGAAAACAGATTGACTGAACGGCATTCTGTACGCAGAAGTATCAGAATTTTAAAATTGTTTTCAACATGTTTCAATCTGGCCCTGACTTTGCTTGTTACTTCTGAAGCAGAACAAAACTGGTACATGCTAGAAACTTTAGCTGTAATCTTGATTATGAAACAGTTACTGTTGCACTGTAATGCACAATCCAGCCCCGGAAGTATTGATCTTCCCAAACATAAGACATTGTTATGCATGTTTTCTGACACTGCTCTTGTTCAGGTATATTTTCTGACTGCTACCATTACAGCAGCTGTCACAGAAGAAGAACAGAATACAGAAAAGACACAGAAAAATAGAAAAAACCCCAAACCTCTTACTGAAGAGGAAGTAGAAAATACCACTGATGAAAGAGGAAAAAACTACAAACTCAGCTGCAGCAACTGTAGATGTACAGCTTGACTTGACAACCTTACAGCTTGACTTAGAATTTTAGGTTTCTTTTGTATGAAGGTAGAGAGGTCAAACTTATGAACTGATAGAGCAATGAGATCTGCCTGTGGGTTTATCCACATGGCTGCAGACACACATGAAGTTGTTGCTCGAGCGAGCTCATTTAAAGCTTTCTGCCACACAGAACCCAATGCAATCACTAATGCTGTTTCTCTTTGAGTAACTGAATGCTGCACAGCTCTAGCTACACCATTTCAGAACCTGAACCAGCTCAGATCTCTCTTCACATTTTATCTACACAACAGCACAGATAACAAAAGGCACCAACCATACCATTGGAAGTCACTAATGTTTTCATGCCCTTAACCCAACCCAGTTTACACGAGAAAATATGCACAGACCCGAGTTTCTAGAACAGATGGCAAACCCTTGTGCAAGTTGTGGTGTGCTTACTTAGCGAGCTGCAGGACATTGCGGTAACAGCTGTACAGAGAACTCTCGGCCGCTGTGCGATACCGGCTCTTGTACTTGGGTCCCACGGTGTGAATGATGAAACGTGCAGCCAAATTAAACCCTTTGGTGAGTTTAGCCTCGCCTGTCCTGCAACCTGAGAAAAAATAAAACACAAACATAAATGGTAAGAAAGCCAGAAGTATTAGAGCCCTTGACTTCCTCACGTCACACAATTTAATTTCATATATAAGTCAGTGTTTAAGACATCAGATATTAAGGATAGCACCCTGTCTCATACCAGCTGCTTGGCATCATCTAGGCAAGCTGAGGAGGTGAGAACTGTGCTCATTCCTCTTCATTTTAAAACTATGCGTATAAGGACAGACTGCTAGAAATGTTGTCTTTATTGCAGTGCCTTAATTACAGAGCCAGAAATTATTTAATAATGTGCAGAGAACTGATGCACAAATACACTAATATACAAATATACTAACATACAAATATACAGCCAGCAATAAAAAGTCCTTCTGAATTTACCAATTTGTTTTTTGAGGAGACTGCTTTTTGGATGAAATTGCTACAAGTCTCCTTAAACAAACCAGTTGTTGGCAACGCTATTAAAAATGAATAGATCAAACGCTTGTTCTATTTATACTCCCAGAATGAGGTAGCTTGCTTTGTTTTGCAAGTTTTTTCCTGTCCACAAGGCACACATATGATTCTCATGGAGATCATACTTTCTTGACAGACTAAATGTCTCGTCCCAAGGCAAGGAAATTCAAGCGATACATTTAATTGTTCCATTCACAGCACCCTCCAGTTACATACTCTGGAAACAGATACTGTGTTCGAAGCCTGTTTTTCCCTTCAGCATCTGGAAGAAAAGTCTGCTAGAACTCCCCTTCTTCACCTGGAGAAATCTTGTCCACTCCAGTTCTGGACAGCCAGATATAGCATCAGTAATCTTTAACTACACTTATAGAAGATAACATTTCATACTTCCCAATGCCTTCTGCCTGGAGATCTCTACAAAACTTGAACAACTAAAATGAGCAGTATGCGTTATTCCTATGTTAAGATACAGGGGGAAATGAGCTGCACAAGTCAAGGTCTGTGGCAAAACTGGGAACAAAGTCAGGATCTTATTGTTTATCCAGTGAGGTTTCAGACATTAGAATAGCTTTTCTCCAAGTTTAAAATGGAGAATCTGAATCCTCTACAAAATGTATGTGGCAGAGAAAAAGCATTACTGGAGTTGGAAGACTACTGTGCATTGCTGTTACAGAAGGTCTTCACTACACTGCAACAAGCTGATAGCCAAGCAATCAATAGTACTTCATCTGCAAGCCTACACTAGGCTACAGCATTTCTGCATTAATCAAAACTAACACTGCTCCCAGGAACACATAAGGTAGCTGAGCCTTAAAGAAAGACCAGGCCTTCAAAGGGTCAGCAAGCCACATGCTTTAAGATCATGATTTTTCTTGGAATCTATGAGATCTGAATATATACCAAGCAGTAAGAACAAAGCAGAAGAGATCTAACTGAAAATGCACCCATTTTACAGCTTTAGAACGTAGACCATACATTCTTACTTTTTCAGCACAAACATTCTCCCATGAAAACAATTTCAAGGCTAAATGGAGAAAGAGGGCAAAAAGGAAGCAGAGGTGACAGAAGAAGCATAAACTAATTTTTTAACTAAGACTCTTCACGCACTTCTACTACCATGACAAATACATTTAGGGTGCTCAAAAGCCAAAGCTGTAAGCCAGACTCTCTTTCCTCCCCCACACAACATGTCAGCAGGGTGTCACAGAAGAACCGAGTCCCAAAAAGCTCTTGGCGCATGCTTAGAAGAAAACTGCAATGTACAGGGAGTTGTGAACAGAATGCGTTAAAGTGAGAAGACATCAGTGTCTTCACTGGGGTGGAGGATGCAGAACTACACATAACTCAGCATGGTAAAAGAGAATTTAAGAAGCTAAGCCCAACAACTCCTTATGGAGCTGACAGATCTCAAACTTTAAGGACTCCTTGAAATGTCCCTCTCTTCTCACCTCATAGTGCACATGAGAAACACAATTTTATTTGGATTCTGGAATAGATAGCAGGGTCCTAACTATTCTATACCACATGCTGTATTTTAACAGTCATTTTCACCCACAGGACACACTGAATTTTTGTTCTGCTAGGAAATGGCTACTGCTCCTCCTGTTTTACTCACAAAAGGCAAGTTGAATCAGCAAAGCATAATTTTCTAAGAACAGAGGATGTATATTCATTTGTAGTTTAAGCTACAGAAAGTTTATCTTGGAAACATTACGGCTTTTCTATCCATTTTGTTACTACATATTGAGACTGAGTTGTTACCCAACAGGGTGAGCAGTACTACACAGGGACTGCTTGGGTCTCAGTTAGATGAAAAAAGAGCTGTGTATTTTTAAATCTCACTGTCAGCCATAAGCTCTGTCAATAAGGAATCTAGGCAAACCTCATCCATCTCCAGAACAGCCTTGCATTAGGGCTGGTCTTGTAACTTTCCAATAAAGTAACTTGCTGTTTACAAGAGACAAATGAACCAATCAATTTAAGCAGTCACAAGGACTTTATTTAGACATGCAGTGTTTTATCAATTCATCTATAATTGTCATCGTTTCCTGAAAGACTGTGTGTTTATTAATATCCTGAAAGAGGGTACACAAAGTGCATAATAGAATCCACTTAATTTTTGCAATGGTGAACTTCAATTCCCTTCTTCCACTGTATAAACACAGTGAACAGGATAAAAGCAAAATCTGAAGATGTACAAGAGTGGTCCCTTGAGCAAAAGCTCTGATAAGCTAACTGCTCAAAGCAGTTTCAGGTAACAATGGGAATTACTGTAACACAAAGTAAGGGCTCATCGACTCAAATATGTGCCACAGATTTTCAATTATCTGTAATGTGAACAGCAAAAAGAGACTAATTGGTGTGTATTTCCTCCAATTTTTTTCACATTAACACCAGCTGTTGCGGGGGAGGGCTAAGCTGTACCTTTTTAGTTTATGTCCCAATCCTGATGCTTTGTACTATGCAAGGACAGTAGATTTCAATAAGATAAAAATGTCTCTGGCCACTTACCTTTGAGTTTCTGGAGTTCATCCTTCAGGTCAGGCCCAGCATGCATGAATATACTTTCAGATACTGGATTCTTATCGGTGAGAGACTCATTACTGGTATTTACAATGGCCGTGCAGTTCAATAACGCGACATCTCCTTTCCTGAGGAAAGAGTTTATTGAGGGCTAAATGTACAATTAAGCAGGGTATTCTCAAATAAGTGCTGACAAGCAAGGAAATGCCAAGTTACAGGAAAAGCTTTAACAGTACTCCAGTGTCCGCACAATGTAGCACACCCTGATGTGCTCACCATGCCGAATCACCCTTTGCTTCTATCTGATGAAGACAGACCGCATGCAAACTGTCAGTCCCTTAAAAACTCCCAGCCTCAACAGTAGCTTGGGGATGTATGTAGAAAAGGCAGTGTTCTAGTTGTACGTAGGGCAGTTCAGACAGCAAACATGCAAAGCAGCTTGTTAAACTGATGGAGTGTAATACGTTCCAAAACCCCACATATTTTCTCTCGAGGTAAGAGAACAATTGTCCTTGTGCTACATTACTTTCAAATCGTCAAGAATTTTTTCAATGTATTTCTTTTGGGTTGCTTACACACTATCCAGGGCCCCTTACTGCTGCTGCTCTTCCTCAGACCACTAGAGTGACGCTGCAGCTGGACAAGTTTTCTTTGCTTTTGTTCCCAAATTGTGAACCCACAATTTGATCATGTTCATTCTGCTGTTTAAGAATCACACATGCAGAAGATAAACAAGGCAGAGATGCGTAAGAGACAGAGGCGTAGCAGAACTGACCTGCTGTTTGTCACAGCAGCAGCCATTAGGGATTTTGGGATCAAAGAGCATAAGAAGGGAAATAAAGATTCCCACGCACAGGGAGAGATTCAAATAATAGTTGAAATTGCACACATTTATTACACCCAAGCCAAAGTCATAAGAGGTGTTTAACCTTTCACTCCTCTCTTCCTTTACTTAATCGGGTTCAGGAAATATATGAACAGTCCCATTTCCTGCATGTATTAACCAGAAAGAGGTTCCCTGAATCTGTGTCCTTGCGAAATCCTTTTCTCTTCACATTGATTAATGAAGAGTTATTCTTCTAGATAGTAGGTTCACATATCTGAGTTACAGTAAATAAAAACCAATGAAGCAAGCTCACCTCAGCACACTGTACTTTATCAACAGATTTTGGTAGAAAATCACAGAGACAAAGCACAGAATGTAAGGGGAGAGAAAGGGCAGGAAGAGCACAAACCACATGAAAGAAATACTGATTTAAACCAGGAAAGTGAAATCGGAATAAAGACAACAAATACAGAAAAAAGCTAGTAGACAGCAAGTGTATTTCAAAAAAATTTAAAACCTCGTATCAAAGTGCCCAACTAGGTTTTGATATTAAGCATACAGTATTACAGAAGTACAGCTCCAGACTGTTGCATCAAGGATTGCCTATAAGCAAGCAATTTATAACCTATGGTGGAGCAAAATCTCAGATTTGCAAATTTATAGAGAAAAAAAAGATTATTTTCTTCCCAGATCTGTAATGTTTGATTCAAGAAGAGAGGATTTCAAGGCTTTATTCTATAGCAGTCAGCATTATATGAGCCAATCAGATACTGCAGTAAAAGTGATGACAGACACACCAGGGCCACATGGAACTTACCATAAGATTATTTTTTCATTGATGTCTTTCCTGTATGGAAAAGGTGATCTAACATCAACTTGAGCCTTTCCAACAGGATTTTGGTGAGAGTCCAGCTGCTTGGCCTCATAGGCATCAGTCCAGCCTGGCAGAGTATCAATATCCACAAACTGGGAAGGAGCACCCAAGGGATCCATGGGATGGAAACAACAATTCCCTTTCTCTGCTAACTTGTCACACTCCAATTCTCACTGGAGTCTTCCAGGTGCTTTAAAGAAAGAAAATCAAACCAGGTCACCAGCTGTTCACTGTAAGTAATTCTCCTGTGCAGCCAGACCTCTCACAAGACTGCAATGCAATTATAACCAGCAGAAAACAGAAAAACATTGATTTCCCACTCAAGCGCTCCCTCTTTCTGTTTTGTTACCTGTAAGGAAATGCAAATACTCGCAGTGAGCACATTTTTTCCAACAGTGCAAGGTGAAAACACCCTCTCTGCTAAATTGGTCTAACTGGCTTGTAATCTTGCATTTTGGAAATAGTGACAACAAATTCCCCAGTGTAGAATGGCCTTCAGTCTTCCTGAAGAGTGCTATTTCTTCAGCTAAACAAAACGCAAATTTGTAGCAGGGTATGTATCATTTATTCCTTCAGAGGAATACGGCCCAGGGCCGTGTTTAATTAAAAAAAAAAACAAAAAAAAAGAAAAATACACAGCTTCCTAAACCACAATGCCCCCCAAACCACAAACTTTACAAAAAATACAATGAAAACCTCCTCTTTCCCCCCAAATCGTACAGCCCTTCAGTGAATTCCGAACCGCTGCGAACTGGACTTACTGTCACACAGTTCTCACACTTGTGCACTCGGGCATAAAACCCCTTTGCCCAAATAAGTTTTGCAAGAAAAGCTGTGAAGCTGTACATTTGAACGCTGGCCCAGTGGATTTGAAGACTGAACTCCAGCATCTGACTGGGTTTTTTTAAAGCCTGAGATGACACTGGTTGCTAGATAAAGGCTCAAATGTGCCGATATGGACTCCTCAGTTAAGTTTCAAGGCTATTACATTTTCATGGTGACTATTAAATGATGAATCACACTGGCACAAACATACCCACAGAAGTAACTTCAGTTTTCCACATACACACATACTACTTAGTCCTTTTCACAAGTTCATAATGGATAATAATTTAGAAGAGATTGCATCCACAAAGGGTAATTGTGAAACGTGGATTATAAAGCACGTTCATTAGCTAGGAGAAAACAACAAAACAAAACAACCAAGCATCCAAGCTCACACTGAGGGGTAATAAAGGCTGACAATGGGACAAAGACAGCTGTCAGAGCATCTAAACAAGATCTCTGCCGCAAAGAGCTGGGAGAAAGGCAACGAGCAAGAAAGGCGATGAGAAAGAAAGGCGATGAGCAAGAAGGGAAGAGCGGTTGCACTGGCTCCCACCAAGAGCTCATCTTCAACGGCGGCTTCCCCCCGACGGAGAGCCAAAACCAGAGGTCTGGGGTAAGAGGCAGGAGGAGCGGGGCTGCTCCGCGATGTTTCCCCCACGCTCGGTGCCCGGGCCCTCCCGCGGCGGGGGCGGCCCCGGCGGGATGACGGGCTGGCAACGCGGCACGGAGCGCTGGGAGGCCCCCACACCCCCGGGGCGATGTGCGGGGCCCCTGCCCGTGAGGAGGCGCTGCCTCTCCCGCCTCTCGCAGCCGGGACGCCGGCACGGCGCACCGCCGGGGCCCCCGCCCGGCCCCACCCGCTCCCTGCCCGCGCCGTGCCCCGGCCGAACCGAGAGGCAACTCACGGGCAGAGCCGCGGAGCCGCCGCCAGCCCCGCCCGGCCACAGGGTCCCGGTCGGCGCCGGTCTGGCGACATCACCCAGGGAGGCGGCGCCGCCGCGGCCGCCGCGCTTCCGCTTCCCTTCCCTTCCCTTCCCTTCCCTTCCCTTCCCTTCCCTTGGCGGGCGGGGCCCCGCCGCCGCACTGCCCGCCGGGCCCGCCTGACGCACTTCCAGCGCCGCGGGGACGGGCCGGGAGCGCGGCACGTGTGGGGCTGCTGCTCCCTCCGCGCTTTCCCTGCGCGTTCCCTCCTTATTCCCTCCTTCCCCTCGCGTCCCCACCCGCCGCCATGGGGCTGACGCGGCAGTACCTGCGGTACGAGCCCGCCGCGCTCTTCGGGCTGGTGGCGAGCGCCAGGGCCAGCGTGGCCTTCGTGGCGCTGCGCGGGGAGCGGGGCCGGTACGTGGCCGTGCCGGGCTGCGAGCACGTGTTCGTGTGGGACACGCGGAAAGGAGAGAAGGTGCGAGCGGGGCCGGCCCGGGATGCGGGGCCGGGGGTGGCGTGGGGGGGTGTGTGATGGATGGCGGAGCACGGCCGGGGTGCGGCGTGCGGGGCTTTTGGACCACCTGAAGCAGCGGTGTTTGTGTTACTGGGCGGCGTTTGAAGGGAAGAGACACCTCCACAGCTTCCCCCCCTTCTGTGGTGTGAGCACAGTGCGAGGTTTGATTATGGCGCGAGTCCGCAGTTCTGGTCGTGTCCTGACCCCGTCGTGGTGTTGTCTTCCAGTTCTCCAAACTGGTCGCTGGACCAAAAGGAATACTGCATAGTGTTATCTTTTGGATAGTCCAGAATAAATTCCTGTGTTGGATGCTTACAAGAAGGGCTTGATGCTATTTATTTCTGTTTAAGGGATTGATAAGATTTGCATTTGTTGAAATCCCATAGACATCACCACCACACATAGAGCAGGTGCGGCTATAGATGATGTTGTTTTGGAACTGTTCTTGTGCAGTCTATGGGAGAGCAGTTCTGTCCTATTCCTGAGAAAGGCCGGAAAAGAGAGGATGAATTGGGAAGACTTTCAGATTTTCGTACAATGCTTCTTGCTCTCTGGCACTTAAAATGTGGAGGCAGAATTCTGAGCTGCTGAGTTCCAGGCTTCATTCTGCACCAGTTTCCTATCTGAGTATGAGAACTTACTTCCCTTCTAACTGCTGTTTGCCATGGAAAATGGGGGTAATGACATTATATTTGGTGCAAGGAGTTGAAAAACGAACTTAGAGAGTGGCAGAAGCTCTCAGTTGGGTGTTCATTGTAAGAGTAGAGTATATTCTTTCTGTTGTGTAAATGTCTGGCTCTGACATATAATGCATCAACATTATACATATTTTGTCTCCTAAAAATTGCAGGTTCTTATCCTTAAGGGTCTCAAGCAGGAAGTCAGTTGCCTCTGCCCGTCTCCAGATGGGTTGCACTTGGCTGTTGGGTATGAAGATGGATCAGTCCGGGTCTTCAACCTCCTAAGTGGAGAAGCGAGTATCACTTTCAATGGACACAGGGCTGCAGTTACAGCGCTGCGGTACGACCACCTGGGTGGCCGCCTGGTGTCTGGCTCAAAGGTGAGGGTTGCACATCTGGAGATGCTCCATGGGGAAGGCTGACCTGCACTAAAATGTTCAGCATTTTAGGTGGGTTATGTGGCCTCTGCCTGCAGCCAGAGGATGGCAGTGAGAGGAGTTAGGACTGCAAGACAGTGGTGAAGCTGGGGAACCCAGGGCTGGGAAAGCTGCAGGGGCTGCAGGGCAGGAATAGGGTACCAGTACGGGTTTTAAAGTGAAGAAGCTTGTGAGGTCAGGAATAGCGAGTGACTCAGTCTGGGATAACAATAGATTTACTAGTCCAAATGCACTTTTTGGGAAGGAATGGCACTTGCATTCAGCTTCAGAGTGAGAAAGTGTGCTATCAGAGAATGTTTAGCAGAAGTTTTGCAGAGACAAATGCCAGTCCCTTGGAGATGCTCTCTCTGTTCCAGGATACCGAAGTCATCGTGTGGGATGTCATCAATGAGAGTGGTCTGTACCGGCTGAGAGGACACAAGGATGCTGTCACTCAAGTCCTTTTCTTGAAGGAAAAGAACCTGTTGGTCACCAGGTGAGCCAGGCTAAGTGTAGTTGTTGATCAGGAAAGCAGAAATGGCTTCAAGTAACTTGAAATGTAGACATCCTGTGTTCTACATCCATTTGTGTTCTCCGTCTTGTCTCATGAGATCTCAGACCCACCGTCATCTTTGATTTTGTCACACCCACTTTTTTTTAATAGTGCTTGAATCCACATGTGGTTAGTGGAGCTGAAATGATCATACTGAAAAAACAGTATTTAGGAAAGTGTTTATCAAGCTGGTAAATGCAGCAACTTAAAATTATTTTAACAAGGAATAATGATAATATGTTCATTATGTATGTAGTCATTTTTGCTGTTTATCTTGAAGAATTAAGCAGACTTAACTGTCTGTATGTGTAACTCAGCAATGTGACAGAAAAATTGCTTCCTCATAAGCTGTAAATACAGGAATAAATTAAAATATGATAGGATTTTTTTTTAGTTGGTTTTTAGCTATTTGACACGACCTGTGAGTTGACTAAATCCTTTTATTATTATATGGTTGACAGAAGATAGTCTTGCTGAAGTGTCAGTAATTTTTTATTTATTAATGTGTCTTACAGTAGCTTAATAGAAAAGTGCGTGCAATCGAGTGTAAAATTAGAGTTTCTTTAGCTTTTTTTTGTTTCAGTAGTATTTGGTTAGTTTGGTGGATGATACCCATCTCTTAATGCAATTTCAATATTTGCAGGTCAGCTTTAGAAATGCTTCTTAATTTTCTCAGTAGGTAAATTGAGATAAAATTCCTCTCTATTTTTGTATTTATTTTATTAAGAGAGTAGAGATATTATCCTGTTTTTCTGGAGATGCAAAGTCTTGCTTCCTTATTTTATATTGTTTTATTGCCCAAGCAACTAACTGCTGCCTTCCTTTGTGTACAGAATTTTTTTGTGGTATTTTCATCTGTCCAATTTGCAAATGACTTTGGATTGGTTGTAACAAAAGAGGTGGATTAATAATAAATACCACTTGTAATTAGAAGGTTTTTTTTGTCCTGAGGGAGCTTAGTAATGTAACTATTTGTATCTTGATTTAGTTGAAACTTATTGAAGAAAATAGGCTCTGACAAACTTAACAAAAATAAAGTTAAATTGGTTTAGGGTGCACTGAAAGAATCTGTTTAAATGCTGAAATTACTTTTCTTGGATGCTCTTGTAGTACTGAGGAAGCATAATGTATGTGTTTTCAAGGAGATCTAATCCTGTGTGGGCTTTGAAGGACTGAAACAGCTGTAATTCTCTGTTAGGAGGAGCAACTCCAGATGAGTGTTAAAAAGGAAGGAATCTGTGTTTCTTGTAGCCTGGTCAGTGCACAGGCATGGTACTGGTTGAGACTACGGAGAATTGTTCTCATCCCAAATAAGCAAGAAAGAAGGCAGTGTGACACTGGGGCTGACAGCTGCATCCCGAGGTGGAAGCAGTTTTCAGTGACTTGCCAGATACCTTTTTGTGGTACCTTTGTATTGCTCTACTTTGTGTAGCTTGTGAAATTCAGTGTCTGAGCAGCTGCTCTGGGATATGTTGTGGCACGTTTTAGATTTTTTTTTTTTGTATTTCTACCACTTTTCTAAGTGTGTGTGCTCTGGCAGTCTTTCTTCAAGTGTTGAGTTTTGATTCCTTGTTGCAGTGGCAAAGACACATTGGTAAAATGGTGGGATCTGGATACCCAGCACTGCTTCAAAACTCTTGTTGGACACCGAACTGAGGTAAGGGGAATGTGTGGGGAATTGTTGGGGCAGAGGAACTCTGGATTACATTTCATGGCTCACTCTGTGCTTTCCCTGCTCTCAGGGGTTGTAAGCTGGCACTGTCATGCATTTTACTTGTCATTAGGCTTTAGGAGTGAACAAATGAGAAACTTCTGTACTTTCCAGGAGCTGTCATCAACATGCAGTAGGTGACAATTCCAATACAGATGCCCCCAGAGGAAGTCCCAGCTAGCCATTCTCTTTTTTTTATTATTTTTATTTAAATAAATCAATTAGAGATGCACTGCTGTTGTTGTGATAGTGAAAGTAGCCTTAAGCCATTTCCTCACACTGTGCCTCTGGACAGGTCTGGGGGATGGCTTTGCTATCCAAAGAGAAGCGTCTGGTCACTGGGAGTGCTGACAGTGAGCTGAGGGTGTGGGATATCACGTACATCCAGGAGGTAAGACACTCCCTCTGTAACCTCTCGGTCTCCCCCCCTGCCTGGCTGCTTGTCTTTGAACTAAGGTGGGACTGGTACATGTGAAAATCTAATTGATGTTCTGGGAAACAGAGCCAAAGCAACGTCTTTGCTGTCTGAGGGGTCCAGAAGCTGCCCTTAGGATGGGCTTTGCTGTTTTATCTGTTTTTAGCTTTCAAGTGAAGCTGCAAGCACTTCCAGAACAAGATTTCCACAGTGTGTCAGATCTTCCTGGCTTATGGCTAGAGGAGACAGTCGTATGGGTGGATGATAATCATGGGAGAGCATGGAGTGCTTGGTGCCTACAGGCATGCTGGAGGCTACGCTGGTGTATGCTAACTAATTGTATCTCCAGGGAAATGAAGTGTGAGACAGAAACCAGAACACTGTAACTCTTGTGGTTTAAGGTACTCCTTAAGGTGTTTTTTTTGGCCCATGAACAGGTAAAAGACCCTGATGAGCCAGAGTCCAAGAAATGCAAAGTCCCTTCACCTGGCAATGAAGAAAACACTGAAGAGGACGAGACCTTAGAGTTGGATGAGCATCCTGAGGAAGTAAGATAGTTTTCCATGCTGTCTATGAGATGGTGTATCTAACCTCATTTGCGTGGTTTATACCCTGAGTATCATATTTAACCTGTTCGGGAAAATGCGATTCTTGTTTTTCTGTGTAATTGTCTTGCTCCATAACAACTTCCTTAGCAGCAGTTGCTGCCTCATCTACCTGTAAAACATCGGCAAAATTATGTGTGCCAGAACACATACACATTATTCTTCACTGAAAGAGGAGGATTAGCAGATGTTTAAAGTTTAACTCTGCTAGTAGAGCTCTTTGATCAAACAACACAGGAATAAGACAGTTACTAGCTGGTTGGCAGTGCTGATGCTGAGCTTTGCAGGTCAGGAGCAGAAACTGGGAGGTCAGAGTTGCACCATAACAAAATATGGTGTGAGATTTGATTGCAGAAAGTAATTTTCACTTGTGCTGCTGCTGGAGCCTTTACTGAATCATTCTTCCTGGTGGAACTTTCTGGGGTACTGCTCAGATTTCAGATGCTTGTAGTTGTGGTAGATACAGGAAATTGTTAAATAATTTTCCAACTTCCTTTCCAGACAATTTCTTTCCCTTCAACCCTTTGTTTAAGAGTCTTTGTTGTCACCTTCTCTGCCTCTACTGATAGAGGAACTAAGTTCTGGTGCCTTTGTAGCATAAAAGAATCATCTCTGTCTCCTAAATGGCTATTTTTTGCAAAAAAAAAATCAGTTATTCTTCCACTGAGACTGTCAATGATTATTTTCAGTTAAAATGGAATAGAATATAAGGAGATAAGCTTTGTAGCTCACACAGATGCTTGATTTGTCTCATGATTATCCTACTAGCTGTTCTTCCAGGACCTTGTAGGTTCATTTCCCCCCTTTTCTCTTCTTGACTTCCCTTGTCAGCCGGTTTCTGAGTTTGCTTAAGAAGATCATGTGACGTTTTTTCTTCTTTCCCTATAGCGCATTGTTAAGTGCAGCAAAGTTGGATCCATCGTGCGGGAAGGGAGAGACCGAGTAGTTACTCTTGCCACAGACCGAATGGGCAAGTTTTTGGCCTGCCATGTGAGTAAAAGGCTCTTCTGCTATTGAGTTGCAGAGGAGGCTGTTAGAGACCTTGGGTAATTTCTGTGAGGGCCACCCAGGGCTTTGCATTCCTTTGACTTTTTTTGTTCTGTCTCTAGGGAACAGATGCTGTTCTGGAAGTGTTCACTGTCCTTTCTGAAGAGGAATTGCAGAAGAAATTGGAAAAGAAAATTAAGAAAGCAAAGAAAAAGGCCAAGTAAGCAGTCTTTTGGATGTATTTGGATGCTGTCAGTGTCCAGAAGACTGTTAGAAAAGCCCTTTAAGTAGCATTACACTGTAGTTGACTCCAAGCTTCTGGTCATTTTGTTTGTGGTAGCCATTGCTGTTCCTGTGCATCCTTGATGCTTGTCTGAACAACACTGCTCTCAGAGACTAAGGAAAGACCTTTCTTTCTGAGTCTTCCCCTTGCCAAAAAAGAAGATAATGTGTGCAAAGAAATGGACATTAAATGGGTTTTTCAGGGCTGCTCACTTCTACCTGACATTGCTGTTTATATTGCTTGGTGCATCAAAGTAAATCCTTGATAGGACATGCAGGAATGAGAGTTTCATCTGAGAAGTCAGAGTGACTCAGATACTCCTGTTTTACATCAGGCTGGTGAGAGCTTACATACAGGTGAGAGCTTTCTTAATGTTTCCTTAGTGTTAAGTGTGTCTCTGCACTTAACAGGTGCCTCAGAATCGCCCTTAGGGAGAGGTTTGACTCCAGGGTAGACACTAAAACACAGGTTGTGTAAATCTGGAGATGCGTTTTGGCAATGGCCGAGGACTTTTGGTGGGTGGTAGGAGATGAGCAGAAGCTGATCTCACTCTCAAACACAGCTTTCTGTTTTCTGTTTTGCATCTGTATTTCTCACATGCCTTGTTTAAGTGCTTTGGCTCCAGAGGAGGTTGCCTTTTTTAGGACAGATTTTCTCTTTAGTAATCTTCATACCAGCATGAACTTCACTTTCTCACCCTGTTCCTAAATGTGATTGGCATTGCTGGATAAGAGAGAGGTTATTTTCAGCACGTTAAGTGGTTACTTTATGTTGTTCTCTGTCTCTGTGTTAGTTTGTGTTGGCTGTGATGGGTCCTTTGACTCTCCTCCCTTATCTGATATTTCTAGACAAAAGTCTGAAGAGGCGCCTGAAGGGAGTGTGGAGCTGAGCCTGCAGGAGGAGATTCAGCGGGTCACTAATGTCAAAGCTTCTTCTAAAATCAAGTGAGTAGAAAGCCTGGGGTAGGGTCTGAGCAGTGGTTATGCAGCTACCTAGGGAGAGCTCTGCAAAGCTCAGTATGGGGAGAGGTGGAAGAAATTTCCCCCCTTGACACCTGTTTAGTTTGGAGCAGGGAAGAGGCCTGCCATGATCTCCAGTCCATTCACACTCTTCCACAAGCGGTCCCCATCTTGCACACCTCTGTGTCCTAGTGTGCACTTGGTTGTTGGATGTGCTCTGTCTATATTCCTGTATCACTTGACCTTGATATTTGATCCCTCCTACAGTTCGTCTCATTGCCCCTGTGTACAGCTTTGATTTTGTCTAATCAAACAGGTCATTTGACTTGATTCTCTCTCCAAAAGGAGAGCTGAAGATTGTACTGTTGCTCCAGAACAACGTCATTGAGTCATACAACCTGGACCTGTCAGCACAAGTGCCACAGGCTGTCCGTGCATCCAAGATAACCATTGGAGGCCACCGCAGTGATGTCAGGACGTTGGCTTTTAGCTCTGACAACATTGCCATTCTCTCAGCAGCTGCAGAGTCTGTAAAGATTTGGAACAGGTATGCAGTCCAGTTGGGTCAGTGTCCTCTTCCCTATGTGTGCCAGTCTCCCAGAACTCAGATGCTGTGTTCAGAAAAGCAGTGCCAAGGAAGAGGGGACAGTGGAGAGAGATAAAATAGTGAATGAAGTAAGGGAAATGAAAAGAAAATAAATTGACTTCTCATTAGGGAAACTGAGAAGCTGTACAGCTAAAATTGCAACACAAGGTCTAAACATAAAAGTCATACATAACAGTCTGGTAGAGACTATTTTGTTGTGAGGGTTTTTTTTTTGTTTTTTCCTTTTTAGTAAGAGGTACTAACTGCTACCCTAAACAAGCTACTGCCTGTTCTTTTAGGAACATGTGGAATTCTTGGCACCTTATCTGAAGGATTTAGTATTAGACTGAGTAGGCTGCTGCTTTGATCTAGATACTTGTATCAGTGTTTCTTGAGTGGTGTGGGTTTCAAGTTCTTTTACCTTTCAACTCTGTCTTATACTCCTCTCTCCTTTCCTGAGTGCCAGGAATTGCTGTTGGAGGGTGGGAGCTCTGTCCTTCCTCAAAACAGCAATAAGTTATGATGGTGGACTATATAATGGCATGTTTTTATGGAAAATGTTCTTAGCAGTAATGCTGGATAGCCTTTGGGTCATAGGATGGTGGTGGTGTCTCCTCTGACCTCAGCTGAAAGACAGCTGTGGGCAGAGGCCACTCTGGAGCATGTCTCACTAGGATAGTGTCTGATAAGAGGTTTTGGGC
Source organism: Pseudotriccus pelzelni (assembly GCA_035584735.1). Lineage (NCBI taxonomy): Eukaryota > Metazoa > Chordata > Aves > Passeriformes > Tyrannidae > Pseudotriccus > Pseudotriccus pelzelni. Next base: position 25,692,918 of record JAWMRA010000001.1, read on the forward strand.
TCTGTCTGTGCCCACAGATCGACCTTGCAGTGCATCCGGACGATGGACTGTGAGTACGCGCTCTGCTCGCTCTTTGTCCCGGGAGATCGGCAGGTCATCGTTGGCACCAAGGTAAGGAGTGTCCTTCTGCACTCCAGACTGCCTAGGTCTGGAAATATGTTGTAAAAGTGTCATTAAGGCAACCTCACAGAAAATACACAGTGTCTCCTGATCTGGAGCTCTGTTTTAGGTGTTAAAACCTCTCTGACAGTCAGGTTCTGCTCTGTTCCCAAACTCTTTATGGAGCTCTTGTAGTTTGAGCTGGACATCAGGGGAGAGCTTTGGGAAGTCACTGACGGAGATCAGGAGTTTGGTCCTCTGTGTAACAGCCATCTAATGAAGCTGGCTACTGGGGAGATGGATGGCAGGGCTGCCCTTCTGTCAGGAGCCATTATGAGTTGTGAGCAGAGGGGCTGATTTTCTTCTGTGATGTATCTTTCTCCCCAGACAGGGAAGCTGCAGCTGTATGACCTGGCTTCTGGGAGTCTGATAGAGACACTTAATGCTCACGATGGGGCAGTGTGGTCCATTGCTCTTTCACCAGACCAGGTAACTCAGCCACCTTTCTAAATATCATCTGTTGCATGTCTTTTTGTGTAGCTCCTTCCTTTAGTACCGTTTTTGCACTACTGATCAGGTATGGGAACCCCTCATCCTGGGAGGTGGGAGGATGCAGCTGTGGAATCAAAACAATAACCTGCCTGAGATTCATGCACCTTACATATTAAAACATACGGGATAGATTTTATCCGTGTTCTGAATGTAATGTAAATGGGATAATGTTGAATTGTTCTTCATTTAGAAGGCTGTGCTTGTGTGGTGATGGTAAGGTGTGTGTGATCCAGTAACAGTGGGAGTGTCAAGTTGCCCACAAAGCACGTGGACATTGTTACCTACAGCTGAGGTGACTGCTTTCAATCCCAAAATTTCAGTCCAGGTTTTGATTTACATTTGGGGTCTTTGTTTTAGACCTCCCTATTAGAACTTTTGAAATTGTTGTTGTTCCTCAGCTGAAGGGTAATGCATGCTTTATCCAGAGCAAGTGTTCCTGGTGGTGTCCACTTAATCATTAATGCTGTAGGAAAGTGAGGCACTTCAAAAACCTCCTTGTGTGTTGGCAGTTCCTTGCTGTAGAATTTATCTGGATTATAGCAATTGGTTTCACAATAACTTTTTTGTTTTCCCCTGCAGCGTGGCTTTGTGACAGGAGGTGCTGATAAATGTGTCAAGTTCTGGGAGTTTGAGCTTGTGAAGGATGAAAGCAGTGTTCAGAAAAGGTGAGAAAATAAACCTTTCTAGACTATGTTGAGCTGCAGCCTCTTGTTGTTGATGAATGCTTTAGCCTTTGTTGTGCACTGCAAGAAGCACCCATGACACCTGTGTGGAACATGTGAATAAGAGTGTGAGCTTGGTGCTGTTTTGTGAATGCCTGAGCTTAGCTGGAGAAGGGCACTTGCCTAATTCTGATCCCTTTCTTCTGTGTGAGTTTAGCTTCTAATCAGGATGGGCTTCCAGATCATTAAGCAGTAAATTAGCAGTGAAGTTCATCAGCCTGCAAGGCCTGCTTATTTCCAGTCCTGTCTTGTGAAAGTCATAGTGAGGAATCAGATGCTGCATGTTACAATTAACTTGCTTTCCCGGGGTGCAGTGGGAGACTTCCTATCTCTTCCTAACTTATTTGTTTGGGATAACAGTTGTTTTTGTCCTCTTCTTGTTGCCAGGCTTTCCATGAAACATGTGCGCATTTTACAGCTGGATGAAGATGTTCTCTGTGTACGGTACAGCCCCAACCAGAAAATGCTGGCTGTCTCCTTACTGGATTGCACTGTGAAGATTTTCTATGTTGACACACTCAAGGTATGCGAGACCAAATGGGCTGTGAGGCTGTGCAGGGAGGGATGTAATGGTAACCTGCAAGATCAGGAATACAGAGGAAAAATGTCTATTTATTGCGCAACACTAGTAAGAATCAGAGAGACCATGCATCCTGCTTCAGGTGCCTGTTTGCTACCAATCCCGACAGAACCATGGCTGGCTGACACTGGGGAAAAGATCCATGTTCATTCGGAAAGTGTTCTGAGCCTGTAGGTGTCAAGGTTCATTCTAAATGTTGCAGACATGGTGTTACTTCTGAATTGTGAGGCAGTGTAAGGGTGTTAGATGGATGTCTCACATGTGGCACTAAATAGGGCGTAGCAGAGGAAAAATCTCGGGGAGGAAAACCTTCCTTGTGAACAGTATGTGGTGGTTTTGTGAGCTGTGTATTAGCACAGGAATGTTAGGGAGTGACACAGGACAGACTGGGGCTGACAGGTGGGCAGAGAGAAGTAGAGATAAACTCCATAGGCCGTGGTGATTAGCACCGGAATTAGTTCAGTTTGCTTGGGTACTTCCACCCTTCTCTCAGTTCTGCCATCATGGCCCTGCTGCAAACTGTTCAGGGCAAGAACAGAAGTGGAGCAGCGCTAGAAAGACAGAGCTCCTGATGCAGATCAAAACTAGCCTGTAGCTTGAGATTTTTACACATCTCTACCCAGTATGTTTAACTGAGTCACCTTTCTTTTGCTTCAGTTTTTCCTTTCTCTGTATGGACACAAACTGCCAGTGCTGTGTATGGACATCTGCTATGTAAGTATCATTAGAGCTGTGTTAGGTGGGTCAATAGGTGATGTGGATGATTGTGAGAATGTCTGCTGGCAGCAAGGCCTCTAGGATAGTGTTTTCTTGTCATCCCCTTGTTCCCAACTCAGCAGTTCCTGGATGGGACACAGCAAGCTGTGCTCCCTGGAAGGAGTACCAGAGTAGTGGTCATGAGAACTGACCAGGGCATTTTGTGACTGAGTGGAACTCAAAATGCTGTGGTTCCTTAGACCCAGCTTAAAAGGTGCAGCCTGCTTTCTGCTAAAGTTACTAACTATGGTGAGAGGAGCCTGAATTTTTTGTTAGTGGGAGCAGAGACCAGGTGCTGAGATGAAGCAGCCTCTTGTCTGCTTTCATGTATATTTATTCTTGGGCTTCATCTTGCTCGGGGTCTCTTTGGAATGAGGCTCATTGAAAGCCAAGAATGTCAAGATATAACTAAATACCTGCAGAGGTTCACAGGAGGGCCAGAGTGCTGTCAGTGTGCTGTACCAGTACCACAAGCATGGGTCACCATGGTGAGAGAAGGTGGAGGTATCAGGAGGCTGTGTTTCAGGAGCCAGATACCTGCCTTCTCCACAGTGCTTTGTCACTGGTTCAGCAGCAGTTCCTCCTGGGGCTCCCAGCAGCTGCCCACACCCTCCTCTCTCTTTTTGCTCTGTAGGATGGGACTCTAATTGCGACCGGCTCTGCTGACAGGAATGTGAAGATTTGGGGTTTGGATTTTGGAGACTGTCATCGTTCTCTCTTTGCCCATGACGACAGGTTAGTCAAATCCTACAGCATCTGGGCTGTGGACTCTCTTGTCTCCAAGGGGATCCAGCAATAATCCTTTTGTGCAGCATAGAGTGGGGGGAAAGTCTGCAGTGTTCCCCAAGTGGGTAAATGTGAGCCGCCTTCTCTTCCAGTGTGATGTATCTGCAGTTTGTGCCGAAATCTCATCTCTTCTTCACAGCTGGGAAGGACAGCAAGATTAAGCAGTGGGATGCAGATAAATTTGAACATATCCAGACCCTGGAGGTAGGAAGTTTTTGGAGACTGTTGAAAGGAAGCATTATCCCTGCATGAGCAGCATTTTCCTCAGGGATGGGAGTTGAGTGGTGTTCATGCCATACTTCTTCTGTCTACCATGCAGGGGCATCACCAGGAGGTGTGGTGTTTGGCACTCAGTCCCAATGGAGACTATGTGGTGTCAGCATCTCATGACAAGTCCCTGCGCCTCTGGGAAAGGACGAGGGAGCCGCTTATTTTGGAAGAGGAGAGGGAGATGGTGAGAATTCCATCCTTCCAGCACTGTTTTCAGCAGGCAGTTTCCTCATTTTTCACTGTGGAAGAGCCTGGCTCTACATTTGGCAGACTGGCTCGTTATGAACCACAGCCTGGTATTGGGGTGCCCAGGCTTGTCTGTCACCTTTTTCGTGATGGGACTGTACCCTGAGCTGTCTGGAGACTGCACTGCAGGTGTTGCCTGTGCTTGCTTGTCCTGCATTGCAGATGCCTGGCTAACTTGCTCTCTGCTTTGCTTTTCTCCTGCTTCTTGGTCTGTAGTTGTGGTTTTCTACAGGTCTGTTGGCTACAGTCTTTGATATTCTCTTATCCTCCTTTCAGTACAAGTGTGGTTGGGAGGCAGTTCAGCAGGTGTCTGTTGTGGAGTGATGCAAAGCACTGCTTCTGTTAAATGCCGTTTGTCTTGGTTTCCCCTTTCCCTACCACGAGAGGTCCATTCTGTCTTAGTCACAGGCCCCAGAGCTGAGGGCTGCTGGAAGAAGCCCCTTCTATTTCATTTGAGCATATATTGTGAGGACTCATAGACTCCAAGAAGGACTTCAATAGGAAGGAAAGTAGTGAGGTCTCTAGTCCAACCCCATGCTCACTGCAGGGTAACCTTAAAGCAGATGCTCAGATACTTGTCGCGGTACACTGACATCTCCAAGGAAAGAGATTTTCCAGGCTGTCTGAGCACCTCTTCCAGTATTGGGCCACCATGGTGTTGTGTTTATTTCATGTATCCAATTGGAGATTCTGCTGGAATAATTTGTAACTCTTATCTTTTCATTGTATCCCTCAGAGGAGTCTGTCTCCGTCACCCCTTCTTAAAGCAGTTCTCAAACCACGGTGAGGGAAAGAGGCAGAAATGCAGAAGCAGGAGTAGATGAGAAACCTGCAATAGGTGTATGGAGTTTTTTTCATCCCAGCCTGTTTGCAAGAGCTGACCCAGAGCCTGCACCTTGCTGCCCACTATTTGGTGTGCTAGGAATGAGGGTGGTAAAAGGAGAGACAGCTTCTTTTGCTAGGTTCTAGAAAAGTGTGTGTTCTAGAAAAGTTTGAGTAGCAAGGTGGGCATGAATACACCAGTAGTGAATTACATGCTGATGTAATTGATGCCCATTCATGTGAGAGATGGCAGACTGGAGGCTTTTTCCTCTTACATGCTGGGACAACCCTGGGACTCCTGTGCGGTGTGACTGGTGAAAGGCCTGGTGCTGAAGTGCTATGGTGTCTGTCTCGGCTTGGTGGGCTGTCTAAGGGCTATTCCTGCATTCAGAGCAGGCCTTGATTTCTTCTTGTCTGGAAAATGCTAGAGTTCCCTGTGGGGTTGGGACCAGGGACAAATGGGCATTTTGCATTGGCACTGTTGGTCTCTGCTGATTTATCCTGGTTTTACAATGGGCTGCATGAAGCTGCAGGCTCCCTTGCTCACCCAGTCTGGAGGGAATTTGTACCCTTGCTGCCTGCTCACCCCTGTTAATATGTTGTGTTCTCATCCACTGTAGCAACGAGAAGCTGAATATGAAGAGAGTGTGGCAAAGGAAGAGCAGCCTGTGGTAAGTAGCACCATCTGAATGTGTGTTTGTCTGACTGTACAAACTCTGGAATAACTATTTCTGTAAGAAGTATAGAAGAGGTACCAGAGAGAAAAGATAATTTTCTTGCTTTGAGGAAGTGCAAGGGAGAAGGAGCTGCGGAAACTGTGGTTGTGCCATGATGCATTTGGTTCTGGTACTTCAGACAGACATCAGGAGATGGTGTGGAGCTGGCCAAACTGCTACACAGTAGCTGTGGACACTGAAACCTTGCTGTGCTTTTACCCTATTTATCTCCCCACTTCACATCCACACCAGCTGTGAACGAAGGCTGGGCTGCCTTCTGGCAGCTGCTTCCAGGTCCACATAGTGCGGGACTGGTGGGGAAGACCGATCCGTCTAGCTCAGATGCTTGGGTTGCGTTGCTGGTTGTTTTGACACTTACTGGATTACCTGGCCTCTACTGGCAGAACAAAAACTGTATTTTCCTGCCTCTCAGAGCTCGGTGTTAGTACAGTGCCTCTGTTCTTGAGAAAAAGCTGTGCACTTGGGAAACCCTCTATTTCCCCACGTGAATGACCAGTTTAGGGAAAGGGGCTCATGGTTTTTTTAGTATGGATTATGGTAGTGTGCCTACCACAGCGGGTGCTTACATGTATCAGCTGCTCAGCTGTGGAAGGACGGAACTGCAACTCTGTATTTTGTAGGTGCCTGGAGAGACGCAAGGAGAGACAGGGCTGGCAGGAAAGAAGACTATTGAAACCATCAAAGCGGTAAGGTTGTGTGGGTCTGCCAGTGTTGATTTGCGCCTTAGCAGCCTCTGCTCTAGGGGGGCTGTCACAGGGTCGGAGCATCAGTTTGAAGAGTAACTCGTGCTGTCACATAAGGGCAGGTTGCCTCAGCCTGCAAGAACAGTCTGTCCTGCTCTGTGGCCAACAGGGAAGAATCTGACTCTAGTCACACACCAGGAAATCCTGATCTCTCTCCAGGGAATGAGATGTGAGGTTCCTGTAGCTGCAGCTTTCTCTTCCTGTCACGGGTGGGACAGACTGGGCTGTCCTATGGGGTCTGCAGCCCAAAGGAGCACAAGGCAGATGGGATGTTCTCTAGACATCAGGCCTCTCCCTGAAGGGCTATGCAGTCCTGTGGGCATCTGTGGAAGGTGGAAATGTATTGTGGTGCTTGAGGTGGGTGGGAGGTGTGCCAGGAAGGTGTGGGTAATTTCATGCTGCAGATTTCAGCAGTTTGGTGCTCTTGTAAATACAGAGGAAATCCTTAATCTGAATAGGCTAAAGCTGCAGCAGAGAGCAGCCAGGGCAGTGGGGGGAATGTGGGTGGTGTGTGACGTCTTCAGGACATGACTGATGTGCTCAGGTGCAGTCTGGAGCAGAGGTTATTGGGCGAGATGCCCTCTGGTGCTCTGGGTCAGCCCTTCTGCTTCCACCTCCATTTGTCCAGTTGGGTTTTGCTTTGGCTTGTCCCGTGTCCCTGATGTGCTGTTCTTGTATTGCACAGGCTGAGAGGATCATGGAAGCTATCGAGCTGTACAGAGAAGAGATGGCAAAACTAAAGGAACACAATGCCATATGCAAAGCTGCAGGGAAAGAGGTAAAAGACTATATCTATGTACCAATGTACCAATCCCAGTGTGTTTTGGTGGTATTCTTCCAGCTCAGGTGGTTAGCATGCAGATAAAGTCAGGATAGCTGGAAACAGCAGATATTTGTTGAATCTTTTGGAGAACTAAATGGCACGATGCTCTGGGGCATGGTTAGTGGTGTGTTCTTTCCTTCCAATATCTTCCTGTTTAAAGTCATAGTAGGATGTAAGTTTTGCCCCTGGAAGAGCATGCTGCTGCAATTTCATCCCAAAGCCTAGCCTTTGCCTTCATCTCAACACTCCCTGCTAAATAAGGGGCTGTGATGTAAGTGGGAAAAGTGACAAGAAGTGGGAGAAAATTCATACATGTTTGAGTGAGTCACATACTTCTGAGAATGAGATTGTCTAGTGGCTGCAAATGAGGCCTTCAGTGACGTTCTGGGGAGGATGGAGGTGTGGGAATTGCATGAAGACACTCAATTAAAGGTCTCTTCTACTGTGGGTAAAATTTTGGTCTGAATATGCATTTGTACACACACACCTTCCTCATTCTAACCCGTTCTGTATCTCCAGGTTCCCTTTCCTGTCAACCCCATCCTCCGTGCCTATGGAAATATTACAGTAAGTGGAATGCCCAGGCCACAGGCTATGGTTCTTTCTCAGCTTGAGTGGGGCTGGTTGATTTGCTGGCTGAACCAAAACACTGGGTTGCTGTAGGACGGGCTACTTTGCTCAGCTTGAAAACTTGGTTTGTGCAAAGTGAACATAATATGGGTTTTTCATGATTGTGGAGGTTTTGGTGGATTTTAAAAATTATTTCCAGTTTTTGCAGGATTCATTGAAGTGAAATGAGATGATTTAGCTTGTTGAATATAAACTAGATTTTTCACAATATTCTTCGTGTAGAGAATCCTGAGAAGGCAGGGTCTGTGTTTTAAGGAGGGAGAACTTCTCAGCTGACTGAAGCTGAAGGAACTTCCTCTTTGTTCTACTAAGTTTTATCTGTCTGTTTCACAAGATGTGATTGTGTGTCTTTAACTGTGTGAAACAGACCTTAAGGCATGTTGGTCCTGGAATGTTTCTTGATAAGCAGAGTTGGTGTCTTTCCTGTTACAGCCTTCTGAATATGTGCTAGAAGTTTTCAAGAAGGTCAAGTCAAGGTGAGTCCAAAGAGCCTTATTGCTGAACAGATTTATGACTGATTATTGGATTTGTAGCCCTGGGACTGGCTGGGGTCCTTGGATGGTCTTTCATGCATGGGCAGTGCTAGAGATCCTGGAATTATTGTTCCTGGCAGCCTCTTTTGAGAATGCATGGAATTGAGGATTGGAAATTGTTCCTTCCATGGGGATTGGGGGATGAAGCTTGTGAATGTGGGTTGGCTGCTTGGAGGTGCACATGTTAAGTGGAGAGTAGTTTGGGAATGCTGAGTAGGGAAGGCTGTGTGCCTGCTCCCTGTACCAGAAATGCCTGCTGGCCTGGGCTGTAGTCTGATGCAGATACTGTTTGTGGGCAGTCACAGACCGGCCATGAGGATTGCTTAGTACAGCTTTTGTACTAGAACCTACCTATATGGAAGTATTTCCTGCTGGTATGTAGCACTGCAGTGGCTGAGGCTAATGCTTCTGTCCCTTTGCTTTTTCCTCAGTGAACTGGAAGAGTCTCTCCTGGTGCTGCCCTTCTCCTATGTCCCTGACCTGCTCAGACTCTTCAATGAATATATTCACCTGGGTTCAGATGTTGAACTCCTGTGCCGAGCTCTCCTGTTCCTGCTCAAGTGAGTCCTTTATCTGCCCACACAGTATCTGGGCTTTCTTACTCATCTCTGGGTCTGAAGCTCTTGGGAAGCATCCTTAAGAATAAACATGTGGCCTCTGCAGGAGGTAAGGAATCACTGCTGCTCACAGTGAATGGATTGATCAGATGCAGTGTTGACATGTCCAGATGGGGTTGCTGGTCTTGGTGCCCCAAGTCTCATTGGTATGAAAGATCGTGACATCAAGTCTGAAGTGACACTGTTGGTGGCAGAGTCATTGTGTAGAGCCTGTGTCCTCAGAGAGATTTTCCCCTTGCACTGCTGTATGTTAGACTTCAGAAAATAGCTTTTCCAGAGAAATCTGTCCGTGCCTGTTACAGTGCTGGTCTGGGGAAGCCTAATTTAAGAGAAAAAGTATGTCCTGAACACATAGAGGCTCAGGAGAGGGGCTTTCTGATGTTTCTAAGAACAATGCTGCAATACATCACTGCCTACTTTGTTCCCAGGATACATTTTGGGCAGATCACAGGCAACCACATGCTGGTGACAGTGATAGAAGATCTGAAGAAAACTACCATCTCCAGAGTCAGTGAGGCCAGGGTGAGTGTTGCACCCTCCCCTGCTCCAGGATCTAGAATAACAGGATGGGCCAGTGTTTGTGAGCCTGTATTGTCTGTGGTGTCCACTGGGAAAGTTGGTTGGAGGTCTGAGCCCATTTAAACCATCTTCCTTTGCAAAGTAGGCTGCTTTTTCCTTATGTTCTTCCTTATATGAGCCTAGCTGTGCTCTGTCCCTCATTTACTCTTGGTTTTCTGATATGTGTGTTTGGGCCTTGTCTCACTAGTTTCTAAATATGTAGGAGGTAAATAAACTTTCTGTTTTTCTTGGGCTTTTCTGTGGGCTGCTATCTTAATTAATGTAGGCTGTGCATCTTCCCAGAGGCAACTTCTGGTGCCTGTCAGCAACTTGTCTGTCAGAATATACAATGTATTATAGCTACTCTTAATAGAGGACTGTGGGGAACCAAGTGCAGGACTGACTGTTCTCCTACTCAGATGAAGCTTACATTTAAATAATGTTGTGTTCTTTAAATCTGTGGATTGTCCTGCTTTTGTCATTTCTTGGCAGAGGGTGGCCAGTGCAGGACCCTCTGCCCCCTAACAAGCTTGAGATGTGCCTGACAGTGTGGTGCTGGTCTGTCTCTGCAGGATGTGCTAGGATTCAACATGGCAGGGCTCCAGTTCCTGAAGAGGGAGATTGAGGCCAAGGATGAAGTGACATTTTTTGCTGATGCCACTGAACGTTTTGAGGAGAAAAAGCGGAAGAGGAAGAAGAAAGAGAAGATGGTTCTTGCAGTGCTCTAGCATTTGCTGCCCAAGACCCAGAGCACCTGGATGGAGTCACGTAACCTCAGTGCTGGCCATGGAGGTGTTCTTGTGGCTGAACATCAGTGCTGATGTCCAGTGGCTGGGACAAAGTCTGTCCCCTCCCCTTGTGGTATAACCAGCTTGTAAACCCAGCTCAAAACGGTTGTCTCTGAGGTGAACTATCTGTAGTCTGCTGCAAATGTATGCATCTGGACTGTTTCTGAGATGACTGTCAAAGGCACATGCTCAATGCCTCCAGGGGAATGCCTGTTAGCAACTGAGTTGATTATCCTGTGAAGGAGATCAGCTCATTCTGGCAGCACAGATTCAGTGGAAACGAGCACATGGACTGCTGGTGAGACCATGCCCTGTCCAGGGAAGGCAGCTGGCAAGATTTCAGACTGTTTTGACACCTGCTCATGGCTTGTGGCTTCTGGACAAAGCTCAGTGACTTCTGCTGAAATGTGAGAACTTAGTCTACAGCTGCTCAGTTTTTAGTGGGACAGGGAGAAATATGGCTGTACTCTGTTAAAGGAATATTTATATATGCTCTCCGAGACTATTTTGTTTACGGTGTTTTGTCCTGGTATTTGTCTAGTAAAGCCTCAGCTACCTTGCCCTGTGTGTCAGTTTTGAAAGGATTTTTTTACAGGGAATAAAATTAGTGGGAGCAAATGAAAGGGCTGCCTCCCAGGATTGTGCTATTCTGGAGAGCTGGCGGACTGAGCGTGAGAAGTGTGGGTTGTTTGCATTATACTTGATCCAGTTTTTAGAAATTGCACTGGATTGTTGCAATGTTGTACTTGTCCTGTATCAGATAAAAGAGTTTATATTCTCAGCGGGGGCAGAGAGGCAGGATAAAGCGAGCAAGGCCCTCCTGCTCTGGTAAATTATTAGTTTGTAGTACATGCTGTGTTTTTTACCAGTAATCACAGGTTTGGTGGATGTGGTGGGGGCAGCTTCTGGTTACTTTGCTGGCTGTTGAGCCTACATGTCTGACTTGGGCACTCAAGGCTGAACTTCTAACCTGAGTTTCATGTGGATTTTTATTTGCATCCCAGGTTTTGCTGAGTTCTGTCTTTGACTTAGGTTCTCTATTACTAGCAAGTATGCAAAAAGCAAACAGTTCAGTTGCTCAGTCTTTAGGCAGCACCTCAGGTATAATAACCACACCTCTTAGAATAACTTGTTAGTAAATAACTTTATCAGGGGGCTGATTGTTCACTTGGTCGTTCAGAGTCTGGGTAATTTTACAGGAGCACGTTGTGCTCCAATCCCAGGAGGTGGGTCTCAGAGTATTTACAGAAGTAGTAACCTTCATACAGCACTGCCAGATGTTTCTGGGTGCCTCTATAATTTTATATTTGTCCAGATATGGGTGAAGCTTGTGATCAAACAGCTCCACTCAAACATGACCTATTCTGTCCTATATCGTATTCTGTTCTTTTTCTTTACTCCTCCTGAAGAAGACCCTCATAAGAGGAATTACTGCAATGGGAGGAAGAAGATGATAAATTTTGTTGGTAAACTCAGTTGAAATCTGGTTTCCATGTCAGCTGCTGCTGAAATGGGCTAGCTCACTGGGAAAACAAAGAAAAGTGTTACAAATAGAGGGGTGGCTTGTGACACCACAGTGCACCCTCAGCCAAGGCAAGTGAGGAGAGAGATCCCAAAACCAGGTCCCAAAAGGGGATGGCTGACTGTGCCTCCGTATGATGTGCCCTGTTTACTTTAGTGACAGCGACATGGGTGCTATGGAACCTACATAATGAGCTGCTGTTTGATGATCCCCTAGGAGGCCTGGCATAAAAAACACAGCCTCAGGTGCACATGAACTCAGGGACTGGTGAGAAGGTTGTAAAGGTATAGAAGAGTGGCTTGGGATACAGAGTCATTGTTATGATGACAGATGTTTCCTCTGGTCTAAGATGGAAGAGGGGGAATTCATTCACCTTTGTCTCCATTTGCTGTCACTGGTATTAGGGAAGAATTCTTGGAAGAAAAGGTCTTTTAGGCAATGGAAAGTTGTCCTCAGGTGCTGACACAGGCTCCCTGATGAACTTGCCCTCTGGTTCTCTGATTAGTATCACTTGTGACTGGTCTGTACTAATGCAGTCCTCGGGTGGCTACTGAGAGCTCAGCATATGCCTTAAATGGAAGAGGTCTGTCCTGTGCCAACAATCCACTGACACACTAGAATTCTGATATCCTTGGGTACATCAACTTGCCCTTTCTTAGATGAAATTCCCTGCATTTATAAACCTGAGCAGGAGAGCAATTGTAAGTACAGGGCCAGCTTAAATCTGTATCAGAATATGTGTCGCACTTAACAGCGTGAATGAGAGAGTACAAAACTGGCACTCACATGTCACACTGGTGAAAGCTATTAATCCCCAGTCATGAGATTCTCAGTCACTCTGAAGTGCTGAGAGAACAAGTCATCTGCACATATCAAGGAAAATCCTCCATCTCTCTCTCAGGATGTCACATGTTGGAAAAAGGATGAAGCACGAAAGCACCTGGTGGAAATGAATTCATTAATAAACAGGAAGCAGAGCTGCATTTGGATACACAAATAAGATGGCTCACAAAGAGCCTGAGATGTTTCTCTTAGTCACTGCTGTGTAAGTAGGAACAAGGAGGGGGAAAAGGCCATCTCTAAGTGGCACAGTCTTCCACTATGAAGAGAGAGGAGCATCTGGAGGTGCTCATGTCCGATAGTGAACAAGAGGATATATATAAGCAGAATCCCTCTCTGTCAAGTGTAACTTTGTGTACTCATAACCCTCATCTGGTGTCTGGAGCTGATTAAAGGTAGGTGAACACACAGAAAGTTAAGCTTATGATTGTGAAAGCAAACAGAGACTTAGAAGACCAGAGCAGGACAGCAACTCTCTTAGAGAATCACAGTTGACTTCAGTGAAACCTTCTGCATGCTCAGTACTTGAAAAAGATTTCAGGTGCCTCAGCACCTGAAACCTAACCCCTTTTTAAAAACAAACCTGTTGGGAACAATTCAGTACTGTAGTAGGGTTGAAATACAGTAATCTTTCCCCTGTTCACATTTCAGGCAGCCACGTCAGAAGTTAATGCAACTTTTGGACCACCGTTCCCATTAATAGGGAACAGGAAAAATATTTATTCACACTTAATCTGTTTAGGTAAATGAAAAAGCCTACAAAGGGATGTTTCTGTACCGTTGGACTAAAATGCAGGTATTTCAGTGCTGTTGGTCATCATATTATTCTTCTAGGGCTCTAACCTGTAGTGAAAGAGAGAAAATTAACATGAAAGAACAAATCCAAACCAGTAAACCTCAGCTCTACCTCTGTACAGTTGTTGAAGCAAACCAAATAATTATGTCCAGATTGTTTGCAAGTGTTGTGGGAGCACTGTGACTGCTACACACTGGCTTCAGTATTTTTGTCCTCTTGCTGTTGGAGGGGAACATCATGAGAAAGGGTTCTTTCATTGGGCTTCAACTAGATCAAGAGTTTGCTTTTATTGCACAAATCAAATGGCACAAAAATAACTACACACTCAGGATGGGTGGTCTACTTAGGAATACCAAAGATTTTCATGGGCAGCTTCCTGTGCAGTATTTCTAAGTACATTAAGACAATCTTTGTGAAATGTTTTAAATACAACGTGAAATAATTAAGAAAATATAAATGAGATATAACTAAGTTTGGTTAGGTGATGCTTGAGTGATTTTTGCTTGTTGGTCTCTACTAGGAGGTGTGGCAAATTTGTGATCTAGTATTGCAAAGTCTAGTATTGCAGGGACGTTTCCAGGTCTCAATGAAGAGAATCACTGGCTCTGTGATAGCTACCTGGAAAGGGTAATACAAACTTAGAAAATTGTCACAGTGCCTCTGCAATGACTTAACCGTTTCTCTTTGGGTTGGCTGACTATTTAACTAACTATAGGACTTAACCTGAGAGTGTCAGCATTTCATGTTTGGTGAAACTAAACCAACCAGTCCAGAGTTCCTTGATATATTTGAGATGGATATGGTTTTGAGTCCAGGAGATTTTGGGGGGAGCAGTGTACAAAGAGGCACTAGGTGCAGTTTTTTGGTAGTATGGGGTAGCTGTACCTAACTTCAGTAGGAATTATTGATCAATTCACAAAAGGGCACTGTCAGAACAGAAGGGAGATTGGGCTATGGCCATGACAGCTGTGATTAGCTAGAGTAGCCATGGAGGACGAGAATACCATGTGGTTAGTTCCTCTCCACTTGGTGCTTTCAATGGGAGATCACACTGATCAGAATTTCTCTTGGGACAGGGTCTGTCTCACTAAAATGTGAACTGACTGGGTGACTATTTCTCTTCCATTTCAACACAAAGTGAGAGGAGTTTGTCTAAAGTGCCTTCATGATGAGCTCCAGGTTGTAAATCCCTAAGGTGGAAGGCATTAAACTAGATGTTTGTATAGACTATAATTGCATATTACTTTAGGGGTAAAATTCCACACTGGAAAAGGTAAGAAGATATTTAAACAGGAAAAAAAGCTATTATTTGATGTATGCTGGGCAGTCCTAGAGCAGATGCAGCAGTCAGAGGTACATGTCTGCAAACTTTTTCAGAGCTGACTGATGTGGTCGCTTTCCTTTTTCTCCAGAGGAGAGGAAATGAGATACAGCTGGGATTTTTTAACTGACTTGTTAGATAACATGGCAGGCTTACAGATGTTAAAGTTGAAAGAAAAAGATGATGTCAGTGTTACACATATGAAGCAAATGGGGACTGTCGAGCTGAGAAGAAACATCCATGGGGTTCCTGTTTATGAACTGTCACCATCAATTGTATTGTAAAGCATCTAAGTTCATATGGATGAGATGAAACACCAGCCTAATGTTAAACATGTTGATTGGTGGTTTTGTGAGAAATTTCCAATAAGGCTTTCTTGTTGTCAGGGGAGACTTACCCCTTCTAAGACACTATTAGAAAGCGTCAAAAGGAGGACTACAAAGATGGTGAAGGGCCTTGAGGGGAAGACGTATGAGGAGTGGCTGAGGGCACTTTGTTTGTTCACCCTGGAGAAGAGGAGACTGAGGGGAGACTTCATTGCAGTCTTCAACATCCTTGTGTGGGGAAGAAAATGAGCAGGTACTAATCTCTTCTCTGCAGTGACCAGTGACAGGACCTGAGGGAATGGCCTGAAGTTGTGTCAGGGCAGGTTTAGGTTGGATATCAGGAAAAGGTTCTTCACCCAGATGGTGGTTGGGCACTGGAACAGGCTCCCTAGGGAAGTGGTCATAGCACCAAGCCTGACAGAGTTCAAGAAAAGTTTGGACAATGCTTTCAGGCACATGGTGTGATTCTTGGGGCTGTCCTGTGCAGGGCCAGGAGCTAGACTCAGTGATCCTTGTGAGTCCCTTCCAACTCTGTGATTCTCTGTATAGATTAATTATCCGAGGCTACAGAAATGTGGTGTATGAAACAGCATGTGCAGAGGGTTGTGTGTATTTGAATTTGTTGCATTAAGGTTGCCCTATCTGTAAGGCTCCTGTCCCTTATGAGACTTGCTGTCAGTGTCAAAGGGTCATCAGTACAACTAGGTTTTAGAAAGTGAAGTGTTAAAGAGAGGCCGATTTATTAGGGCTTAACTGTAATAAATCCAGCTGCCAGGAGGCTCAAGGACTTGTTTAATGTGGAGACAGTAAGTGAAGAGTTTGGAACAGGACTGAGGAGGCTCTGCTGTTAAGTGCCTCTATGGAGCTGAGCAGTTGTAGTAATTTGCAGATCTCTTGTAATGAAGCCTTTGGTTAATACCATCACAGTGGTTCCCTTCTCTTGTCTCAGGTGACCATGTCAGTGTGATGGGTGCATGACAGCTTTGCTGTCAGTTCCATGAGGTTTGTTTGTGCTGCTGCTGAAGCCAAGAGAGCCACCAGAAGGTAAACAAATGTACTTTAATGTAGAGCTGGTATCACTGCATCCAGTACTTACATTAACTAGAAGGCTTTCGGGGCAGTGTAATCCGTAGCCGTGGCTTGGGGCTTGTAGGAACTGCCTGGACTGTTGCTGCCATCCCTCCTTGAGGGTATCCTTCTGGGCGGCTCTCGTAAACCTCATTGCTTAACACAGGTGGAATATCATGTTAAGGATCTAACCCTTTTGGTACATTTATTTAAAATAACGTGGGGAGGTTGGAATGATTTCACAACCTTATTTCCAGAATTATCTTGAATCTGGACTACTGTCCTCAGCTCAAAGATTAACGGACCAGGTAAAATACTGGGGAAGGGCGTATGTTTTGGAGGCTGGTCTGCAATTGTGTGTCTGAGGACTGGGTGAGTGGGAGCAGTCCTGCCTAGCTCAGCTTTGCAATTACGGGCATGAAAGGTTTCTTTGGGCCACTACAAAGTAAATTTGGGAAGTTTCAATGTTGCCTCCAGAGCATATAAAGCCTTAATGGACTCGCTCTTAGCTAATACTCTGATCTGACTCAGAAGAGCCCAAAGTTCTCTTTTCTTTGGTAAGGGTGGCCCTTATTGTGAATGAAAGTTCTGGCATGTTTGGATGGAGCTTGCCATGCTATTTCTTTTATAGGTTTCCAGAAGAACTCTTCTCCCAGGCTTTTTGAGTATGTATTTGTTTAAAAGTCAAACAGAACTTCATCCTTCTGAACTTGCCCTTAAAAATGAGCCTATAATTTTATCTAAAAAAAATGTAGTTTCTGGAACAAAAGGGAAGGAGAAATAACAGTTCTTGACTTTTGCTATTTTCTTTTACTGTACCCCTGTCCTCAGTTAAAGAACTGAAAAGCCCACTGAATCCCTACTGGGCTCACTTCTGACAGCATTCATGCACTTCTGTGCTTGCATCTTTGCTGCCACAGGGATTGTCTCATTTGTCTGTTTAGTATTAGGAGGATACATCATTTTCTTGCTCATGAGGTTGTACCATCAGATGCTACCATAGATTCAAAAATGTAATAGAGTATTTTAATGAGGCGTGGTTGGAAAGAGTTCCTGTTATTTTCATTTTTTTCTTTTAAAAGCCTCATCTTTTTGAGTTGCCATTCTTCCTTTCCCCACTTTTCAAAGCTTTGTTATTCTAATGTAAATGGCTTTTGGCATCAGGATCTTAAATTGTTCATTTGCTGTGCTTTTGAAAACATCCATTTGTGTGTTTCTGGAAACTACAGTAAAGCTTGCCACCTCAGCAGCCTGCACTGGAAACAATGTTTGAGGCTCCTGGCAGGAAGATGGTCTCTGAGGTTGATGCTACAAGATGTGTGTGGGAAATAAGACAACAAAGGATATTTGCTTTCACAGGCAGGAGAAGAGTGTCTGTTTCTGTTAATATTTCAATATCATGGGAAACTTCTTCAAGGCCACCAGTATCTTTCCCTTCAATTACCATGGCAAAAATCTCTATCTCCAGTTCAACCTCCAAGCCTGCTGCCACCTAGGAGAGACAGAGGATTACTCACAGATAAGGTGCAAGTTTCATATGTGTGCCCTGCAGCAATCCTTGGAGCTGGTTGTTCTTCAGTGTAGTCTGATGAGGTCAAGGACTCACTGCCCAGCACGCTACTGCGCTTGCCAGTTACCCAGTATCTGTTTCACTAAAAGGTCTGTACAAAACATTGTTGTTTGAAAGAAAACTGTCAGGTGTTCACATTTCCCGCCCTTATATTTTCTTTTAGGTTCCAGAGGAAAAAAAAGGGGAATCGGGCCAGCTGGGAGAGAATCAAAAAGAGAGGTGGTTGATGCCCCAAGCCTGTCAGTGTTCAAGAGGCATTTGGACAGTGTCCTTAATACCATGCTTTAACTTTTGGTCAGCCCTGCAGAGGTCAGGCCATTGGACTAGATGGTCACTGCATGTTCTTCCAAATGAAATAAATACTCTGTTCTAAAAAGAACATAGAGGTAGGGAGATACCGAAAGGATGGATGTGTGGAGAAAAGAAGATAAGAGAAATTATTCCAGCCACCTAGCTGGATTTCTGTAAAGCCTTTGACACATTCCCCACAACATCCTTGTCCCTAAATTATTCTGATTTTAAGTACTGAGTTGTGGCTAGGGCTCTGGAGTAGGAGGTTTGACTTGCGTTCTGGCACTGCCTCCCTGCACAAGTCATTGCTTCTTGATTCCATACACTGGCGAAGATTTGGCCTGGTATTACCTGGATGCTGTGGGGATTCTGGCCAGTACTGTTTATTCAGATACAACATGCAGGTGAAGAGAGAGGCTGAACAAAAGCAGAAAGCATGAAAGCTTCTTACTTACTGAGGTAACAATGTGCTGTGTGGTGCTTTGCTAGATAAAAGCCTTAAGGTGGAGAATAGTTGGAAGCAGGAGAAGAAAGGATCAAGGCAATAGTTTACTAGGTTCGACTCTTGAAGGTATTAGGCCAGGAAATAAACTATCGGCACAAGACAGAGCAGATATAACAAATAATACCCTAAATGGAGGGGAAAACTCAGAGGTAGTGTTAAAGTAATCCCATTTGCTTTGAAAAAGCTCTCTTTAACCTCACTGCTTGACCTGCTGCTTTCCACTGAACTTAACATGTTTATCACTCTGCATCCTGGCACAGGCTCTGAGACTCAAGCACAGGGGGTGCTTGGTTGAAGGTGGCAGAGGGACAGTGAGACATCATCACTTCAAATAACTTTAAACAAATTGTGTACCCTGCCAGCTCTATTCCCAGACAGCTTGTGTGACAGGACCCCTAGATAGCCCAAGGGCCAGCTGAATCTAGAAAAAACCAAAAGATTTCTTGTGTAACCTACAGGTCCTGGTGTGTACATCACTCTCAGTCCTGTGCGTGGAGGTGGCTGCTTCACCCGAAACCTGTCAGAAAGAGAAAAGAATCAGTTTGACAGAGATTGTTTCAGGCAGGCAGAAGTCACATCTAGGAAGCAGGCTGTCTGCTCTTCCTCTGCTTTTGTAAACGACAGCAGAATTTGTTAGCTCATCCTTTCCATCACAATGTACAACTTGGACTACGGCGGTATTCCTGGGCTTCTCGCCAAGGCTCCGGTTTCTAACAAAAAAACCCCAAAGGAGCAGATTATTGGGCCTTCAGAAAGCTTGTTAACACTGCCTGGTTCTTACAGCAGAATGTGATACATCAGCGTTTTAAGCTTACACATGCAAAGGAAGCTGAAGTACAAACATCTTGGCAGACACCTGTGCCTTGCACACCCAGGAGTCTTAATGATCTTTATTTAATGTCCTCTGATATGATTCTATTGCACAAAGCATGATACTGGTATGCATTTTGTGTAAATAATCTTTTATTTAATACTACCACTTCCTCATTTCTTACGGATTGTTACATGTCTGAGATTCAGCCCTTTTGTGCATGCAACTTCCACTATTAAAATTTCTAAGGATCATTAGATCAGATATGACCTTCACTTTTGCATGACTCTGGAATTTATCCTGTGGATTTCATTTCCACTTGAAGAACAGTTACCAGCATGCACTTGCACCAGAAGCGGTTAAAGGAAAGGCAGTATAGAAAGAGGCATTCCTAGTATATGGCTCCATCTTATGGAAAGCTCTGGCAGACTTATAAACTGGCTGGCAGAATTCCTGCTCTTTCTCTCTCTGGAGTGCTGGCTGTTATGAGAAACTGCACTTGATTTTTGTCAGGATCTGTTTAGACAGATAAAAACCAGGGTACTAAAAATTCAAACTAACCTTGAGAAGTTCACACCAACATTCTTCATGATTACAGTGGTTGCATAGGTGCAGCCTTCCTTTAACACTCCAAATGTCACTTCGGGTGGAATGAGATGGAAGCCATTAAGATCCTGTCTTGTTGTTGCAAGAGAAGATGATTTGATCTTTCCTGACACAGGATCTTCTATCTTTGCAAACAAAATATTAGAAAAGAGAAAGTTGGTGGCTGTCAAGTGAAGTTTAGAGTTACTTAACTCTGTCCACTCATCAAGAGTAAAAACTGATGAGGCACTTTGAATATTGTCTGCAAATTTATACTTATTTTGAGTTTTCAGATGTATTAAGCCATTGACCTTTCATGTGGGTGCCTGATGCAGAACAAGTTTGTCCCAGCAGTTGAGCAGAAAGGTACTTTCAGAATTGCCAGTAAACATACATGAATTGCAACTGCCACGTTTCATAAACAGATTCAAAATACCTTCCAGTATTCACTCCAGAGCAAAGATTTTATGCAAAAGAGATGACTGAGAGGATATTAATATTGACAAGAAAGATGTTATTTTACCTTTTTATTTGGTATGGAGTTTGGTTTTGTCCCCTGAAGGGATGATGGTAATATTACTTTCTCTTTTCTTGTCTGTCCTGCAGCATTCACTGTCAGACTTGGAACTTTACGCTGAAGGGGTGCCTCTTCTGATCTTGCAGCCTTGTTTAGATCTGGAAAGAAAAGATGTCAAAAGCACAAAAAACTAACCCCATAATAGGTGGATTAAATTTATATTGCAAATATTTTGCCAAAAGTTGTTATAAAAAGATATTAACCTGCATTCTGGAAGGCAGGTTTACCTGTTGTGCTGCTGGAACCTTCATTTTGTTTGGAAGGAGCCTGCAGCAGAAGGCCAGGCAAAAGTGATGAATCACTTATAGTATCAAGAAGTTCAGCTGCTAAGGGAAAATAACAGAATACTGAGACAAGTGGTTTTCATGATCATCATAATTTTCATATATGTGAAAAAAAATCATAAAGTCTTTGCCACTTTAATTTAGACAACCTTGGAAGGCTGTCTACATAACCAAGAGGAGCTGGGAAAATTCTGCATGTGTCATTTTGCTCCACTGGGCCACCGGGATCAAAAATGCCTATTGTGTGATGGGTCGTTTCTTGTTCTCTGGCTAACTGAGCAACAAGCCATAAAGGGCTAAAGGATAAGCTAACACAGGCCTTATAATGATTGCAAAATGAGGAAATATGGGAATTAGTGGTGGTCTGATAAAGGAGGACTGTTTTCCTGCCATGAATCTTTGCTGTGTATGACTTTTAATTTCAGTACATTACTTCAGTAACTTGTCAGGGCTGCTTTTCATGCAGAACCAAAGTTTTCCTCTCAATTCTGTAAAGCTCAAACATAAGATGATGATTCACCCCTTCAGTGCTTCCTGTCATCTAGTCCCTGCTTTCCTCCTACATCCTCCAAACTATCCTTAGCCTGCATGTTTCCTATTCTATATTGCTTTTGCACCAGTTCCCTCTTACCACTGAGTTTCAGAATTCCATCTCCCATTTTTTTTCCTACAGCCATAGTAGTCTTTTTCTAAACTTGATTCTTGCTCATCTACCCCTAAGTACTGTTTATTTGATTTATGTTTTTCTTGAGAGTTTTGCTTCATCCACCCCTCATTCATAGCACAGTTCTTCAGCTTTGCATCCAAAGCTGATGGTGCTTCCACTTTCAATTACGTCTGCAAAGGCTTCTTCATCCTGAAGAAGAGACAAAAATGTTGCCAGACCACAGATTACCTCCACTGAGTTTTTTAATTGTGTCTGGAGGGAAAGTCACACTTTCTTTTCTTTGAACTGGAGGAAGTTCCATAGACAGTGCTTCCACATCAGGAAACTAGAGAAAAGTAAGAAAGGGGGCTTATGTTTCCCAAATAAACATTTAGAAAAAGCAAATAGCCAACACCCTCCCCCCCTGCAAAAAAATAAAGGATAAAATAAAATAAGACCATAAAGGAAACAAATAAGTAGAACCAAAGAGGTAAATATAAAAAGGATACACAGTTACCTCAGATTCCAACGTACATTTTTGTGTATGTTTTATGCACTTACAGCATTTATCACGTGAGATTACAACAGGAAAGCTCCTAAGGTCACCTCTAATTTAGGATTGTCAGTTTTACTAATTACCTAATAATGTAATTAGCAGGGAGAGGTTTTGAGGGATAAGTGAAAAGGCCTGAGTTTAGCTTTGCTCTGAATCAGATTATTTCCAGAGTTTATAGAAGAATTTTACGGAGTTTTTACTCAGTAAACATATACTACCTTCAAGATACGTTTCTTTTTGGCAAGGGCATGTAATTCCCAGTATTAATTCTGTCCTTTGTAATGGTTTCTTGAGATAAATTGATGCTGAGATATAATAAACCCACAACTATGGGAATATGGCAGATTACCTAGCCTAACACAAACTCTTCCCATTTTCAGCTGCATTACCTTTTTTTCCAAAAATTCTTTGCTGAATTCCGATTCAAAATATGGAAGAAATCTTTTGTTTCTTATTGCCATTAAGGTCTCCTTTTCTTCATCAAGTTCTTTCCTATGTATGATTTTTACATCGTTGGTAAGGGAAAAAAAGAAAAAACCATTATGACGGAGTTCACCCTGTTTATCAGTATTACACATTGAGAAATGGAATTGGTAAAGACAAGTGGCATTTTTTTTTCCCCCTGGTTACTCACACATGGAGTGATTCTTGTTACTGGCAATTTTCGCAATGATGGATCAAGAATGGACTGGTCTGATCAAAATGCGTGTGGATAGTGGATTGGGTGCAATGAAGAGCTCCTCCTCTGAGCGTGCTCCATTGCTCTAAATCTCATGGAACATGTCTGGGACTGCCTGTAGTGTCTTTTCAAACTTCCAACAAACATTTAAATCTAAGTATTTCAGATCCAATGCTGAAATTTTGAACACAAAATTAATCTAATTTCCTTGCTTATCACAGGAAAACTTGATGGCATACAGAAAAAGCTGTTTAATCTTCTGAAGTTTAAGATTCACCGGAGTAAAGACCAGTTACATTCAGCTTCATTTAACCCAGTTTTACACTATTAGAGTTTCACTGACTTGCAGAGTCTAATATCAGCCATGAAATCATCACTTTTAATTGTATTTAATCTGGTTTTAAAGCCAGAATTGCACGTGATGTTTTTGTGTGCTGGCTACTCAGACATGTGTACTTAAAGTAATTTTTTAAGAGTATGCAAAATAGTCTGGAATGCTATATTAAAATATAACTTTGAAATCCTAAAAGGTTTTTTTATTTTATGCAAATCAGGAAGTAATTAAGAAGAAATATGGAATTTAGTTTTCAATTGCTTTTACAGCCTTTTACAAAAATAAGAAAGAAATTTTAATTCATTACCATTTTACATTATTCTGGTTATTCTAAGAAATACTGACTTTCCTAAATAGCTGTCAATATAAATGAGAAGTATACAGTATTTTCCACACTAGTGGCAGAACCAGTAAACAAAACACAGGGCTTCTGACTTCAGTCTTGTTTTGAATAGTATAAGTTAACAGTAACAGTGCTGGGTTTTGGGGAAAAAAAAAAGTAAAAGGAGAGGCTCAAACCATTTTTTCAGTGTTTCTGTGGCAGAAAATACCCATTATTTGCTAGCAAGTCCCTGGACTATTACCGAAGACCTGGTGAAATCAATAACATTCTTCACAAATGCAGATTGAGCTAGGTCATAAAATAAGTTCAACCTACTAATACTATTACCTGTGCTGTTCCAGTCTGCTTTGCCACTTGGACATTGGTGTTACTCCTTCTGGGCTGAATGATTGAAAAAAAAAAACCAAAACCAGAGAGAAATGAGAAAAACTAGCATTGTGTTCTATAAGCAAAAAAATATTTTTTTAATGCCCCTTGAAAGAAAATACTCTTTATGAGAATATGTTATGTTAACACCTCAGGTGACTCCTGGCTTGGACTTGTATGGTTTACACAGAACAGTTTGCTCATATCTGCATTTTTATTAGATTATTCAATCAAACAAACATTCAAAAGCCTTTCCCAAAAAACTTTAAGGGATCTTTCAGATAAGGAAAGAGAGGCACAGAGGTACAAAACAAGCATAGGACAAGCTATTAAAACAATGTGATATATATCTAGAGATCCAGGTCCCAGTCCTTATTGACAGTAAAGTACATTGCCTTGCCTGTGTGCTTGTATCCATCCTGTGTGTTATTTACAGTTGCATCAGTTATCACTGTCCTGTCCTACCTTAACGTCTGCTGTTGGTCCTCTCTCTGTGTAGTGATTATTTTCTTTGTGTGAGGAGAAGCCTGTTCATACAGCTCACTCACATGAGCTGCAAGGTAAAGAGTATTATTGAATGTGCATGCTCTGCTAGCAGGGCTGTTACAAATAAAAAACATCGAAGGATATATTTTTAATGCATCTTTCTGTCTGTTTACAAAAACCTAACACAGACTATGTTACTGTGAAGGAAAAGGCAGAAAGATCTCCATTCCAAAATCAAGTTCAGAACAGTAACAGATAAGAAGTTATTTGACTTCAATATAGAAAGGATGAGAAGCAACAGACAATTAAATTCACCCTCCAACCCTGTATTTCCTGAAATATCTTTATGTTCTTGAATATCTTGAACCTTGAAAAGATACAAATCAAATATCTGTAAAGAGGACAAGTTGCTGACGTTTCAGCCACTTTCTGACTGGGCAGCAACATTCCAGGTCTCTATCTCCAGCTGAAGAAAATAATGTGGGCTTTCAGGGACCTTTATTACATTCAGCCTGCTTAACTGGTACTTTATTGTAGCTGTGAAGCGGTCATAATCAACATTCTCATGGAAGGAACTACTAGTTCTATATGTATAATGGAGAAAAGCCAGTCTTTCCATGTTTAAGATTGTGACCAGCTGTAATAAAGAGTTGCCCTATCAGCTGACATATTTTATAAAATGTGTTGTTTATTTTATGCCTTGAATCTGAACTGTGAGTCCAATGAAATTTCCTTAGTTGAAGGCAAATTTCTGTAACAAAACTTAGGAAATCTGAGTATTTGAGAGATGTGACCCTATTAGACTATGACAATATCTCTTTGTGTTTTGGGAATTACATAAGTTCAAAATGTGGGAGTTTTTTTTGGTCAGCTTTTTCACCATAAAATGTATTTTTCTCTTTTTTCTATTTTTACCTATTTTAAACAGCTTTTCTTTTCATTAATATCTCTTTCATTAATAATGTTACATTAAAATTGCACCTCCATTTAAATCAGGAAACTGAAGCAATCATTTGTTTCTATGGAATAGGCTTATGGATTTTTGAAAGAAACAGACATCTTAGTTTTTATTTGTACATATTGAAGACATTGAAAATGTTAACAAGTATCTTATGAAAATTTTAACAGAAATTCATGAGGGAGGGCTAATACATTGCTCCATCTTCTCCCTTATTTGAGGTTAATGTAACCAAAACACATGATCTTTTGAGATCAGATTTTCAGGTCTTGTAAATTATCAGGATTTATCTAGTTGCTTTGAAAAACTTGTCTGAAAAATTGATACTTGTATAAAGGCAGTTACTGTCATAGTTCTTATACCTAAGAAAACTTATTACATGTGGAAATGTGAGTCACAATATGAAATACACATGCCTAAACACAGGAGTTATTTTTAGAATCTTTGATGCTAAAAAGTTCTAATCACCTGTGAAATTCACACAGAAGCACGTACATAGCACATAGATTAACTTACCTTTATATTCCTTCTTTAAAAATAATATTACAGTACTTTAAAACTTATTATGATATTTTAAATTAAAAAATAGAGATACTAAATTTTTTCTTACCTCTATCACTGAGATTTTCAGTTGACTTCTCCCAGTTAGGTAAGGACTGCAATGAAGAACGAAAAACTGTGACCATGTGAGGGAAAAAAACCCCCACAACAGCAGCATCTTGTTTGATGGATTTCTATCCCAAACAAGTGTTATCTTGTTACCTGACAATGTGACTACAAGAATGGAGGTATTTCAGGATGTTAGAAAACATGAGCTGGGAAAAAAGGAATTGAAGTACAATTTCCCTGGTCCAAACATGTATTTGTTTCCTTCCCGATGACCTATTTCACAGATGGCTTTGTATTTTATATGGTTGCTGTTTATGATATCGACTAAAGTAATTCATAATCAAACTCAAATCCTTTTGCAAAGGTTCTGAACAAGATTTAAAACTCATGGTCACAACAACGAATCAAACAGGAAACGTGTTCAGGACTTTGTATGCTTCATTACTCAGAACTCTCATGTGGCTGATTTACAGTAAAGTGAACAAGGGGTAAGAGACTCTAAACTAAAGTGTTTCTTTTATTCTCATGCTGCCTCTGAAGCAGTTAACTGGAAACCAGAGTTCTTGCGACAAGACAGTCTAGGCTGTAACAGAGCTAGGGAACACTGGTGTCCTGGAAGGAGTGTGACACCGATTCCTGGGTCACAGCAGGTGCACAGTGAGACTACTGCTCAGAAATGAGTTGCCCAGCATGAAATCTGTACCTGGAAATGTGCTCATGGTAGGCAAGACAATCAAGAATAATCAGTCACTAGACAAGTTCACTGGAACTGAGCAGCATGTGAGATTCAGCACCTGGATCTCATCAAAGCAAAGAAATGTCTGCCTGGAGGATAGAGGCAGGTGAAGTTACCGACAGAACATTTCTCTGTTCCTGTTTTCAGGGAAGCTGTGACCCTCTTCTCCTATATACTCCCCTTTCCCATTACCCATTCCTCTCCTTCTTCTTTCCATGCTCTAAATATCCATGCAAACTAGCACATTAGTTTCCAAAAAAAATATATAAATGCTGCTCAGCAGTAATAACGATATTCCTCCAGATTGTTTTTGTATTATCCCAAAAGCAAGGTTTAAATTCTTACTATGGAGGTGGCTGTGGTTGAAATAAAAGGCTCTCAGGTGCAATAACAACAGACTGGAAATCCTAAGGCTGGGGGATATACACATTTCAGTAACTTTGGTCTGCGTGTTTGGAAAAATATAATTCAGTAAAGTCAAACTCCCGAAGTGTTTTGAGCAATGCTTCCCCAAATGGCAGTAGTGCCATTCAGTAGCCCTGCTGAATGCTGAGTGTGGCTTTGTTTCAACATTAAACTACAGCACAGCTGGCACTGTTCTATCCTGACATTTACTGTTTTAATAATGGATAACGATGTGTTTTAAGGGTCACAGTTCCAACGCAATACCATGTTTTTGTTGGAAAAAGTAGTTAAAAATTGTATTTTTCTCACTTTAACCAGTTCAAGGAGACTTGCAGCATTCTCCTTTTCTTCTTCTGTTCTTGGTTCTTTCACATTCATCTCTTCCAGCTCATTTTCCTGCTTTAAAATGTTGTCCATATATTCCTGGTGGAACAATGAAAAAGAGCAAGAAAAAGGCAGATGTTTTCTTTGCAGAGGTAGACTTAAGGGACCCATGTATAGAGAAAAGAGTTTGTAGAAGTAATTATAGAATTATTGGACTGGAAGGGACCTTGAAGATCATTTAACTCCTTCCACTATAGCAGGTTGCTCAGGGCCCCATCCAGCCCGGCCTTGAACGCTTCCAGGAATGGGGCATCAAAAACTTCTCCGGCAAGCCTGTGCCAGTGTCTCACCACCTCCACAGTAAAGAATTTCTTCCTAATATCTAATCTAAATCTATATTATCTACATTATTAAGATAAGCTTAATGAATAAAAGGTGTTCGAACAAATGGTGTTTGTGATCTGTTTCTCCCTCCTGTTTTATGTCCTATTAGGGAAAAGGAAATCTACAACATCATAACAGAAAAATTAGGTTTGGAAAAAAATCTGAAGCTCTCTTTTTAGACGCTTACTTTGCCAAAATCACTCTAAGTGCTGCAGAAAAGAGTGCTTTTCTTTTACTACATTTCTTAAATAAATATATAAATAAATAAATGTATAAATAAAACTTTTCTTATAGCGTTGCCTTTGAAAGATCAGTATGCAAATTAAAGGACAAATTTTACATATTTATCCTGTAAAAAGTGTAAAATCCAGTTCTCATAAACTGGCGTGTCTGAAACATGTCTGTGCTGGACAGCTGTCAATGTTTTTCTATTGCAAGCATGTCTTCTTTGAAATGTAATGTGGGGAAAAATAATAACAAAAAAAAAAATCTAACTGGCTACAATATACTACTGTCTTCCCAAATTTCATATGCTGTTAACTTTAAAATTCAGTCTGCCATGCCATCATCAAAATATGTTACATGAATAAATTATAGAAAACAGGTATTTTGCTATTTTCTAATAGTTAAGGCATAATGAACTCTAAAATCCCTTCTAAGAGTATCTTCACAATGTGAATTAAATAAATTAATGTTTTATACCAACACTGAGAAGTGCAAAGCAGCTAACAAGGATCAGCTGCAGAACTTTCAGACTCCATCTCGGAACACTTGCACATGAGTTCTGGCTTGCACCTTGCTATGAGCCAGCCACTAATGAGGGATGGACACAAACTTTGTCAGAAGGCTACACAGCTATTTGCTAGACATGGATAGAGCTACACAACTATGACTTGAGCCTGGAAATGTTCTATATTGGTTTATGAAAACAAGCACATGACCAAGACTAGAGGGTGTCTCAGTAACCAAGTCTACTGTAGAATTATGGTGGGTTAGAAATTCTTGTACAACTTTGAAGATTTAAATTTTTAAAATTTTGTGAAGTAAAACAAACCCTAAGCAAAGTAAAATTGAAGTAACAGACACCAATACTGGCAGCAAGGAAACTACCTGTTAGAGTACTAACTGTGATGTACACTGGACTGGATCCCACATATTTGCAGGGAAAACCAGGTTTCATGAGAGGTAAGTGAAACAGTTGAGCTGCTTCAGAGACACGCTATTCTTAGAGCACCTTTCTATGTATGAAATAATTGTTCTTTAAATATAGTAGATTTCTTTTTCTCAGTTATATACTCAAATTTATGACACTCAATTTGGCTATTTATCTGTTCTCTATTGCTTACTGGATGAATTAATAAATGGGATTGTAGTACCTTGAGAGAAAGATGCAGCTTTTCTCTTAGTTCATCACTGAGTGGCTTATACTGGAATAGCTGACGGATTTGCAGTTTATTAGGACATTTACGCACAGGTACTGGCAAGCCTGACTGCTCTGCAGATCCAATGCAGAGACCCTTCCATATATATGTTCTGACTGAGGGATCTGTGGTCTTCCTCTGAACATAGAGAAGAATAAGAAGAAAGAGCAAGAAGTTACTTATACTAAATACAGACATCGGCAATGTGTGTCTCGGCTGAAAAGCATATGTTCTCCTTACAGAATCAAAAATCTAGACAATAAAGCTGGTAGATTCCTGGGAACAATTTATCTATCTGAAAACCTCTTCATCTTGCAAGATAAACTGCCCTTAAAATTCCTATAGCCCCTCACTGAGTGTAAAAGAAGCCCAAGGGGACTACATGTTCCCTGACACAGTCTACCCCTTGCTTTGCTTAATAAAGTGAACTTAACATTCCCATTGTTTACAGCTCCTTTGCCCCACAGAGACAATCATCTATTGCTTTAACAGAAAACGGCAGTTTTGAAACAATTGTACCTCAAGAGGAGAAGATGCTTCCTCAGTCCCTGACTGAAGATTTGGAGGAACAATACTCTCTGGTTCTGACTGAAGATTTGGAGGAACAATACTCTCTGGTTCCGACTGAAGATTTGGAGGGACAGTATGCTCTGGTTCTTGTTGAAGATTTGGAGGGCCAATACGCTCTGGTTCTTGTTGAAGATTTGGAGGGGCAATACGCTCTGGTTCTTGTTGAAGATTTGGAGGGGCAATATGCTCTGGTTCTTGTTGAAGATTTGGAGGAACCATACTCTCTGGTTCTTGTTGAAGATTTGGAGGAACCATACTCTCTGGTTCTGGTTGAAGATTTGGAGGAACCATACTCTCTGGTTCTGGTTGAAGATTTGGAGGAACCATACTCTCTGGTTCTTGTTGAAGATTTGAAGGAACCATACGCTCTGGTTCTGACTGAAGATTTGGAGGAACAATACGCTCTGGTTCTGGTTGAAGATTTGGAGGAACAATACTCTCTGGTTCTTTCTTCATTACCCAGGGGGAGGCTTCAGCCATAGGATGGAGAATGGTAATACATAAAATACCTGGCTCAAAGACACATTTTGCTTTGAATCAGTTCAAATTAAAAAATTATGGACAAATGTCTCTGACTTACAGAAAAAAAAAACTTACGTAAGTTTAAAAAAATCCTATTATCAATTGATAAAAGTCCATGTATCCATGGCTACAGATAATATCAGATCACTGAGCTGATTATAGAATAGTTGGACAAGTTCAGATTACTCAAACCATACTTAAGAATAAAGTACCTATGCTACTTGCTTTGATTCTTGTGTAACAGCACAATTGTATACTGTGTGGGAGTATCCCAAACAAGGAAGAGCAGACCACTGACCCATGTTTACTGAATATTAATCTCAGAAGCAGTACAACATACTCAGAACATGCAAAATTCTTCATTGTACTATATATTTCACAATCTGATCACTGGAAGGATTCCATTAGAGATGATTTATTTCTACTGTTTGGATAAATTTTAATGTTTGTCAAAATATTTTTTCCAGCCCAACTGAAAAACTAATTAACCTACTATTATCTACCCCATAGGTGGCCATTAAAATAGATATCACCGCTGAGGTACTTTGTCACAATGATAGAAAATTATGAAGCCCTGTTGTCAAGGCAAATAGAGCCTGTGAAAGGTGAAGCATGAAGTCTGGAAAATCAGATATGCTATTATTACAAATGTCTGCTGATGGTAAGCAAGTTTTCTTGACTGGGATTTCTACTGGGTATGTAAGTTCTCCATCTTTTTGATCTTTTTACCTTCTTTGTCTTTCTGGCTCCCTCAGTGCCCCTTCTTTTTTCCTTTTCCCATAGCAAAATCATTTCATTCAGTTTCTACAGTGGGGAACCAGTCATTATTGTGAATAGAAATAGATTTAAAAATGTGCAACACTTGGTAAGAGCACTAAGTGGGAAAGCTGCTTCCTATGCTTATAACATAAATCTTTGTCAAAATGTCTTAGTACTTTACAGCTTGAAAAAAAACTACCCTTTTCATCCCCTCCATATGCAGGGCAACCATACATGCTGTCTTTTAAAGATACATTCTTTTGTTAACCTGTTCTGCCACACTGTATTTTATAGAAACACAGCATCTCCAACTAACTTTACAATGATAACCAACCATTTCAGGATGTAACTTCTTGCACTGCTGCTACAAGGTGGTTGGGACCACATACTACTGGCATCCCCTATTTCAGTCATGGTTTTTTGAGGTTCTTAATATGTATCCTTCCCAACAGACAGGCTAAGGGGCAACATCAGGGTATCCTTGTCTTTACTGCAATATCATTAATGAAGACTGTGATACATTCAATTTTTTTTTTTATGGTAAATACAGGGAATATCCATTTGGTAATCAATTTCGTTTGTGTGACTCATAGTGGATAGAGATATGCCACTTGTTTGTTCACTTTTCCTTTAACAGTGTCCTTCAGTTAATTCTCTGCTTCCCAGAGTTCTCCCACAAACTCCTCCTTTCCCGTGCTTCACTGCCAGACACTTGTCTACATGGGTAAAAACAGTTCCTATCCAAATAAGTGTTTTGAAACTTCGGACTCCACCTTTGCAATTCTTTCTATTAGTAGTCTGTCAGAAAAGATAAGTTTTATACCTGGATGCTCTTGTACAGGATCCTGCAAGATTGCAGTGGCAGGATCACTACAGGCCTCAGCCAGATACTTGTGTACATCCCGGCTCCGCAGGAGCTCAGTTCCAGAACCATCCTCATAGACGATGAAAAACCTGTACAGCCAGACACAAACATGGGACTGTATCAAGAAAATGGAGTTCCAACATGATGACATCAAATGTGCAAATACAGAGCACAGAACAAAGGAGGAATAAATCTACAAACCCTGCACAAATACTGCGTAGTAAAGAAAAAAGATGATGAGCGTACC
Organism: Pseudotriccus pelzelni; assembly: GCA_035584735.1. Taxonomy (NCBI): domain Eukaryota; kingdom Metazoa; phylum Chordata; class Aves; order Passeriformes; family Tyrannidae; genus Pseudotriccus; species Pseudotriccus pelzelni. The sequence continues at coordinate 25,724,886 of JAWMRA010000001.1, forward strand.
TGGGGGCGTGCTCATCATAAGTGATGGGTCTATCAACTTCTTGGAGTACTGCTGCTGAACTTCTGTCCTCCTTGTCACCAGAGCCAGCGCTGGGAACACACACATTTGTGCTGCCATCAGCCATGACCTGTAGTAGAAACGATATAAAATTATTTGAGTTAGAAGATACTTTTAAAACAGTAACTGGCTGCTGAACTTTAATATGATCTAGCCCAGTGAAAGGGACGGAAAAAATGTATTTCATGTTGAGCAACCTGAAACACACAGGAAGAAAAAATGAAGAGGGAAACTGAAAAGACAGTGAAAAAAGCAAAACACTTCTAGAAAGACATGCTGGATCATAAATACTAATACCACACACTGATAATTAATAAATGCCCAAGGACTGTTACGCAAAAATACTCACTCAAGTTACTGGTCAAGCCAAGTAACTGTATACTCCAGACAGCCACTGATGTACCTCTCCCTGTGAGGTATACATGTATCTATGTATATACACCAACACACACACACAGATGCAGATACACAAATGAGAAACTGAGATTTATGAGTTGTTACAACATCACATAAACACTTACCCAATTAAAATGAGATCTTGAAATTAAAATAGTGGGATGAAGTAAATAAGACACTCCATTAATGGAAAACCAATGAAAACTGTTTTTGTTACAGTTTTTCTTCATGTATCTACCTTCTCATATTGAATTAATCTCATCTTTCTTACTAGAACCCATATCCTCTGAGATCACTGCTCCTAAAATACCTTCAGCTGTCCTACAGCTTCCTCAGCCTCCTTCCTTTGTTCCCTAAATATCAGTAGAGAAAAAGCAGGATGTGCTGATGCCAACACCAAGCAATTTCTTTGAACTGTAATGATTTTCTAGGAATTGGTATCTTTGAAATTTCTATCCCTCTAGTTTATTACTTAAAAATTTGTAAGGGAGAGATTGCCACATAACATAGGTTTCTATATGCACTGTTTCTTCAGCCAAGTTAAAAACTATTCTAATGCACATGTCCAGAGGAACCTTAGTGTTGTTTCGCAGAAGTCTCGGAAAATGGTAATGATTACAGTTGCAACAACAGAAAAGATACCATAAGGATGTCACAGTGAGAGTCTTTCATTAGAACCTTAATCAGAAAACAGTATGCAGCTCACAGACACTCACAGGATGTTTCCAGAACTCACAATTAAGTACTAACACAGTGCTAAAGTATGCCTTTAGTGTGAAAGGAGCACAGCAAAAATAGTATGACTTTAAAGACTGGAACATTCCTTTTAACTACAGTTGCCTTACCAGGCTGGTTAGAGTATTTCTATAATCTTCTGAAGAGCAAATATGCTCTCTCATTTTTACTTCTCACTTGCAGAGCTGATTTTTTGCTATAACACAGGTCATGCTAATTAAGGTAACTTTGTGGGTGATGTAAACTGTAGACAATGTGTTTTATTTCAGTCTCTTCAAAAAGGGGGAAATATTAAAAAAAGCAAATCCATCACTTAGTCAAGAACATATTAGAGATCTGATTCAGGTGTTCCCTTCTGGCTAGCTAGGCTACTTTACATATTACAAAGATGCAGTCTGATTTTGAGAGAAGTTTGTAAGACAAAATTAGTTAAAATGCAGAAACTTGTTTTCTTCCATGTATTTTACCTTGAAAGTATTTCCTTCAGGATCCACCATCTCACAAATAGTGCTGGAAATGTGATTCATAATGTACCTCCCTGCTTGTTTCTCCTCATTGTTGCCGATGAAATCGTGAACTTCATGGGTATAAATCACTGAGCAATCTTCATCAATGAAAAGACAGCCTGTTTTGATGGGTAAAATCTATGATAGCAAAAAGGAAGAGGTTCAGCTGAAAGATGAAAACGTTAGTTTAGAGGTACCATGAAAATGAATAACAGACACAAATCAAGAGGAGAGCTTTCAGACCTTTAATACTGAATCATCCAGTTAAGAGGAACTAAAGGGAGAGAAAAAAAGATGATGAGGTCTGGAAGGTAGGCTGACCTTAGTCTCTGTAAATTTAAGACTGTGATTTAAATATACTATACAGTTGTGAGTAAATATTTAAATATTGGCAGAGTATGAAAGGGATGGAGTCACAGGATTTGTGAAGACTATAAAGAAGAGAGTTAAAATAGTCAAAGTCAGAGCTGCTAATGGCAGAGAACTTGGAAGACAAAACTAAAATTTTACTGTCACAAACTAAAAATAATTCCCACCTGATATGTTCCCTGTGGCTTTGCTAGAATAGATGTCCCATCTCCAAAGATGGTACAACAGGTACCATCCTCGCAATTTGTTATAACAGTAGCAAACTCAGGATTCTCTACTCGCACACACTTCACCTTCTTTGGGGTGGTTTCTGAGGGTTCATCTAAGAATTAATACATAACAATGATACAGGAGCACATGAATCACAGATATGTCTTAAGATTCAATTTGCCTTTTCTCTCATAGTGCTGGATCTTTATCTCCTCAGTACAAGGCCCTCATAAACTTCATGGCATCCTTTATCATGTAATTTTATGTTACGTAAACAATAAACAACACAATTCTGGACAGCGCACTCAATATGGGAAAGTTCAACAGCAAAAAATTTTTGTAGCTATCTGTGGCTGGCCAGGAAAGTACAGTCTAAAGTATTGCCTCAGTTTAAATGAGACACAGGTAAGATTGAATTATGTCCAGGAAGGAATAACAGCCCTTTATTAAAAGTATAAATG
>JAWMRA010000001.1:25727719-25791723 GCA_035584735.1 Pseudotriccus pelzelni
GAGGAAAGGGGGGAGGGTGGTCCAAACACTGGAAAGACTCACTCTTTCTCGCTGGCTGCTATGCAGAAATGGTATAACATCCCGTCTCCTTCCGATGGAAATTCAAGCAAGGGACTCCAACTGTACCAACAGCACAACTCCCAGGAGAAGCAGTCCGGCCGCTCCCTCCAGCTCCCGGTGCACCGGCAACAACTGACCACACCCCCCCCCAGCCCCTGAGTACCGCCCTAGATCTCCTCCCAACTTTACAAAGCCCTGTTTCCTTGGAGACAAAGTAGTGTCGTTAGCACAGACAATAGAGCTCTGCCAGGTCTTTGTACTCAATTCCCCTTCCCCCACACACACACTGAGGCAGGGGGGAAGGTAAAATTCCAAGAACCAAACCATGACAAGTATCAAGTATGATACTAACCATAATGATCTGGATATTTGTAACATAGAAGTTGGATCACTGAAATTCTTTGTGCCTGTAATACAAGCTCTAAGATGTGAAGAAATTCCTATTCAGCACCACAAATCTTGGAAAACAAATCAAACAGGTATGTTAATCTGGTCATTGCCTTCCCATTGAAGAGACAGATCACTTTGAAGTTGCCTTGATTTTTAAAATCCCACAGGGAAATGATGCCCCTGAACATTCCCTGTTAACTCAGTAACGCTCCTTTCCCACAGAACCAGAACTTCCCACTGTGTTTGAACAGTACAGACACCCACACAGTAAATGTACACTTCATGTTAATTAAGGAGGACAGGACTTGTCTACGAAGTGAATGAAGCATCTGGAATACAACACCAGCCAGAATAAACACAGATGACCATTAGTCCCACTTATTTCAGTGGAATATAAGTTTCACTTTTCTAGGCATGGCATTTTCCACAGCCATATTTAGATATTCAGTATCTCTCCAAGGCTGGTGAGTCCATGGCTTCCATGGAAAATATACAGATGCTCTGATCCTTATATACCTCTTCAGTTAAGACTCAAATCATCTTGCTTGCTAACATTAGGGCAGGTGGAGAGAGCACAGTGAACAACTAGAACTCTGGCACTGTGGTCTCATGGTAAAGGAGGACCATGGAAGGATAGATATGGAAAGAAGGAAATTTGCTTGCTTGCAACAGTACAATTTTTGCACCAAATACTGCTGAAAGAAAGGAGACAAGCCTAGACTGTACTAGTGGATGTGTTATCTAAGCTATAGGTATAAGGTATAAGCTGCCTTTAGTATATATTTTGACAATTTTCTGCTTCACAAGATATAGCAGAGGTAAGTGCTCCCCTTTGGATTTTACCTGTTTGCTCACCACTGTCTGGTACAACATGGCATTCACATTTTTTATAAAAAGTTGTGATCCTGGTACCATCAGCGTGATCTACTACTCTGCTACCATCCAGCTTCTCAACAATTATCACTTCATCATCTCGTACAGTCATAACCTGCAAGAATGAAGGAATACTCATTTATATTAGCATTGTGATACTTGTAGCAGCAGCAACAATAACAGGCATCAGGCACTGAAACTCTGAACAAGCTAGATTACTGCAACTTCATCTATTTCAGAGACTGAGGAATCACATTTTCTTCAAAATTTTCATTTGTCACAGTGTAATAAATATAACAAAAAATAATTTGTTTTCAAATTGTACAACTCATATGATGGCAGCCCTGTGTCTTGGCTTAGTAGACAGTGCTATAATAAGACAAAGGCAATTATACCGTTTCATCAGCTGGGTCTGTTGCCTGATACATGAAGAGCGGCTTCAGATCCATTCTCTTTCCACCCTCAGTGCCCACTTGAATGCCTAATGGAGTTGTTGTTATCCAGGTTCCTGCCTTAGGTTCCTCAGAATTAAGCAGATTCTGAACAGTATTTTCAAACAACTCATCCTTGGTTGGGTGTGATATCATGTTTCTGTCACTGTGTTTTCCTGCAGAAAAAAAATATTTCTGTATCAGACTCAGTATTCTCTTAGATAAAAGATAAAATCATTAAAGTGCAGAGTTTGTGAGGACTGATTTTGACACAATTGAAAGAAGAACTATTTAACAGGCTAGAAAAAAACTTACAACTCCTGTTACTTAACCTTATTTAATGTTTTCTTAAGGACACAGAAAAAGTAAAAAGCATGCTAATGACATCTGATTATGACATGACTTTAGAAGGTACTATCCGTGCAAAAGAAAATCTGAATGAATTACAGAAAAAAAAAAAGCAGCCAAAACTGTCCCATGAGCCTGAAGATTAAAGTGATAGGAATTTGATATAGCTTTTTTTTTATATATATACTTTCAATAAATTACAAGTTAATACGACAGGTCATAATTGTTCCGTGTACTAAGTAGCACTGACAGTGGTCTCGAACTACACTCTGAGGTATGAAGTAAACATTTATTTGGTTCTTTCTCAGTCAAATAAAATAAGGTAAGAATGGCTTTATTGCCACCAACCACAAGTCCATACAACCAACTGGTAATGACCAATACTAGGTGCCTTGGAATACACAGAATCAGAGAATATGCTGAGTTGGAAGGGACCCACAGGGATCATAGAGTCCAATTCAGCCCTGTACAGGAAAAATACAGTATCCTCTCTGAGTGAAGCATTACTAAAAATAGAAGACTAAAAAAGGTGTAACACAAAAGTAAGGTTTTAACACCATTGTAGTTACAAGGATTTCTCTTAAAAGATTTTGTGTTCAATCACTCTGATACCAATGTATCAGAGTGTAGTTACTTATTAGAGTCCTAGCATGTTGGAAGAAAAAGAAATCTGGAGTAAGATATAAATGATTTGCTATGAAGGTAACATAGCAGTGTGCAGAAGCTGAGTACAGATAAAATTGCATTTTCACACTAGCAGAATTTTCAGACTAAAGAAATATGTCCTTTAAGTATCATCAGCCCTGCTAACTTATATCTATCCAAAAACCAAAAAAATGTTACCTTTCTTAATCCTGGTCTCATGTAAAAGATCTGATTCTGGTAATGGTTCTGTGTTATCTGGAATTGTAGATGGCGGTAGGACAGGACCAGAGTCAGGACTCCTACTTACTGTGCCATCAGCAAACAGAATCTACAGAAATCAAAGACATATTAAAGGTTAAAATCAATTCAAACATCACTAGAAAGTCTCAAAAGAACGTGTCACAAATGCAATAGTCACTAGAATACTGTGAGTGATGGAGGGGAAAAAAGTTAAAGCTCTCAGAATGAATACAAGAAGTAAAGCAGCTATCCTAAAAAGAATGAATAGAATAGACTTTGCTCCTCAGCTGCTCCTCATAGGACACACCTGCCAGCCCTTCCACCAGCTTTGTTGCGCTCCTCTTGGAGCATTCCAGGACTTTCACACCCCTCTGGAATGGTGGGGCTCAGAACTGCACCCAGCACTCTGTGTGAGGCCACAGCAACGCTGAGCACGGTGGGATGTTCCCCTCCCTCTGACCGGCTGGTGATGCCGTGTTTGATGCTCCCCAGGACGTGGTTTGCCCTCTGGGCTGCCCAGGCACACACTGCTGACTCACACTGAGCTGCTGCCCACCAGCACCCCCAGGGCCCGCTCTGCAGGGTGCTCTCCAGCCACTCCTCTCCTCATTTATAACTGTGCCTGGTGTTACTCTGTCCCACTTGTAGGATCCAAAATTTGGGCTTGTTAAATTTCATTAGTCATTGCCCAAAGGAGTCCTAATTGCCGCAGTTCACATATTCAATAATGGGGACTCTATTTAGCAACAAATAGGCATAAAAATAAACAGTAAAGATTATTCTTTGACTAAATAGTCAAAGGTTAATGACTTTTTTTTTTTTTGGTAGCAGTGATAATGCATCTGTATTGACATATTGATCTGCACTGAGGTATTCCACATGCCTAGGACTAATGTTAATTTTCTAGCCATCAAGATAGCTAACAAAATGAAGGCTTGGTTATTTATCTATTTACAGCTGGTTTCTGAGATACATTGTCTGTTATACTCAACCCTTGACATGCATGTTCTCTGTGTGTCAGATCAAACCTAACCATCCCTGAACTAATTTATAAATACAGTGCAATGTAGAAAATAAATGGACAACATATAGAAACAACTCTTGAGATTATTATTGGAAGGAATTAACCACTTGTTTTTTGAATGCTTATCATATGTAATATTTTTTGATGACTCACAGACATTAAATTAATAAGGATGTACTCATAATCTGTTTATACAGAGACTGTTCTATAATCATGTCATCATATTTTTCTATCAGGAGACAGTCTGTTGAGAATATATAGACATACAGCAGCTAGCTTCTTTGCATACTTCTGAAATGGTTATGTTTCTCAGAAATCCTGGCTAAATGATTTAGCATATAATGTAATGAACAAATGGTAAATAACTTATACTAGGAGTTGTGGTCTACTTAGACAGAAAAAAATAATCCCAGAAATAAGGAATTATTTTGACTCTTTCTGAGTCAAAATAGATGACTCCTCTTTTCATCTGTTTGCTAACTATGTGTAGTCTTAGACTTTGAAAAAAAAGTTGCTTGTAGATTAATTACACTATTTGCAAAGATGGTATCTAGCCTATAGCACCTAAAAAGGACCAGAATTCTAGGCAACCTAAATATGTGTAAACAAAACATGTACTTCATTAGATAGGAATAAAAAGTCTTTTTTTCCTGAAAATTTAGGATACCTAAAGGTGTCTGCAGGACTGAAGAACAGTTCATCATTGTTTGGACTGAAAAAATATATGGACATTTTCATATTGCCAAAAACACCAAAGTAATCCACACTTTGGATGCTAAAGTCCAGGAATGTAGTTCTCAAAACCCTATTCAGCAATTTCCTAATCCCAAAGTTGCCTAGAATCTTCACATGCCTAAAATTTTCATATTTAAACCTCCCTGTGTGCCTCAAGTTCCGACACTGAACAAAGCTAAGAGCTTTTTAGTCTTGACATGGCTGCATAACTCAGTAGTTGCTTCATTCCTTCATCTACAAACTGGACACTTCTCTGTTTCAGGAGACAAGCACACATGTAAGGCTAACATTTAAGCACACACAAGCTGCTTACAATGAATTCCACTAAATATACCTGGGTAGATCCATCCATCAGGTACTTTATGACAGTTCCTTGACTAGTGATGACTCTTGACACCTCCTGTTCCGTTTGCCTCACCACAGGTGTATAAAGCTGAGAGTTCTTTACCTTTTGGGGATAACTCTGTCTAACCACAATTTCTAGAGTAGGCTGCTTGGCCTGTTCTCTTTCACCGTCTTTGTGCTCTGTTTCACCTTCTGAAATCTCATGCTCCTTCTCTGCACCTTCCATAACCTCTTCCTCCTTTGCTTCATCTGCTTCGGCCTCACTTTCCTTTACCACCTCTTTCTCTGCTTCAGTGGTAGTGGCTTCACCTTTCAAATCTGAAAACAAACTTTGAATTATTTAATACTGCATAGCACACATTCAAACAGGGCTAAACACCCAGCACCATGGTGTCTAGAGTAGGTATGCAACTCTAGGTGAGTAGCACTAACCAACCTTCCTTGGCTTACTCGGTAATCCACAGAGTAAGGGACAGACTCCAAATTCAGAGAAAAATTCAAAACAGTCACCTACTCAGAAATGCTACATCCTCCTGTGAAGGTGGCTGTCTTTCCAAATGAAAACAAGGGAAATTGAAGATGGCTTTATTATGGATGCTGAACTTTTGGAAGACTCACATTAGGTGAGAGGAATTTCCTAACTGCCATAAAGGTGAAAAAAAGTTACTGAGTTCCACCAAGTTTGATTTTGTATAGAAACCCAAGTTATATATTTTATCTGCTTGAACAGGTAAGCTTTTTAGCTTAAATTGTGGCAGTGTGTTGAATATACCAGTAGGCATAATTATGCTAGTTGTGTCAAGAGATGAAGTGTATGTGTTTGTAATTTCTCTGTTCACCTCAATTATTCAGCATTTCATCTTCTGCTCCTTGCCAAACTGTGCATATTTGAAAACCTTCTGTATGTTCTTTACTTCATGCCAGGTTAATCAGAACACATAATTATCTTCCCGTTATCACTCCAGATCCCTCAATATATATGCATTTATTAATGACATTAGCTAATTTTTCTTTAGTATTCTAATATACATGCATATTCAACTGATTATCAAACATGACTTGCGAGGGCAAGGGCAGGGATTACTGCTTCCCTGCCTTCAATCTTTTATGTCCAACAACTTGTGATTCTAGATTTTATATTAGTTTGGAAAACTCTCACATTATTTATGTTGCAAATACTATTAAATAGACATTATGGCAGACTTAGCATGTTAAAAAAATCATAGTTACATCTAAATCCATTAATGAAGAAATAATTTTCTTCTATAGTTTTAACTTCTTTTCAATTCCTTACTTTGCAGAGGCTCAGAAAACTAACCTTCAAAACTTTCACCAAGGAAACTTAATACAAGTCCATTGGGACAGGAGACATTCAAACTCGGAAAAGCAAGAACATCTGACATCTCTTGTATTTGGGGAGCTGGTTCTTCAATTTCTATCTACAGAATGAAACACGAATTAGCTTTATTCCACACTTTAAAATAATAAAGAAAAAAATTAGACCACAGATTTCAGTTGTAACAATATGTTGTTTAAAAAATGTGCTGTCTACCACTCATTTTGAGAGTTGACAGACTCCGAAGTGGAAACATCAGGTTATTTTGTTTGATTATGCTATCTCCTTTCATTCACCTTGAAGAACAACTCTTTCTAACTTATTAATTTTAATTACTCATTTTGCTATCTTGTGCATAGCATTAAGATAGGATGACAATAAATGAATAATGTGAAGCAGAAGAGTGTGAAATAATTATTGAAGTTGCATATCAGTTATTTTACCTATACTCATTAATAGAGCACAAAAGGTTAGTAGAGCTGTATTTCCAGTCTGCTGCAAATACAGCACTTACTCAAGAAGGGGACAGGAAGGAAAGTTTGGCAGTCAAAATGTGTAATTCTCTTCAGAGAATTACACATTTGAAGTGGAAACTCTTCTGATGACTAGAAAAGATGAGGTTGACCTAAGGAATGTCTCAAGGTCCTGGAACATTGTGAAAAAATACAACAGATTCTTAAATGTCATCCCCTCAAAACTGTATGTGACAATGGACTACACTACGCTAGTAGTCATAAGACGAAAACAGTTTTAGACTGCAGAAAGAGGTAACGGAGAGAATTTGAACTGATATTATCCCATATAGTTGCTTTTTAGGAATATAACTATAGGGGGAAAATGGCAAATATTTTTCCACGTGTTTTTCAGCAATAAGGATGCCATACATTTGTGATTACTTTACATAATATTACTGGGCAATAAAGGCTACTCTCAATACCCTAAGATTGTAGTCACAGAATCATGAGGTTGAAGTTACAGAATAGGACACAAGTAACCTCAGTCATCATCTACTTCTCCTTGTCTTAATGGTAAAAAACCAGAAAATTTCTAACGTAACCTATTTTAAAAATTTCCAGGGTTGGAGGTTTCTTGGTAAACTGTTCCAGTGCTTTACCTTGATTAACCTTACTGACATTTTCCTCCTGGTTAACCTGAATCAATACTACAGAAAACTAGTTTACTTTAGATTATTTCTGCTGATTATATGGGCTAGCATAAGAGATGATGGTGTCCTTTTAGCTCTTTACGGAAGAAGGTTATTCTGTCTCTCAAGTTTAGATCAAACAAACCCAAACCAAGTTGTTTAAGCTTTTCCCACTAGTCAAGTTTTCTAGACCTCTAATCCTCATGCTTTCCTTAAAACTCTCAGTGTGGCCCATATTTTTCTTGCAGTGTAGTACTCTGTAACTGGACACAATACTTCAGCTGAGACCCTACCAGACCTGACTGGAAAATAACTTCACATATTTATAAGGCTATACTCCCCTTTATTCACCTCAGTGTGGTCTTTGCCCTTCTCACAGGAAGATGGCATTGTTGACTTATGTATAGCTTGTGATCCACGGCAACTCTCAGACCTTTCTCTGTAAAACTGTGCAGTGGGTTTCTGTGGCTGGGTTTTGGTAGCGGGGGGCGGGGGTCTACAGGGGTGCCTTCTGTTAGAAGCTGCTAGAAGCTTCCTCTGGCTGGTGGAGCCAATGCCAGCCAGCTCCAGGATGGACTTCCTGCCGCTGGCCAAGGCCAAGCCAATCAGGAGCAATAGTAATGCCTCTGTGATAACATATTTGAGAACAGAAGGTTGTACCGCAGAAAGAATTCCAACCAGCGGAGAATGGAGTGAGAACGTGAACAACAGTGCAGAAGGAGGGGGAGAAGGTACTGCAGGTGCCGAAGCTGAGGATCCCCTGCAGCCCGTGGTGCAGCCCATGGTGGGGCAGCTGTGCGCCTGCAGCCCAGGGGGGACCATCGGGGTGCAAAGACCCACCTGCAGCCTGTGGAGACAGATGCCCACGCTGGAGCAGGTTTTTCCTGGGCAGGACTCGTGTCCCCTGTGGGGGACCCACGCTGGTACAGCTCATTTGTGAAGGACTGCACCCTATGGAGAGGTGACCCAGGGGACAGCAGTTTAGGAAGAACTGCTGCCCGAGGAATGGACTTATGCCAGAGAGGTCCATCAAGGACTGTCTCCCGTGGGAAGGACCCCGTGGAAGCAGGGGAAGGACTCCTCTCTCTGAGCAGTGGCAGAAACAACAACTGACCGTAACCGTAAGCCCTGTTCCCCATTCCCCTGCACTGCTGTGGGGGGAGGAGGGAGAACATGGAAAGAAGGAGAGGTGGGGAGAAGGCGTTTTTAAGATTGTTTTATTTCTCACTCTTTGGAACTTACCCTGTTAGTAATACATTTAAATAATATCCCCACTTTGAGTCTGTTTTGCCCATGAAGGCAATCAGTAAGTGACCTCTCCCAGCTGTTATCTCAACTCATTAATCCTTAGCTGGCTTTTTTTTTCTCTCCTCTGTTCAGTTGCAGAGGGAGAGTGAGAGAGTGGCTTTAGTGGGTACCTAACATCCAGCCAGGGTCAACTCACTACAAACTGACAGAAATGTTATCCATTCTGTACATACATATTCATTATTTATATGCAATTGTAGAACCTACCACTTTGATTCTTACTGAATTCCATCCTATTTTACAGACTGTGTCTATGTGAATTTATCAAACCTGTTTTGGATTCTAATCCTGTTCTCTAAAACACTTGCAGACTCACAGACAGGTGCTGTATGCACTAATATGGGTACTCTTTATGGGTACTATTTAAAATAAATAGTTAAAAGCCTTTTGACTTAGAAGTCCTCCTGACAGATTTTTAATGATAGGACTATTTGTTTCTATTGGTTTCATTTGTGCCACACAATTACTGTGTTATACTGAGTGCTGGCAACTCCCTACACCACTTCCCATGCTCATGCTCTTTAAATAACTAGCTGGACTTTTGAAATTAGGTAAGAAGCACTTTTTGTGGATATGCACAGAATCCATGTTGAAGTAAGAGGCACAGCATTACTTCATCCACTAGATATTAGATACTATTTCACAACAGAAGTTCAGAATCTGCTTTTAAAATGTCGTTCATCCTTTCCAAAACCTGCATTGTGACAGAAGTACTTCAGTTACAGGCAAAAGTAACTTCCTCAAATTGCTGGTCCCTGGCTTGTGATTGGCTGCAAAGACCAAATTACAGAGCAAGATTTTGCAAAACTGTCTCCACTAATTTACTGTTTGGTTAGACTTTCCCACACAGGTTTTGGAAAGCATGGAAAAATTCTGCTTGGTTAAACTAAAAATTCAGCAGTTCTTGTGACTGAGATATTAATAATCATAGAATGGTTTGGGGTGGAAGGGACCTTAAAGACCATCACATTCCAACCTCCCTGCCATGGGCAGGGACACCTTCCACTAGACCAGGTTGCTTAAAGCTCCATCCAGCCTTGCCCTGAACACTTCCAAGGATGGGGCATCAACAACTTCCCTGGGCAACCTGTTCCAGTGCCTCACCAACTCTCTCATGTTCCTTTCACATAAGTTCATGTATTTAAAATTTCTCTTTGTTTCTTTTCATTGGATAATTCTCTTACCTTTACTTCTTCTTGCTGTACCAGGTCATCGGGTGATGAAGGTTCTATTTTGCCACGGTTTCCTTTCGTAGCAGGCTGAGGTTTTCCTGATTTTTGTCTGTCAGACTTATCTTTTTTTCCCGAAGCTTGTGTAATGGGAGACACTGCTGTTGGAATTTTGGTTGGAATGTGAACAGAAGGGATGTCCAGAATTCTTGCTAAGGCAGAACCTGCTTCATCATCTAAGGAAGGCAAAAGCAATTTTTTAAATGCAATTCAGTTTCATAAATGTAGATGGCCACATTTTATTTTTTAAAAAGATTTTGTACACTAAATGTTACCTTAGAAATAATAACCTTAGTGGAGCAGTTTATTATTTCAGATAGAGGGATTGAATATATAAAATCGTTTAGAAAATCTTTCCATAGACTGACAATTTATTAGCCTAAAAGACATCTTGAAACTATTGTTTCCCACAAGTTGTCACTTTGTCATCGCCTCAAAAATAAAAAAAATATAAGTTTAAAAATACCCTTTTACATCCCGAATACTTAGATGGAGACATTCTGAGTCTAGTATCTAGTAAATGATCGCTGCTGTTATGCTTTATGGTGGGCTGATCCAGCACTGACTGACTCCAGCAACCTTGCACTACATACGTCTATTTTGCTATAATTATTCAGAAATATTCTGATGATCTAGACTTGGTAGGACTCCTGCAATCCTTAAAGGCCAAGCATTAGAACGGCCTGCTAACCACATCAACAGGAAGTAATCATGTTGCCTTCAAAATAGTTTCTTGAAAATAAAATTAATAGAAGTTAGATTTTTTAATTAATAAAAGATTTTCTGTAAAACATTTTTGTTTCAACTAACTGATACTTCTCTTTAATCAGCCTTCATGGTCACTTTCAGAGAACACTACTTCCCAGAGTGTTAAATTTAGCAACAGAAGATGTTATAGGCTCTTGATCCCTTAAGAAATTTCACCTACTTTACTCTGGTTGCCGTGAAAAATGAGAACATGGTGTCTGAGCGTAACAGTGAAAAAGAGTGGATTGTCAAGACTGAAAATGTCTTTGGAAATCTTGAGAGAGATGGTAAATTCCAGAGGACTGTCTGATTAAGGAAGGTTTCCTTCCTTTTGCATGGACATTCAGATTTCCAGCACTTGGAATTGTGTTCTTTTAATTTTGTTGAGGCACAAAGAACAAGTGCAGAGGTTCTATAGTACCCAGAATTGAAAGCCCTGCAAGTGCTCAAGTGGCATAAGATTGACAAAGAGATGAGGAGCTTATTTCTAACTGGAATGTAAGGTGGTCTGAAGCTAATTTTAGTAATGCTGGAGAAAACAAAGAGTAATTCAGAACTTAAAGAAATACATTTAACTAAGAAATAAAAAAAGATGCAAAAAGCTGGCAAAACAGCTTGAGGCCTTTTGTCACCTTAGCTTCCCTAAGAGGAAGATGAAATACACAAAAAGTAAAAAGCAGTAGGAAAAACGAGAGTTAAAGAGGTTCCAGAAAACTATTTCAGGACTGCAGGGAAAAAGGGTAGTTTGCACCCAGTTCAACTAACAAGTGGGGAGAAACTACAGAATTGATGGTATACCATTCTGCATTAGCGATGGATGGCATATGAGAATCATCTAAGACAGAACATTTCTGGTCAGAATTATTCTCAGCACTTACGATACAAAGACCCACAGGAATTTGGCATAAGTAAGTGATCATAGAAAAACTTCAAGCAATCAAAGAATGTCAGTTAGCAGTGCTCTAAAGCTCAACATGGCAAGGATTATCCTATTGTAGAATAGGATGATTATGGCAGATCTGAAAAATCTTAAACATTACAGCTGACATGTAGGTATTTAATTAGACATGTCTCTCCTTTATGTCAAAATCCAAGTTTTTGCAGTCCACTACATTGTGGATGTTTTCTTTATCCAAGTTTGAAATGTCTTTTTATAGTAATTAATTTGTAAAATATATTTAAATAATTATAACTGACTGTACAGTTGAATGGTTTGCCACAGTCCACACAAAGATGCATTCAATTAAATGTTTTCATATTTTAAGAGCTGAAAAATTCTGGGATTATTTTCTGATCAGAGAAGGGTTTCACTTTTGTCCATATGATGGTTTCAGTGGCCTTTCATATGTAACGGAAACAAAAAGCTCTTGGTAAAAGCAGACACTATTTTCACTGTGGTTTTCTGAAGCAATTGCTTCCAGTTGCTGACTGCGTTTATTGAAAGGCTGAGAGAAATCCCTCATTATGTCTGCACAACTGTAACTTAAAGTCCAAATCCTTAAGTGAAATGGAAGTTCCATAATCACCTATATAAGTTTACAAAAATATTATTTCTTGGAAAACCAAGAAGACTCCTCAGCAAATCACATTTTCTTTGGCTCAAATTAATTGGCTGATTTTGCTCTGCTACTTAATAACAATACTTGCAAGTTTCTCCCTGCACTGCTCTGTTTTCACAGTAAGCAAAAAAGCATGAAAACCTCCTTCCACTTTGAAAACTGAATCACAGAATATTCTTGACAATGTAATCTTGAGCCTTGCTGAAAATTCCCTACCATGTAGTAACAGCTGCTCAGAAAGGCAGAATTGCATACAACAAATTATTTTGTTAAGGAGTGCATGAGGAAAAAAAAAAAAAGGAAAAAAAATCCCCCTATGGGTCTCAAATATCGTCTTTTATTTGCTTACTTTACCTGCTGTCTTCCCTGTAGGTCCATAATAGCTTATGGACAGCTGGATTCCATTTTCCAAGGTGGCTGAAAAAGATCCAAACTTGCTCACAGCTTTCTTTTGATTTTTCATTTTTCCTTTAATAAAAAAAAATAATTAATATTAAAGATAGCAACGCATACCAGAAGCACCTGACCTGCAAACCAATGGCTGGTGTGAACAGTGGAACCTCAATGTGGATGACCAACCTGTAAAACAGACTAATTAGGAAGGGGAAAATTATCATTCCATTCATAGGGAAGTATACAATAGTCATCTTTTTTTCAACATACCTGTGGTTTTTTTAATCTAGAAATAGCATTCTAACTAGCTAGGTGCATAAAACCAGTTTAAAAGCAACAACTAGTGAAAAGTCATACTGAACTTAAGCAGTGAAAGAACTTTTGTTTAGAGTTATGGATCCTTGTTTCTTGGCTGACAAGAATGCTAAACTGCTCATTTCTATTACATGTGGCCTATGAACTAATAAAAGTTACTGTCTGACACATGGTGTCACAGGGACAGGACCTGGAATTCAATGATGCACGTGGGTCCCTTCAAACTCAGGATATTCAATGATTCTATAACTGTACTTTGAGGATAAAGTAAAAGAAAGAGCAAGAGTTGAGAAATTAGATCCAAAGACATATCCGGCATTTGTAAAAGTGGATCAAAAGACAAGAGCTCGCTTAGAGGTGCAGACCACGATGTCATTTGATGAGTATGGTATTCATGAAAACTAATAAACTATGCAAGAACACCTTCCAGACACTGGATCCTACCTTGCCTCTAGTTCAACTCCTACTGCCTTAAAGAAACATTCTGTTGGTAAGAAGAAAACCTTGGGATTTCCCATATGGAGAAGAGCTTCTGAAAACTGTAAGGAGTAGCAGAGAATACTACCAAAGAAGGTTAGGGTAGGCACCTAACACCTAGCATCTCCCAATCCCATCAACATTGCAAACATCCTGAGACCCTGTCTGCTCCTGTTTGCTTTCTGTCTTTGCAATGCTCACTGGTGAACACCCCCTGCAGATGCAGTTTTGGCATTTTGACTGCATTGAAAGCTTCTGTTGTACCATCCAGCCACTGCCAAGTATCAGAGTGGACTGATTCTTCTCTTCGTCACTGCCTTTCTATGAGGTGCTCCTGTTTACACATGAGGAAAGCCTCTCACTAGTGCCAAATGAATACAACTTGCCTCAGTTACTTGCAGAGTGGTGATTACTAAGACCCTTAGGCAGACCCCAGAATGATACAAGTCAGCCTTCAGAAGGGCAGACAAAAAGTTGCATCTGTGGAAGGGATGCAAATTTTCTATTCGGACAACCTACAGTTACATCACTGTGGCAGCTGAAGCCAAGGGACAGGATGCTGTCCTGTCCAAGCAAGAACAGGATGCTTTCTGACACTGATGATGATTAAAAGAGGTAGTATGTCTACCAAAACTTATACTTTTCCAATACTCTTCAGTTTGGTGACAGCAATTCCATAACACCAATTGTTACAGACTGGCTTCCTTCTTGGAAATATTCTCACCTGGGTTCAGAAAGGATTTGCATTCAATGCTTTCTGAGTGTAAGCAATATGTCAACCAACAGCAGAAGTTACTGGACTGCAGCAAGGTCTTGAGGAGACCCTAATGCCATGGTCATCTGACCCACAAAAGGAGATCCAGTTCAAAAGGGGAAATCTTCCCTTTCTCGGGCAGATGTTTACTTTGGTCACAATGAACAAGATTCAGTTTGCATCTTATTAGGCCTTCCCAGGCCACATTAAGATCTGAATGAGTCCTCCACTAAAGAAGAAAAATATTTTCTTAAAGAAGGGTGACTCTGCATTGATTTCCTTGCTTTCGAAAAGAAACTGGTTTGCACGTGTTGACCTTCACTGTGCTTCTACATCTCGCTAAAGTCTCTCTATACAGTACTTAAGTCAGCCAACTGGATTTTTATGGAACGCTGATTTTTCTTACTTTCTGCCATTAGTAAGAATTTATTTTCAGTTAGTTGATAATTTTTGCATCAAATTACTAAATATGTCAAATTATTAATTTTTTTATAGCAGTGATGTCAATCCACTAACCTGATCTAATTTTCTCTTCTTCATTAATTTCTTGCATTTCAGCTTCTTCCAAGTTTTTCTTGGGATCTGTGATATGAATGAAGAAATTGTGGTTGTCTTTTATCACTCTCACCTTTACCAAAGTTAGACCTGTAAAGCAATGGAATACTATAAGTGCTCTCACCAGGCTTCAGAACTTACTTGCACCCAAATAAATCCTGCACCTGCAACTGTAAAGAAGACTAAAAAAGAAAATTGCTCAGAACCGGACCAAATCACTTAGTAGAAGACCAAGATGACAAAATTAAGGTTTTTTGAGTTTAGATTAAATATTAAAAACATTCCTGACAATTAGATCTTAGAGGCTGCAGAAGAATCTGTTTTTTAAATTTATTGCATTTGACTAGAAAAATAATTTGAACATTCTTGAATTATCATGCATTGGTTGCCATTGAACAAATAAATATGAACTGATTTTTCTTCATTTCTTGTTTTCTGGAACTTTATCTATCAGCTGCTAACATACTACAGGAAAATATAACAACTAATAGTGATAGATGTTAAATATGGAATTTCTTTAACTGAATTTCTACTACTGAGACATGATAAAGCATTTATGGATTAAGAAACTATGCCATCAGTTAGCACTGAGTCAAAGCAAGGCATGAAGAATTAAAGAATCACCTTTTACAAACTCTATCTTCTCTACTTGAATCTGTCCTCCATCAGATGGGAAAAGATACTGATTGGTTCCCGATATTTGAATTACATCCTCCCCTGTATTGTAGCCATGAAACTGGAAAAACAAGTTTTAGATTATCCATAAATGAGAAAGGTAGAACCCATGAAAGAGGTAAATGCAGGACAGATCATCAGAATCACACTTTCCTGCTCAGCATTTTTTACTTAGATGTTTAACTAATGTAATAACAACTTCAGCAAATACCTAGCATGCTATTCTCATATCCAAATAATTTCTCAGTTATTCACTTATTACACATGACAGCAGAATCTGATCCTTCAGCATCATGGAGCCATCATGGAAACTGAAGAGTAGCAAGTAGACTGGTGGATTAACATATAGTGTGAGAGAAAGAAAAATTCCAGTCAAGTACAAAGAGACAAAGTACAATGGCATGGGATCACATGAAGGGCAGGTAATGAAAAAATCCAGCTTTCCACCCTCTAGATTTCGAAATGCAGACACTGTACATCTAATTAGATTGCTGTGCCTTCCAAAGTGCCACAAGTTAGCAAAAATTATGTGAGTGTACTCAAATAAATTCAAATGGCAGTGTCATCTGAGTTCGAAGTCTGTCCTTAAACAAATCTAAGACTAAAATATAAGACATGAATTTTGAAAGATGAAATGGAAGAAACAGTGAACTCCTTTTACTTGATCTCCAGTGTGGAGAGTCAAAATTTCAAGTAGGTCTAGCAGTCCCCTAATACAGGAGATGGGATAAATCCTTATGCTCCCCTTTCCTATCCCCACAAACGCCACATTTGTAGGCAAGACTGATCCTATAAACATATTTTCCATGGGCACAAAACCACAATCAACTTATGTTTGTATTTATTTACTTTTTTTCTGTATATGACATAATCTTAAACATCAAAAACAATGGAGTTAAACAAAACACAGTTAGGCTTAATCTGTCCTGACCTTGAATTTCACAACAGGTAACAGCTTTGCTGTAATATTGACTCTCTACATAAATAGCTAGCACTTCTCTAACGTGGTACAATAATACAAGTCCTTACCTTATAAACTTTCTCAGAACATGGTTCTGGAATGCTGTGATGCTCCTCAAGTTCAGAGGCTTTTGTTGGCTCATTTTCAGACTTCTCTTTGGAATCTTTACGCTCTCCATCTATTATCTCCTGTCCTTTCTTTATACTTCCCGATTTTTCTGTCTTTCCTTTTGTTTCTTCCTTAAGTTTTTCTTCCTCTCGTAATCGGTCCTGCTCCTTCTTCCAAGCCTGCATTCAATGTTAGGAAATAAAAAGAACTGTGGTTCTCTTTGGTATTTCATATGTGCATGCTGAAAAGAATGCAAGCAAACAACCTCAAAGGAAACAATGTTCTAAGTCACTCTAAGACATGTTTTTCAAAAGTGTCTACAGTTTTACAATATTATGCGCTATATTTTGCATAAAATTACTAACTCATTCAACCTACAAGAGCAGTCATTGTGGACTACAGGAGATGAATCAGATGATTATTTGTACCTTATACAATTAGTCATAAAACGATGACTTTGTTGTACCCTTGTCCACAATGTTTATCACCAAATCACAGTTCATCACTGATATTAGTTTATTCCCAAAATGCAACTGTAAGGTAAAATGATTTTATTCTTTTACAGAAAGAAAAATGAGGTATGCATGCCAAAATTATCAACTTGTATCAGAAAGACATCTGAGAGTTTCTGGACTATTTAGGGCTTTGTAGCACTTTGTAGTCTAAGCATACCAAAGCACAAGCATTTCTGTGGAAGAAGTGGCAAGCATTCAGAGTTACAAGTTAGGGATTAGCCTAATTTGAGCCATGCTAGTTCAAGATGAGCAGCCAGGAATTGGTTAACGCCATTTCATATCTACATTCCAGTATTTTAAGTGGACAACATTATACACTGTAAAAAAGATGAGACATGCTATATCTGTGAGGAGTCAAAAAAAGAGGGAGCACAACATCGATAAAGCTAGATTTGTGCAGATTAATGGATAATGACAGTGCTAAGACTTAAAAAAAAAAAAAGTGCACTTAACTTCTACCTCAGACAGAAACTTACTGTGTGAACCTGAGCAAGTCAATTAAACTGTAGTGGATGGTTACGAACTACATGTATAACATGGGATTCTCTGTCATAAGGGAATTCTGAGGTACTGTATTTACATTCCCTAATTTCAAAGAGCTGTAGACAGTGGAAGTGGAAGTGGGGTACATACGTACTTCCATGGATCTGGATTTATCTTTTCATACCTTTCCAATCTGAAAACTTAAATGAATAGTAGGATATTATTCATAACTCTTATTTCCAGTATTGCAATTTTGAATTGCTTTTGGAATGTCAGGTCTGACTTCAAACAGTTTTCCCTTAAGTAAATAATATATCTCACAATGAATAAGGAATAAATTAAAGAAAATAACGTATACAAAAAATAGCCAAGAGCAGAAAAACTGAGAGAACTCAGTCAAGTTTACTTAGAAACAAAGGCTTACCTTCATAAGAAAGCAGTGCTAGTTAGTCCATTTCAGAAACATATATATTTTTGCCTCACCTTTAAAGAATCTTCTCTGATAATGGGACTTTCTCCATTGTTGGATTGAGACTCTTTTGCACTCTCAGGTCCTGAAGTTTTGCCTTTGAAAAATGGAAGGGGAAATAAGTGAGGTTATAAATATATGAAAATGGAATAATTTTTAAAAATGGAAAAATAAACATAAAAGATGTGCAAGTAAATAAAAGTGCAGATTTCAAAATAGTGAAAGTATACAACTAAAACAAAGAAAATGTTAAATACTTTTAAGAATAAAACAGAAAGTCTATTTTGGGTAAGAAGAAACTTACCTGACAACTTGGTTACCATAACTGAGGACCAAATATGCTAAACAATATATCAACATATTTAAAGACTGACCCTGCTTCTTGCTGTTGAAGGCTTTGCTCCTGCAACAAGTTTGCATGTTTGTTTTCTAACTTAGTCAGTACAAGCTCAATACCAGAGCCATAGACATTCCAACCTTTTAAGACAAAAAGCGAATAAATGCTGTCTGAACCTTCAATCCTTCACTAAAGAAATAACATATCCCTTTTTCACCATGATGGCTTTATAGCACCTATTACTTATGG
Source organism: Pseudotriccus pelzelni (assembly GCA_035584735.1). Taxonomy (NCBI): domain Eukaryota; kingdom Metazoa; phylum Chordata; class Aves; order Passeriformes; family Tyrannidae; genus Pseudotriccus; species Pseudotriccus pelzelni. The sequence goes on from JAWMRA010000001.1 coordinate 25,746,425, forward strand.
AAAGGGTATCTTCTATGAGTGTAGTTTTATAGTATGCTTGGACACCCAATATTTACCTTCTAGAAAAGATAAAGTCACCTATCAGAAACTTACTTTGTATTATAAAGTAGAAATTGCAGTGCGGGTTACAGCAGTGTCAGTGAAATTGAAAACACCTAAAGACACTGTTGCCCATCTGCATGTCCCAGTCAGAGGTGATTACCTTCTTTCAGCAAGTGAGCTACTCTATAAATTATATCTGTCATGAGGCACCATATGGGCAAGATTCGATCTAGCTCCTGTGACAGCTAGATACCTACAAATTATGATTTAGAAGTCCCATAGTTTAGCTTCCAAACTATAATCAGAGGTGTTAATTGGGTTGAGGAGTAATGTTCCTATTTTTGTAAATGTTAACTGCTAGTACTGGAAGTTTTCAAAGTACATTCTCAAAAAAGGTAAAAAGCGCAAAGGTTAAACATCAACAAATAATTGTTAATACCATTTAGATACACAAACGAAGAAATCTGAAAAAAAGTTCTTTTTTTGTTAAGAGGGGTTTTCAGATTTTGCTGTCCGCTGAACAGTTACTGTATGAACTGCTTACAGTTCTCACTACCCAAAATGTTGCATGTAATTCAAATTTGCACTGCAGTCTGATCAATTCCAGCTTCCAGTTTTAGCTCTTAGCCCACAGCTTCTGACTTCCAGCTTTTATCCTGCCCTTTAAAAAAGAATTTTCCTGAACCATGTTGCCAACTTTAACTACTGCTCATCTCTTCGTATGTTCAGTGATCTCAACAAAGATTGAGATATTGACATATTTGTACGTAATCCTTAAAGTAATTTCATTAAACACAGCTATTGTAAATGTAAGTTGATAATAGAGATGTCAATTTTCAGAACACAGAATGATGCAGAACATAAGAATACATGCATTTAATTAATTTCAAAACATATTTATGCCTTTATAGATGTCAAAACAAGGTCATCCTATGAAAAAATATATGCAGCTGTGCTCTGAATAGATTTGGGTCTCAGCACTTAAAGTGAAAAATTAATTTTCTAGAATAAAAAGATACCCACTTTTGGCTTTCTTAATAAAGCCAGGTTTTTTGTCAGCAGATGCAGATAATTCAAAAGGGCTGTCTACCTACCATGGCTGTTTCCAAATTAAAAGACTCTGTTTCCTTACCCTTCTTCTCTTCTTGGTATTTAGCTTCTTCCTCTTTCACCCAGTCTTCAATTGAGTTAGCCACCAGCTCAAGATAGTTTCTGAAAGGCAGAATATCCCTCTATTTAACATAATAGTTTTCACTAACATAATTTCAGGTCAATCAATACCACTTGGCTTCTCAGTTTCTTACACATGTAAGAGAGAAGGCTCTCTCTCTCTTTGAGAGAAGGCTGGTGTTTGACAGGGTTTCTCTCTGGTTTTACAGAAAATGGTACCTTTGCCTGGCTGGTACTTGCTTAATATATGTTATATTTGGAATTTTGGTTATGCTTTCTGCAAAGAGATATTAGAAACTTGTCTTCCAAAGAATACCTGCTCCTAAAGAAAAATCCAGGAAATCACAAAACATAAAGATGCTTGGTTTCAGAAAGGTTCAGACTCATTCTCCTCACTGTTTTGCCACCAGAATAACTTATTTTCTTAGTTGCTCTTGATTGATATTATCTTTTAGAATACACTTAGTTTGTTTGTTCAGAAATTGAGGTGTCACTGTACTTAATTCCTAGCTCTTCTTTATTGGTGAGACAAGACAGGTGTTTGGAAATTGTCATCCAAATCCAGATTACAGAACTGGTGCATCATAATCTGGCACAAATTAAGAATATTCACAATTAAGATGAAGTGAGAACTGAATGTTCAGAGTTTGAAGTATCTGCAGTTACATTGTCTCATCTTTCAAAGGTGTCTGAAATGACTGTTAAATTAGTTCATTGTGAAAAATTGCTTCCAAGGTAGGAGAAAGCCTGGAAGTCTTACATGTAGTTGCCACTCAACCCTCATTTGGAGGGTTACCACGATTCTTTAAAGTAAAATTCTTCATATGTGCAAAATTAAAATGGGGATTTTGAAGAATGCATCACATTCAGTTCTTGTGTCTTCATGATACTTTGCATTTCTAAGTCTGAGATTATTCAATTGTATTCAAAAGCTCTATATGGAGTATAGGTTTTGGTCATGAACATGTAGACAACACAATCAATTCTTGGCCTTGTGACCATTTTAAAGTTCTTGTTAAATCATTACATTGTATGTACAAGAGAATTAATATGTAGGTCATGTACATAGACTGGAGATAAATACAGTTCATGTACAGCTGCAAGATACACGAGTCTCTCCCAGCTTCTGCAGTGTAGGTGGAGCCTGCTTTGGGAAACTTGCATGGAGAAACTGTTGGTCATAGATATCATACTCAGTAGGGACAAGGTTACTCTGCTTGTATCCGAAGAAAAACGTACGAGCCATAAAAACTATGGTGTTGAAAACAAAAGGCAAAACTAGTCTGGAACACAGAGTTGCCAGTACTGGAATAACTGGAAGATGAATATATGTTATAAATAAAAAAGAGATTATTCACGTGGAAAATATTTTAGGGCAATGAAACAGTCACTCAAAGTCTAAAATACACATTCTATTAATACGTTTTCTGATGCCCCTACTGCCAATGTCTGACTCAGAACCATTTCTCAGAAAGGATTATTCTTTTCCAGTAACTTGCATAATGTGTTTACTATGAAGGAGTAAATAAAAGCCATTAACTTTGCATGAAAATTAGTTTTGATGATGCCTGAATCCACTTGGCTTCCTGATACAGTGGCCACTTACCCTAACCGGAGTTAAAATGTTTTATATACACACTTATCACTGCAGGTGCACGTGTCCATGCCTTTGCATTCCCTTAGTCAGTAGCATCCACTGAATTTCACATGCAGCCTCCTGCTGCCTACCCTTTAAACAGTAAAATTTCTGAATTTCTGGATGTTCTACATGAACCACAGGACCTGACATCCATAAAGAAAAGGAAGGTAATTAGGGTCTCCAGGAGCAAAAGCTGCTGCAATGTAAGAAATTTAATTTCCCCCTTGTACGAGAATTTCCTGTAACAGGATTCACTATAACCACAATTAAACTATTCTGTGATTCTGTAATCAACCAATTAGCAGGTAACAGAACTATATTCCAGACAGCAACTATGAAATGACCCTACAAGGTTGGTCTGTGGTCTATAATATGTCACAATAAAGAAGCAAAAAGTAAACACAGATAGAGAACTCCTATCAGAGAGATTGTCAAGCACAGCATCTGTTATGCAATTGTAACTCTCCTGTGGTGAAACTGACTCTTAAACAAATTAGAATGATAGTAATTTTAATAAATTAAGACCCAATAAATTGATACTAAACTCACCAGGAGTCAGTTGTTTCACACAAATGTAAAAATCAGTAACCACTTAATTAATAAGTGGGATTTGTGCCAGTTTCTGGCAACTCAGCAGGATTTGGAAGCTAATTGCAGGCAACAGCTTGAAGCACTCCAGGTATTTAAAGACTGTCTTCCACAGAAATGTTATGTTGCTTGGAAACATACACTAGCAATTATTTATGATACTTTGTCTGGAAATCTGAAATTACCTTCAGTAAAAAGGCTGAATAAGTTCTGAAAACCTGCTGGTTATTTTGCAGAAAATTGGCAGACATCGATGCCACATAACAGAACCGAAAGAGGGCCTATAGCTCCTCAAAGATTTTAAGTATCTTACACAGCAGTGATGTTGAATATTTCTATGAAATAAGAGCAAGGCCAAACCTTCTTGTTAGCTTTCATGTCAGTTTCTTTAAGAACTCCTTGCTGCTTTGAAACAGAACCTGATGAAGTGTCACTAGACAAAGATGTTTCTTACCCAAGCAGAAACAATCTTTAATGTCTAAGCCTTGTTTCCAGTGGATGTAAAAGAGTAAGAAGGAGGAAACGTACACTTCTGTAATATAATGCATCTACCAGAGAACATGCTTCATTCCTTTGGATGCAAAATGGGCAACTTCTTTTTCGCAAGTATCAAGAGCTCTTTGCATTTCTTAGTTGGCCTTGAACTATTTCAACGTTCTTTCAAAGGGGACCAGCCAATTTGCTCTACAACCCTGCAAATGAACAGTTTTTGTTTCAGGGAGAAATACTTCTAGAGGAAGTCTGGTACATCCCTACCTGCTTCTACAGACAACACAACAACAATATGCTGTTGGGATGAGGAATTATTCAGTGTATGCAAACACCAAGTGACGTGTTAGATGTACTAGGGTATGTGCCCTCGTCTCTGCTGTCTGTTCCAGAAGTCTATGGGTCTCCTATGTTCTCATGTCATATGTGTCAGCCCTGTCCAGACAACTCAAAAACACCACGCAGCTAAACTGGCACCTGTTTATATTTAAGAAACTTGAATTAGGCATTTAAAGTCCAGTGCCACACCAACAAGAGAGGGAATAGCCGGCAGGATAAAAAACTCCGGGCTTCAACAGACTTCTGTGAAACAGACTTTAAGACCACTGAACTCTCTGCCTGGGTCTATCTGAATGCAATACGCAGCTTCACTTGAACGTACCATCTTTCACTTATCTTTTGAGGAAGATTTCAGCTACTACATACATGCAAAAAACCTGACCAGACATTTGGTGGATCTGCCCAACAAACACAAACCAGTCAGCACTTTCTCTGTGGAACTTTGAATTTCTGCTGGTAAATCTCTTCTGGCTCTGGTCGCAATCACTGCTAATCACAACAGCCTCTTGCCATGGCAAATAATTTAGGCCTGGAAAGCTATGATGGACTCACACAGACTTCCTTGACTGAGAACAAAGATACAAAATACAATACAAAATATGTCTTCAGGAAGGCACATTTGGCCTATTTAGTATTCAATCTTGTTCAAATATATAGGTCCCAACAAAAGTTTCCATTAAAAATTTCCCATATTCTGACAAATGAGGCACTACACTTAGAAAGGGATGCCTGCAGACAAATAGGGGGTAGATGTTTTCCACTGGATAATTTGCTTGAAATTCTATTTGTTAAATCTACACCATCATTTATACCACTTCTTCAGTGCAAAAATGTATTCCAAAACAAATAGGTCCACTGACAAAAGCTCTAATAGCGGACACACCAACCATTTGCCTGCCTCTAACTGGTGCGCAGATAGTGAGAAGGAAGTAAGAAGAATGTGATATTCTGTGAAAAAAAAAAAAAGAGTTCTAATATCAATAAAGGACTTCTAGCTTTTTCCCCAAAATTTTCCCACTGACAATCACCCAGTTTATGTATACATACTTGCAAAACCTAGTAAATATATACTTAGACAGAATATTTTTTTAACATCCCTCTCCTAAAGTGCCACCTAAAGTATAATTTTCTTGATGTGGTATCCCTAACATGACTTTGTGTGTATGTGTGCATTATTTATATGTTTATAGTATGTGATATGGAGCACCCTACTGCATTGTTCTCACTCAGAAAAGCTCAAGAGAATTCTTTTGACATAGCACTGTTTTCAGGCTGCATGACTTGCTTTCTCATAAACGTGTTACATAGCGATATCTTTTAATTTCAAAGCTTTGCCCCAAGCATACCCATGTAGGCTTTTATTGAAAACAACTGTGAATGAGATATGAAATATAAAATCAATTACCTGAATCCAACATTAGAGTGCAATGCAATATCCCAAGTCTCTTGGCGCAGACGATATTGATTCATAGGATTGTGAAAAACCATTAACAAAGAGTTATCTTGGTTATGATAAAAGGTATCAATACATCTATATTCTTGGGATGCTGTATGAAGAACCTGAAAAGGAAAGAAATAAAGATATATCCTTCCTGCAGACAGTAGCATATGTACAGAGGCTACACAGCACAGCTTTTAGCAAAAGTTCAGCTACATAAAAATCAAATAAATTAAAATATCGAATAAATACTGAAACAAGTTTAAATAATAAAATATTTAAACAAATAGTAAATAAAAGCAGAACTATCATATGCCAGGTAAAAAGAAAACAAGTTTACTTTTTTTGTTATCTCATTTGAGTCTACTTGGTATTCAATTTGCTATAACTATGACCTACCCATCTCTGAGATTTACTGTCTTCTACATTTTCCACTCCATTCTGTAGTGGGCCCATAATTTTCAATATTTCCATGGTCTGCAGGCTCAAACTATGACTTTATAGTCATAGCTAGAAGAAAGCCTTCTTTTAAGTAAACTGTTATTTTTCAGAACTGTGCAGCTGAAGCTTCTAAAAGGATCTGTTCCATGATCTTTACAGGCACAGAGGGGAGGCTGACAAGTCAGTAGTTCCCAGGGTCCTCCTTTCTACCCTTTTTAAAGACGGGTACAATGTTAAACCTTTCTCCAGTCACCTGGGGCTTTCTGACAGTTCAGGTAGTGTTAGCTATTTATGCTGCATATGAAGGAATTTCCTAGGCACTGAAATATATGACCAGTGTTTTCAATTGTGACACTAAAGTGGTGCTGCAAAAGTCCAACCAGCATTTCCTTCACCCATGTATAGCATGCGTCAGAGTTAAACAAGAATTATAATATACGAAGCTCAAGGCAACAGAAGGAACTAATAACCCACTCCTCCCAAGAGGACGCCTACCAACTTAAGCCAATTACACTTGAACTCATCTTTCACATTTGTCATTCTGCGTTTCTGCAAGGTAAGCTTTAGTTTTTAGCTGGCAAGATTTCTATAAATATAAACACTTTTAGCCCTGAAGGGGCGAAGTAATATAACAACAAAAATTTTTATTTGCCCATAAAACACATGCTGCAGAGATATTTGCAAAGTATGTTTTCACATACACTACACTAACGAGCCCCATAACTGCCAGAAAGGATCAACCCTCAGGGCAAGGTCATTTTGTCTCCATCATACGTTTAGCTGAGAGAATTGCAATGAAAGAAGACAGCTCCAGTTTGGCCAAAACAGGAAATAAAACCCCATTACAGACTAAATTTCACATAAAGAACTGAAAAGCAGCTAAAGAACAATGGGTTTTGGTAAAAAAGAAAACGAGATAAATCTGAATCAATTATCTAGCAAGAAAATACCCTGAACTCCACCACTAATTCTTTGTATAGGTGACTATATGTATAAGAGTGACAGTTCACAGATACCTGAAGAAGAGCATGTGGTTGAAAATGCTCATCAAAACTCCAGTCTGTCAAGCAACGCCGCTGTATCTTTTTTATTTCTTCTAAGTAATCTTCCGGACTCACCTCAAAATACACCAAACCAAATTAATGTATATCAACATTTCAGTGTCAGTTGTATTAAATTAACTGTAATCTTGATGCCTTAATAGACAGTATCATATGTTGCATCCCAGTTAACTGCATAATGCTGCATATGTGCGGCCCCGTATGGCACTATGTAATAAAAAATACAGTTACTCCCAAGGGTTTTTAGTCTCGGGTTTTTTTATGGCAAACATAATCTAAATACTTTTATTATTACCTTATATGTTTCTGAGTTCTGGAAGCAATCATAAGTATTTAAACATGTCCCGTGATGTCATTTTAAAATTGCTATGTTTATGCAGGGATGTGTGGCAGACAGGTGATTCTGAAGATGCCAAACTACACAGTTTACTAGTCTGACACAGTTTGACATTTTCTTTTAAACTTCCATGTTTGGATTTGACTCCTGGTATTCAGTGAGACCAGCACAGAATTATTATTAGCAGTTTCACTGATACCCATCACCTTGGAATTCAAAGAAAGGGATTTCACAGTGCTTAAAAGTTATGGCATTATTTGCCAGACATCATATCATTAACATCTGCAGGCAGCACTGCAAAGGAATCCCCAGTAACATGTCCTGACATGGAACAGTATCTTCTGTTGCCTCATGTAAAGCCTAGTTGACTCTGTTCCTCACACTTGCCATATCAGAAACAGGAAGATCCAATTCTTTGTTCAAAAGAGGATCAGCCAGACCATCTCTTCCATCTTTGCCATTTATTTCTGTATGCCCTGGAAATTGAATGCAGAATTTTAAGAATTGTTCCAGAAATTTCAGCCCTAAACACTAAGGTCAGAGTAATGCAATTTCTTTAGCCTCCCTGCTAAGACTGACATAAAGTTGAAACTTCCTCTTATGACACTAGTCCTATAAATTATGATCAGCTTTACTACCCTTCTTTCCTAAAAGAACACTTTAAAATCCTGGGACAACAAGTGCCAGACAGTTAAATAAAATTTTCCAAAAAAGAGAAAGAAAAAAGAGAACACTTTATAAAACCCACTCAAATAATCCTCTTTATCTGACCTATGCTGGCCTTGCATAGTCAAAACCATTAAAAATACACTCAGAAATATCCTCCTGATTCATACACAAAGAATCATTTTTCTGAGTACTTTAACAAGCAGTTCTTTGCACAGATGACATTAAAATAGAAGGCAAAATCAAATATTTTGATATGTTTACATATTTTTTGAAAAATACGAATTTCAAATTTTAAATTACTTTGGTGTGCAGCTTCATAAGCTACTGACCAAATACTAGTTCTCCTGAGAATCTGACCAGTCATTCCATTGTTACAATGAGCATCCGATATGAACAGGATCACATGGGAACATTAACTTCTAATATTCTCTTAATTTTTAAAAAATAATTTCCTTTTAATAGAATTCTTTATGTCCTGCGTTAGGGCAGAGAAAATTCACATGTACAAGAAAAGTACTCTTTTTGGGAGAAACCATAAAGCACTTGTTCCTAAGTGCCTCATAAACAGCTCAGCTTCGAGATATATATCTTTAGGCTCTGCTTCCCATGGAAATTACACCTCTTTACTGACTGCCTTTAGAAGGTTGAAGAGACCTGAAAGCGAATGTTTTATCTACCTGGTATTTGCTTTTATGCTGCAGAAGTGCTGAAACATTGTTATGTTTGTAACTGCTATATTTAATATTGTGACTAACACCCTAAAATATTGGCAAAATTTGAAAGACAGGCAGATACGCAGGATTCATTTTTGTCTGCTCCAACCTTCCAGCGAAAAGATCCCATCTAAGCTGGTTGCTTAGACATCTCTATTAGGAAAGCATGGGCAACATCACAAAGTATTGCATCCGGCTCTGGGGTCCTGAGCACAGGGCAGACATGGATCCTTTGAAATGGGTCCAGAGGAGGGCCAGTGAAGGTGATTAGAGGGATGGAGAACCTCTCCTGTGAAGACAGGCTTAGAAAGTTCAGCCTGGGGAAGAGAAGGCTCCAGGGAGACCTTCTTGCAGTCTTGGGAGAGACTTTTTGATAGGGCCTGTAGTAATAGGATAAGGAGTAATGGTTTTATAGGAGGACAGATCCATAAGGAAGAATATTTTCACAATGTGGGTGGTGAAACACTGGAAAAGGTTACCCGGAAGGGCAGCGGATGCTCCATCCCTGGAAACACCAAAGGTCAAATTGGACTCTGAGCAACCTGATCTACTAGCAAACATCCCTGCTCATTGCACCAGGGTTGGAATAGATGACCTTTAGAGGTCCCTTCCAACCTAAATGATTATTCTAGGATCTATGATTCTATGACCATGTACCTAAAGGTATAGTTGCTTAAATTTTTACTTTCCTTGCATCCCCCAAAAAAATAATCACTTGTTTTTAATGTTGCTTTTTAGCCAACACTTCTCCTTTAACCAGGCCAACAACTTTTCATTATGTTAGAAACTGCAGGAGAAAATGTAAAACTTTAGAAAATTCACTCTGTATTGTCTACAACTGTTAATGTTGCAGTACAAAATAGCTTTTGTCCTTATTCTAGTATTCCTACTAGTTGCTCAATGTACAGACCATACAATACTTGAAAATGTTGTGATTTGTACAAGGAAGAAAAATCACACCCTTGCAATAGCAAATGATACGATAAAACAAATAGTGGCTTCAAATTCTTCAGAAGTAAGGTAAATAGAGAGCTTTTTACCAGAGCCTCTTGGAGATTTTCCATTAAGCTTCATTTCCATGAGGAAGAGTTGCCTCAGCTGTCTTGCAAACATGTCTGGGTTATCCCAAGGGATACAAGACACTTCAGAATCCCCTCCAACCATAGATCCAGAGCCTTCCAGGAAACCAGAGTCATTCAGCCAGGTCAGCTTCAGGCTTTCAAAAGTAAATACTCTAAAGGCTCTTTCTACTTCAGCCCAACTCAGAAGTTCTAAAAAAGAATTACAATCATTAACTGAAAATGTCCTTACAGCTCAGCAGGAGATAAACAGAAGACTATTTAAGTGTATTGTTCTTGGCAACTCTGCAAAAGACAACAGCAATTTCCTTAACGGTATTGGATCAACTTATGTGGGCTACATTTTACACTGCATTCAAAGTTGAATACTTCCAAATTGCAAAATGATATGCCTAAATATTAATCCATCTTAAATGAAGTGGTTCCTGCATTTGAATACCTTCTGGCTCATTAACTTTATATAAATGATGTTGATTTTAAAATACTGAGCAGACATTATCAAACCAGTTAACAACTAGGTTATTTTCAGTTCATGAAGCTTTTTTATTCTCTGTAGCTTTTCAAACAAGTATCAAATGTTTTTTTCTCTTCAGACAAAATTTTACACATAATTTACACATGTAATAAATCCTATGTATGGTTGTATGCATCAGTGTCTATATAACAGTGATAATGACTGAATTTTAAGACAGGTAGTACAATGCCCAAGTCAAATATAGAGTGTATTCAGTTTGAAATATTTTCACTTCAGGGTAGTTAAGAACCCAAGCATGTCATACGTCTTTGAAAATGTTGGATATCTCATCTTCCGTTCAAATCACCTTCTTGACACAAGCGAAGGCATTGCTAGCTAAGTTACCAGTTGGGAGAGTCTGGCACCATAGTATAGTCCAGTAAAGACCATCATATTTAAAGCCCATCAGCTGGAATGCTACAGCAATACTGAATATCTTATATAGCTTACTGTCCAAAATGAACATACCAACAAACAGAAACAACACAGCGAGTGTAAATTAATCCAACACACGGGACTTCAGGGTGAAATTGCTGGGAAAGTACCTTCAAATCCTGTGCCTTACATGATGATATAAATGTAACCATGGGGATTTGAAATGTTTATACTTCTTAGTAGCCTAGAGAGGACTTTTCATACTACCTAAGGGTATTTATGTAGGCTTTGGGATTGTTTCCCAGTGTACTTCATGGCAGAAAGCACTCCAAGAAAAGGTAACTGTAGGAGTGATTATGGCTGAAGAAATGAATGTATTCTTGGTTGTTATAGTTTCACTATTAATACCAACACTTACACAGAATACATTCTGAAAGCCATTGATTGTTCAATAAAAATTGTCTCCCTAAGACATATGTGCTCCTCCTCCAAAAGGGTGGGGATTAATAAATATACAATTTACATCAGTGTCTCTCAAAGTGCATTACACATCCCAGGATCAAATTTGCGATTTTTACAGCATTTTCTTGCTTAGAATTAGTAATTGTTTGTGAATATAAATAAATAAAGGAATTCTAACATACTTCCAGCTCTTACTCATGCAGTATTTAATATTCATATAGTCTTTCCCATTAACCATGAAACTGAAGTCTGAAATTAGGGTTAACTTGTGTATAGTGGGCTGTAAGTATTTATAAGCAAGAATGTGAAAATGGGGAATTCTCCAAAGGCTTTTTGTCAGCTGAAAAAACTTGTCCCAACACTCTTGCTATTTAATAGGATCATCAACCAGAAGGAAAAAAAAAGGAAGTTATATCACTGAAAATAATTTTACCACTGGTACAATAATGCATGAGCTCGTGAACTCTGGCCAAGTGTTTAGTGTTATTTCTAGTTGAAGGAAGGGTGAAATGGGTAAGTTCTGTAAGAGGCAGTTTATCCATCATTTCACGCTCAATATTTTCTGGATTTAAGTTCTCCTGGGCCTAGAACAAAAACGAAAGTATTGGAGTTAAAGTAAATGTTCTCACTAGTGGATTTCTAAAAATTATGCTTGAATAAAGAAGTCTTTTTATAGCAGCAGATATGTAGCATGGGCTTAAGTCAGTTGGACATAAAATTAAATTAAAGCATGTGCTCACAGTGTGGTTTTGAGTCATGGTGTCAGATATTGTAGGCAGAAAACAAAATTAACACATAAGAAAATGACTGACAGCATAATAACAGACATTTGTTAGAAGTTATTTGCTTGTGCTAGCTAGACTCAAAAACACAGAAATATGTACTGGTCTATTCAGAGTGGCAGCAGGTTCCTTCCATGTACCTTTCAGCTGGTCTGTGCTATTTTTCATAGTAACAAAATCTGTAAACTCATTGATCAGTCTGTGACGGGGGGCATTTATCTTTTCAGACTTCCTGGTATCTTTCTGTTTCACTATTGTTAGTATTACACACTTACAGTACTTTTTCTTGGACTGCATATTCCAAATCTCTTTCCTCTATCCATTCCTCAAACATTGTGCTATATCCTGAATTTCTTTTCTTCAGCAAGTACATAAAATACATCAAGCATACGCCTGCTAAGAGCATCTCTCTCAGAGATTACTCAGTCCTCTCTTCTGCTTGAATACATCCACTGTGCCTCATCTTGACTTGTTTCTGAATACTGTTCTAATCAGTAGTTGTTAAACATTCCACAGACAATTTGTAATTCATGAAGCCAGGCAGACACATCTTAGCTGTGAAATCTGGAACTGTACTATCACTTATATTACCTTCAGAGAATTTTCAAAGTTTAATGGCACAACTACACCTTGGCTTTGGAAAAAATTGATACATTCACACCAGTTTTTTGGTTCCTAAAGTCTGGGAACAATAATTCGAAACCCTCTGAACCTTTCTGCCTTTTGTGAAATTTGGCAATATCTTGGTTATACATTATGCTCCAACTATTCAGCCAACCTGAATATACTTCTAGTGTTCATCAACAACTCCATACATTTTCTTATGCTTCTCTACATTTTATTATTCAATCTTGTCTACCTGCTAAATCATCATGATCAAGTTAGAAACTAATTTTCCACAGTTTCATCAGTGCTTGACTACAGCAAATCAACAGAGTTCTATAATATCTCTGATGTCTGTCAAAGGCTAAACGTTCTTATTAATAACGCAAATAGATCACTGAAATCAGTGTTTGTTCTCTACATTTGTTAGGTGTCATCTGTCATTAACTCATTGCTTCCTAAGTAAACTAAACACGTTGGCGTGTCCATCTCAGTAGAAAAAAAAATCTAGGCTATGCTGTTCTGCTTTGTACAATGCTCCATCCCTTGTAGTGCATTGAGCATTCATTGCCTGTGGACGTGGGAAATGTTTCTATATGATAGGTAACACTATACCTTCAGCAGGTGCAACCGCTGAGCCAGGGTATCATGGTAGTTAAATAAGAGGGGGTACTGGGGGGTGACAGGCCTTTCTTCATTGCTCTTAGGAGAAAAGTAGTCATACAGATTCTGTTAGAAAAAAGAAAGAGTTATTACACCCCAAAAATGAGATTTATTTGTCATTTTAGGAGATAAACAAAAGACAGCACAAACCTTTTTTTCACTCAAAGGAAGTGAAAGAGAAGGAAGAACAGAGACTATATGATCTGCAATGGCGTGACGAAACCCATCTGCCCGAGGCTCTTGTACCACCAGACTAGGTGGTGTAAGGTCTTCTTCACTTGCAATAACCTGGCAAACACAATATATGTTAACTTACATTACAGTATTGACTGCTGCTTACCTTCATCAGAACTACCAAGCAGATCCTGCTATAAGCTAAGCACATGTCCATAAATTTCGTCAGGAAAGAAAAATATAATTTTTTTTCTACAAGTAGCAAAAATACAATTTCCTAAGTTAGTTTCTATCCAAAACAAACATTAGGGAAAACAGAATTAAGTGTTTTCTCTTATTATTCACTTTTGGAAGGATGAAAAGAAAAATATTTCAACCTGAAATGTTAAGAATTCTGAATTAACACAGGTAATTAAAAACTGATTGTCTATTAGGTGTTGGACTTTGAATATTCTTGCCTGAGTCTATTTTCAGATTAAGTTACAAACAGTAAAAACTCCCAAAGTTGTTCAGAAATTTTATTCCTAAAAGAAGGAGAATTTCCAAATCATATTGTGGTTCTCTTCTAAATTATACACTGTGCCTGAACTCAACAGAAGTCAGATCTGTCTATGACATATGCCACTTCTGTGTTAGGCTTGCCCTAAGACATTTAAACCACGTAAAACAGCAAAAGTTCAATATCGAGAACACTGTTGCAGGACATGAAAACTTGTTATTGATCTAGATAAGGAACTACATCTTTTACCTCACTTAATTGTATTTGTAGTCTTCAAAAATTAATTATGGACTTAACACTGTATATGCAGGGTAAGTGCATGATATGAAAGAAAATCAAAGACAGCACTTGGAGTTTTGATTCCTTCATATTGAACCTCCTTGCTCAGTCTCATATTTTTGGTTGAAACAGAGGGATTTATTGATCTCTGACCAATTCATTATATGAGGTCTAGGCCACAGAAATCAAACAGAGAACATTCCCACCTGTTCCAACATGCAGCTCAGCATCAAGGGTACAGAAAAGTATTCCTCAGGAATCTGACTCAGCAAGTCATTGTAATACCTCATGTCCACGGAAGGCGACAAAAAAGAAGTTTCTTCAGCTGCTGTAATAAGAGATAAACCAGTAAGATTTATTTATTCAGAAATGCCAACTTATATTCCAAATCAGTTCTGAAAGTTTGCAGATGACACAAAATTGGGAGGAGCTGTTAACTCCCTCAAAGGCAGTGACGCCCTGCAGAGAGACCTTGATAAACTAGAGGGCTGGGCAATCACCAACAGTATTTAACAAGTATAAAAGGTTTAACACAAGGGAAAGTATCAGATTTTGCACCTAGGATGGGGTAACCCTGCATGTACATCCAAACTGGGGAACAAGATACTGAAAACGCAGCATTGCAGAAAGGGAGCTGGTTGACAGCAAGTTGAATGTGAGCCAGCAGTGCCCTGGCAGTCAGGAGGTCCAACCGTGTCCTGGGGAGCATCAGGCAAAGCATCGCCAGCCCGTCGAGGGAGGGGATTGTCCTGCTTTGCTCTGCACTTGGGCGACCTCACCTTAGGTTCTGTGTGCAGTTTTGGGCACCACAATATAAAAAAGACATTAAACAAAAAGGGGATCTTCTAAAGAACTTGGTTACCACCACTGCAGTTTTCAGACACTTACACTAATAATAAATGGTTCAACTAAGTGAACAACTACAGATGAGTGCTTTAATCCTTTCAACATACCCTGTGACAAAACTGCTTCTTCTGCTTTCCCTTTTTTCTTTGGAGGTGTCATGTGTGATGCCGCTTCAACCTAAATGAACAAAAATATAGACAACAAAAAAATCAGAAACAATAAAGCAAGTAATGATTGCACAAATAGGTTGGAGAAATTAATTTCATTCAGATTTGGTTACCATGTTAGACTAGATGCTAAACTTTTAAATTGAACAAGAGAGTAAGAATGTAGGTTTATGAATGTTTTACATGAGCATTCAGTAGTACTGCTACAGATGGAGTAAGTCCATTTTGCCTCTGCTACTAGTACATGTCCTAATAAGCCACTTCTGCCCATTTAAGTTTTTTCTACCACGAACAAAATAAGGGAACTTATCTTTCATAGAACTAATAATCTTTTTTTTTTTTTGGCAGTTCACAGATTTGTAACAAGACACAGTAGCTCTGTGCAGGCATATCAATCAGAGGTATTTAAGGAATTTTTACACCTATGATACTTTATACTGGTATGATCCTTCCAATTTTCCTGTTTCTGTTTTCCCAATGCTCAGCTTTTTTTTTGCTTTTTTTTTTTTTAGGCTTTAAATGCTGAAGGCAAAAATCAAAATTTCATTCCCACAAAATTACTCAGAGTGATGGTCCAAGGTGAATTTTCAATTTAAAATTACAGACAGGCAATTCTAGTCTATAAGCAGTTATTCTCTACAAGAAGAGAAGGATCCTTGCCTCAGTCACAGATTGTTGCGGTGATTTGCTCTCTGATAATGTAGGCACATTAATAAAGTTGGTGTTTTCCAAGTAGTTGCGATGCTGCCTTTTCCAGTCCAGACAATCATACATCAAACGAGCAATGTGTTGAAACAGCACAGTACCAAATGCAAGCTAAGAGAGAAAATTAGATACAACGGATGACGTTTGCATATGAAAGTGTCATGTAACTTAGTGACATGCGTCAAACAGCAGATCTACATCTGTTTATAAATTTTCCAAAGGATTTTTTTCCCCCATTAATTCAGAATGTTTTGTAAAGTTATTCTAAAGACTCCTCATTTTTATTTGCCTTAACACTGCCATATCACAGTAGGGACTGTATATTGCCTAACTGTTTTAGTTGTTATAAAGTCTAACTTGTCTTAACAGTAACTGTTTATGGTCTGCTCTCTTGCATCTGCCATCTTTTTTTTGATGTGAAGGCACAGGAGAGGAAACTTAAAGTATTTGATTTATATAAAATGTATAGGTTTTACCAGCGATCAAGCTACAGCATATCTGAAAGGCAACCCTACCCGAAAGGACAAAAAATAAAACCCCAACCAGGTAATCAATGTCATTTCATAATATTTTTTATCTTTCTGTTGCCCTTTGAAAACAAAGCAAGCCTCAAGAACAGCACTCTAGAATCCATACTTGTGAGTGAAGGAATGTCAACATACTGCCCAAATGCCCAAAGGGAGAGCACTGTATCTGCAAAAGTCTGACAAGGAAAGAATCATGGTTCTTGAGGTCATGTACTGTGGTTTTCACCAAAGCTTGGAAGGAATAAAAAGAATAATAGCAACTGCTATTTTAAATGTGAAATGTTTTAGTACAAATACCAAAACCTTGTTGGAGACCACACGAAATGCTCAAGTTTCAGCAGCTTTAATGGATGTACATCCCAGACATTATGGAAAGGATGAAATTATTATAATTTTTAGACAATTTCCGTCAACAGTCCTTTTCTGAATGATTCTTTCACTTTTCTGAAAGTAGGGCAAGTCTCTTATACTAAGAAGTTTGCCTCTAAGAAGTGGTTAACAACATCGGATCTCTTGATTTTAGTTTCCTAAAATAAAACACAGTAAAGAAGCACAGCTTACATAAAGCACTAAGTACAATAATGGATCCTTAAGAAGTACTAAGCATCTGCTTTCTTCAACTCCATGGCTCTTTATGGTACTTGAAAACAACCACCTCAAATCACTGATCAGTTATGGAATACTTGTCCCAGTTTTCATAACATTTAAAGACCAGAGAAGACACTTGAAAAAGAAATTCTATTTGTGAAAACAGAATTTTCATTAATATTCTTGCACCTTTGTTTTCCCAATTAAATCCTCTTCTGAAGAATTGGTTAGCATAAAACTTTTCCATTCATATATTACTTAAAAGATATCACTAGAGCACATAAAAAAATTCATTAAAATATTGCAGTGTTTTGAATGAGCAATCCTTTAAACAAAACAAGACTTTTCACAAAGTCACAAGTAACAAAAGAGGGTGCTACTCAAGGGGATACAAGCAAAGTTTAGTGTAATTGCAATCTTGTGATTCAATTTGCTTGGTTCCTCCTCTTCTCAGGAGAGACTTCAGCTTCTGTCAAAAGTTTTCCAGGTCTAACCATTAGTGGCTCTTGAACAAAGAAAATATTTTTAAAGTATTTTCCTTTCTAAAGATCTTTAATCTGAGAGCAGACTACTTGCTGTATGCAATGGTCTATCATTTTTATATTAATGTCTAACAACTTTTAACAAGAGTTTTCCTTCTGTAGGTCTTGGATTTCAGAGACAAATCAAGCTCGGACTCAGAGACTCTCCAGCAAGTCCACAAGAACAGACTTATTCTATTCACCTATGATTTCAGAACTTCTATACTCCCCACCCATTTTTTTTTAAGTTACACATTTTTCTACTTCTTCTGAGATCATGAAATTATAATTATAATCTGTTGAAACATTTTCAGTGGCGGATCATTTTTCCTTTAATTCAGCTGTAATATAGGTGCTTCCAGGATACTCATGAGTAGAAATGTAAGACGTGATTATGGGGAAGACAAAAAACTTCTTTCCCGAAGGAGACTTTGCACTTTTAAAATTATACAAATAGCATAATGATAAGCAATATTATAAGTAGCAAGTCTACATGTTTCCACAATTAAGGCACGTTTAGTGAATGCCTTGGAGACTGTTCTAAAACTCTTTAAAACTTAATATTGTAGGCTGAGGCCTACAATATTAAGAAACTCCAAATCAGGTATTTTTATTCAAAGGGCTCCTTGTGAATAAATGCTGAATAATCTTGTTGTATACATAGCAAATAATTTTTGTTCAAGATTACAAATATACTAACTACGGTGGTTTATGTTTCAGAGAACACGAAGATAAAATTCCTGTCATTTCGAAATTGTTCTTAAATGTTGCAAACCCCAAAGCATGACATGCATTGTGAAAACTGAATATACTGACCAGCATTTCACTGTCTGACCAATCAGGGGGAAAGTCACTTTCCTTAACTAGGTGATGGAGCCTGGCAACATCATAGAGACTTGATCCATGCTTTCCGCTGTTCAGAACTGGCTCCAGGTATTCCCAAAATGTTTCCAGTTCTTTGTTAGCTTTATCTTCCTTTCTTTTCTCTGTTTCTACAACAAAAATTTATAAGTATTAGACAAATCACGGTAAGTCTCCCTTTTACATAAAGCACAAATCATATGTCAGTCTTCTGTAAGTACTGCTGAAATATTCCCATCCTCAGAGTCTCAGCAAAACTCTGACATGCAACCTTGGGACTAAAAAATTCCAGGAAAATAAAACCTCATTAAGACATGGCAGTTCTTTCAGAAAAAAGATGAAAGAAAAAAAAAAAGGAACTCCAGCCCCCCAGTCACACCCCTACTTCTCTCCCCCCCCCAAAGTAAACAACAGCAGTAAATGTTTGAAACCTAGGAAATGTAAAACTCCCAGGCTGCACTTTTACAAAGCTGCCAGCATGTACCTTGGTTATTTAAGCATAGGATAAGCAAGCCTTATTATCACAACTTTATTGGCTTGGAAATTGGGGTAAAAGAAGATTAGTTACAGTATGACTATGAATAGCAAGCCTAGAAGTTGTATGGTTTCCATTTTTGCTCCATGGCAATGATCAATTTTTGAAGATGCACTATCTACAGTGAAAAAAAAAAGTTCTCTGTCAATGCCAACCTTACAATCAATTCTGGAATCTAAGATCAACCATACTTTGATAGTGTAATTTAATAAGGACAATAAACCTGCAGTGACTTGCTTTCATTTGGACTTACTGGTGCCCAGCACTTCTAAAACCTAAGTATGAAGGCCAAATACTTCACTTGTATAATTCCAGTGGCCCTGTGAGTTTAAAACAAAGCAACTCAGTGAGGCTGTGGACTGTTCAAAAAACGCTGCTGTCCTCAAGATTTTCCAAGGAATATATGTCTCCTGTAACAGCTACTGGAAATGTTTGCCAATTAGTGATATCAATGACTTATGTTCATTTGTGTCAACTTATGTTCATTTGTGTCATTAGCATGACAGTTTATCTTTCAAATCCAGCCATGTGCTTCTTTGCCTTTCTTTGTAAATTTAATTATTCATGTATAAGCATACTACATTGCCCACATTAAACAGAACAGGTTTTTTTTCCAATTTATTATTCTCTATACTGTCAAGAATATTTTGCATTTGAATCACACCCCATTATTCCAATACCCACGGCGATATCGAATGGTCCCAGACCCAGCACCAAGTCCCTTAAGTCCACTCCATGCATCCCACTATCTGATAGTAAACTTCTAACAGTCACTCTACAGAGGCCAAACATCTTGAATAACGCTGCACCTACTATACATTTACTTTTATCTAGACCTACCTTGCTCACTGCAGGCCATGTGATCCTTATTTAAATCCAAATATACAACACACACTACTACTCTGTCAGAAGGTCAGCACTTCATTTTATAAGGAAATTAAACTTGTCTGACATGATTTGTTCTTGAACAGCATACACTAGCTGTTACTCATCTTCTCATTTTTTTGAGTGGTTAAAAATTATTTCTTCCAGTATTTTTCCAGAAAGAGAAATTAAGCAGATTACAGTGCCTTGGCTGTGTTCCTTTCCCTTCTTCTTCACAGCTCTTTTTCCACTCTCACTTGGTCTTTATGAGTTCGCAATTGTAAATGAGAGTGGCAGGCAGATTTTTAAGTAGAATACAATTTAAGTTAATCTGAATCAGCTGAGCTGAAAAGTTCTCTACCTTACACTCAGTTATTTTAACTATTACTCCACAATTTAAAGTTGAATCTTCCTGCTCTCAGCATTAATTGTGGTTAGTTGTTATCATCACCTGCCTGCAATGGTATTTGCAGTGACAACAGATTAGCCTACCCCCCACCTCAACACACATGACAGCAAGAAGTACAAAAAGCCCTCCCAAAACATTAACCACTCTCAGCCTTCTCAGGACCACCTCCTTACAGTTCTTCCTCTCTGTTGAGCAGCAGACAAATATTTTCCTTGGTACACCTCCTGCATTCCATTTTGTGTCTCAGCATTTCCAATTCTGTGCCAATAGGTTCATAATAAACATACATTCTCATTCATATTGACCTGAACTATTTCTAATTCTTAAATGCTTCCTTATGCCTGAGGTCCACAAAGAATGCATGGTTTAGCCAAGCTGTTTTCTTACTATGCACCCTATCCTTTCTTACTAATGAGGAAAACTTGCATTACTACCTGTAACACTACTTACACAAGATACTGTCATCTATATTCACAATTCTCCTCCTTCAAAATATTCCATTTACAAACTATCTATGTTTACCAAAGTCTTTCTGCTATTATACATAAAAGATAAAGAAGAGATAACTTTGGAAATATTTGAGGAAACCTGCCCCTGCCCTCTCCCCCAACCCCAGCAGGTGCTGTAAATCAAATGAAAATAAACCAACCATGCTTTTTGCTCTTTGCACTTTCAAGACCCAGTCTTGAAATTTTACAAACTCTAACAAAACTGTAAGAAGCTACAAATTATATTTTCCAACAAGGAAACAACAAGGTCAAACATGGCATTAATTCTTTGAGTTCATCAGTTGGTCCGTGATTACCTAAGTCTTAAAGGCTGCATCTACACGACTTGTGTTAGCTCACCCTGGCACCTTTGGGGACAGATTCCTTACTGCCCACACAAGTCTAACCTGCAGCATTTGCCATGGGGCAATATGAATGTGTCAGTTAGTTAACACAAATGGGATGGAAAGAACAGCATGCTCAGACAAATTCACCCTTCACGACACTCGTAAGAAAATGGCTTGTATTCAGCACTGGTCAGAATGGCAGTGAGTCACACCATCCCAGCCTTTGGCATTCCAACATAATCAACCCTCATAACCCCCTCTCCTGGCCAATATACTTTGCAGGATGTAGTTCCTCTCATTTACTGGGGTGCTTGTGCCATCTCAACAGTGTCAGAATCCATCACAAAGAATTTTTCAGCACCACAGAGAAAGTCAATATGCACAGTTATAACAGGAACTATATTTGTTTGTCAAAAAACACATGTATGAACAATCAATCATAGCTCCCAACTCAGTTTTTTCACTTACACTTACTTATCTCAAGACTCTGACTTGGATTTAAAATAATTCAGGTCAGAAGGGACCTCAATCTCCTGCTCAAAACATGATCAACAGGAAACCCAGACAATAGGCTCAGGGTTTTACCCAGCTCAGTCTTGAAAACCTCCAAAGACAGAGATCCCACAACCTCTATAGGCAACCCATTGCAATGTTTGACTGCCTCTGGGGTAGATTCCTGACCTTCCACACCCCCACTTATGTCTTGCTAGAGTCTTCTATTCCAATTACAGAATTACTGATGCTGAAAGGAACCTGTGGGGGTCATCTGGTACAACTCCTCTGCTCAAGCAGATTCAACTAGAGCAGACTGTCCAGGCTGTGTCCAGATGGCTTTTCAGTACGTCCAAGAATGAAGACTCCACAGCCTCTCTGGGCAATCTGTGACAGCATTTAGTCACCCTCACAGTAAACAAGTGTTTCCTTGTATTCAGGTAAAACTTCCTGTGTTTGTTTTTGTCATTGCCCCTTGTCCTGTCACTGACCATCATTGAAAAGAGCCTGGCTTCCTTATCTTTGCACACTACCTTCAGGCATTTATACAGATTGATGAGTTTCCTCTGGGCTCTTTCTTCTCCAGGGTAAACATTCCCAGTTCTGTGAGGCTCTCCTCATACGAGAGATGCTCCAGTCCCTTGAACATATTTGTGCTTGTAACTCCATATCTCTCCTATACTGAGAAACCCACAAATGGACACAGAACTCCAGGTTTTGTACTCACCAGTGCTGAGTATAAAAGAAGGTTCAAATCCCTGCACCTGATGCAGCCCTGGATACCATTCGCCTCGTTTGCTGTAAAGGCACAGTTCTGGCTCACACGCAACTTAGTGCCACCATCTTTAAGCCCTTCTCTGCAGAGCTGCTTTCTACCCAGTCAGCCCCCACCACAAACTGGTGCAGGGGGTTATTCCTTTCCAGGTGCAGGACTTTGCCCTTGTTGAATTTTATGAGGTTCCTGCCAGCCCATTTCTTCATCCTGTCATGGTCCCTCCGAACAGTACAAGATCCCCTTCCACCTAGAATCTTATTCCAGACTTTCCTGTCTCTGAAGCCTGGAATTTCCAAAGGCCATTCATGATCAAAACCACTTTTTTTTTTTCTCCCAAAGTCCTTTAGCCACTCCTCATAGGGTGGCCATTTGCTGCACTCAGTAGAGTTTATTAGTAGCTTTTTTGTACTGCAGAGCCTAAAGCTCTGTTCTCATGAGAGCTGAGTAACAGGGAATAACCCCTTCCCTTGACCTATTGGCTATGTTACTGCAGCTCAGTATGGCTGGACATCACTCATAACACAGATTTGGCTGGCTGTTTACCAGGATTCCAGCCAAGGGGAGGTGTTACAGCTTGGGGACCGCTGAGGACAATTACAGAGCGTTATTCTGTGGCATACTCTTCTGTGGCTCGGCCCACAGTTCCAAAGTAGCCAGTTGTGCACTTGCCTTGGAATTACCAAATGAGCCAAGATTTCTTAGCAATGCACCTTCCTAATGATTCAGAGAAGTACACATTTGGTAAAATGTTCTTTGGTGGCTGCTGGAGAAAACTATGGCTACAAACACTGCCTCTTTAGCCAGTCCCTCTTTCCGCTGTCCAGTTTTTGCACTGGCAAACCATTTGGTTTGGAGACAATCAAAGACAATAACACTTTGGCACTTGCAAACACAGC
Source organism: Pseudotriccus pelzelni (assembly GCA_035584735.1). Lineage (NCBI taxonomy): Eukaryota > Metazoa > Chordata > Aves > Passeriformes > Tyrannidae > Pseudotriccus > Pseudotriccus pelzelni. The sequence continues at coordinate 25,769,802 of JAWMRA010000001.1, forward strand.
TTTTCACCATTAGCATGCACAAACACCAGGCACAGAGAGGTAGAAAAACACAGCTAGAACAATCTTTCCTTGGATATAAAACTATCTCCTTTCTAAACAATTTTTTTTACGACGAGATTACCTTCAGATGAAATTAAAGGCTTTCCTTGAAGTGTAGTTTCTTCCAAGTGTATCTGCAAGGGCTTGTAATTCTCAGAAGAAATTTGAATTACACTTGAAATGTTAATCCCAAGCTCAGCCATTACAGGCAACAGCTGAAGGTTGTGGAAATCCAAAATTATAAAGTAATAATGGGCACCATCATCTGGTTCATCATCTGTTCAAAATACAACAAAACCAGATTAACGTAAGGCCTTTCAACAGCTAAAAGTTATTTTTTTTTCTTGACTATACAGAGTAATGCAAATGAAGGTCGATTCTTTTATAACTTCATTGGGAAAATTACATAGAAGTTCAAAAACATTATGTGAATTAGACTGAAGTCTTCTGCATCAAACCACCTACAACACAGCAGGAAGAATACAAGTCAGAAACAATAATTGTTTGGAGAAACATCAGGAGAAAACTGAACATGCTGATTATAATCAGAATGTTGTAGTAGCATTTCTGTAATTGCTTCTCTTTAAGAAGTTTAGTGTCAGGACATACTCACATGCTCTAATAGTAGTTTAAGCTATCCTATTTCACTCTATCTAAAACTGGCCATGGAGCAACACACGGACTAAGTTACTGTGTCTTAAATGAGCAATTACAACAATCAAAGTAATTTCAAAGGATCAGCTGCAGGTATGAGCTGACTCACTGCTGACTGTTCCTGACCAACAGGGTCATATTTGCTAAGTGTGCTTCCTGTCAAAATCCTCGTCAGCTGGTAATACCAGCTCACACCAGTCCTTTTAGCTGGCCAGGGGCATATCCAAATTCGTCTTAGAGTGCAGGTGAGAAGTTTCATTGAGTGCCTGCTCTGGTTGGGCTTATTAGTTATGTAGAAATATGCAGAGTAACATTTCACTACCAAGTAAGTAAAAATGAGCCCTCTAGAAGCTTGACTCTAGTCTAAATTAATTGTACAGTTTCCCTTTCTGGCCTACAGAGAAATACAGGTATTATGATAAGTACCGGGAGATTTAATTCATCCAGTATAGTTATTTATTCTAAGTCATTAGAAACCGCCTACTGAAGGTCCTGTATCTCTTCATCAATTCTGAAACACACAGAGTTAGTGCACTAGTTCCTGCACTAGAAACCAAATGCAGTTTTATATTCTCTTTAGCATTAAGATTCTTTCTTATGCCTAACACATCACACATCTAAGTCCTTTAGCCACTCCTCAGCTCATGGGACTCATGCATCCAAGGGAGAAAAAAAGACGGCCTGGCACTAACATCTGCCTGTGCTCAGGTTTATAGCCAGGACTGTGCAAATGCTGCTACCATGTGGAGCAGCAGTCTCTCTGTTGCTTGCAATATTAGATAAACATAAAAGAACACACAAATTTGGAGAAAGATTGACTGAAGATGCAGCCACCACAGTCCAGCACATACACGGCATAAAGCAAAAATCAAACACAGAAGAAAACTAGACAATTATGTAACTGCTAGCACTGAAAGTGAAGTACATAATTTGATGTCTCGGTTACTGCAGGAAGAAAAGGCATGAGCACATACAATTACTGAATATTAATAATTTCTAACAAAAAAACCAGATGTCTGCCCAGTCACTTACAGAGATACAAAAATTCCAATGCATACATGAAGACTGCCTGCCATCTGAAAATGATAATTATGATTATGCTAATAATCATGGCAAGTGGATAATAAACAGTCAGTTCTAATTAAAAGTGACTACTCCATACTCGAAAGAGGAAAAACATCAATGCAAGTAATGTCTAGACTACTCAAAAGCAGAAATATTTAAATTCAAAAAGGTGATAATGTATTAGGAATGAATGATAAAATGACTGTTAGTTACCAAAGCTACCATATACAGACTGTCTTGAGTTCAAGGCAGGGTCGGTTTTTTTTTTCTTTTTCTTGATACAGCTATACTAAAACAAATATAAAGAGGGGAGGTTTAGACTGGATATTAGAAAAAAAATTCTTCATAGGGTTTTCAACTCTGTCAGCTCTGCTGTATTTTATAATACAAGGAGAAAGCCACCTCTAGATACTGCTACATCTAGTTATTCTGAAATCTTTCTGCGAGAATGGTTTTCTGTAGGACTTATTTAGCTACTTTCTTTGGGGTTTACATATGCTAAAACATTTTGATGTTGACATGTTACATGTATCTTATCTATGTTTTATTTTCTGGACTGCACAATCTATCCTAACACTGAGCAGAACACAGTGCCCTCTTTCAAACACGAAGTGGCAATGTTTTGATATTGACAAACAGATCTTGACTTTTAAATGTGGAACAAAAAAAAAGGACTCCAAAGCTAGATTGCAAGACTTCTAGCAAGTTCATCTGCATTTTTTACATACCAATGTATTGGTCTTTCTCTTCCACTTCATGTCGTCGTTTCAATTTGGTGTCCTTTTTATCAGAGGCTGGGGCCACTGACTTTTTTCCTTTACTTTCTTTTTCAGCTGTCTTGTTAGGAGGTTTAGCTTTTTCTTTTTCTTTTTGTTGCTGTTCTGCCTGACAAGACGAATAAAGAAGTTGCCATTGTAGCCTTTGTGCAGAACAAAGGTCAGACTGATGTAAAACTTCAGTGATTCAATTTTTTTACAGTAATACTTTTCCCTCTCAGCCACCATAACATTGATGTGGTGAAGCTGTCTTGAACATCCTGATTTATGCTGCTTGAACACAACATTCAGTTTATTATATTCTTAATCATAGTACTAAGACTTCACGTTGAAAAGGAACTGCAAGAGCTAGTCAGATATTATACCTACCAAACTAACAAAATGCATACAGGTAAAAAGATGAGTAAAGAATCACTGTGCTTCAGTTACTGCCACTACAGCACTTGCATCAGCCAGAACCCTTCCTTAGATTGAAGGGAAGTAAGGAAAAAACGTCTCAGTTACCACTCCTGAGTATGGTGTAAAATGGTACCAGCACTATTTTTATTTGATGTAAATATCGATATACCATGAACTAGAACCAAGAGTCTTGTGCTCCTTTCACACAGGATATTATGCAGCCATTCTCATTATTTTCAAACAAAAACATCTACATTAAGCTCTGCTCAGTAATTTAAGAGTACAGGATGAAAAAAAAGATTTTGTAAGTATCCCTGAGCCTCACACTATAAATCCAGAAAATCCAGAGTCAGTCTAAAAATTAAATTAATCCAAAACATGTTAAGGTAAAGTGAGATGCTGTAAAGCAAGAAAGCCTCCACCTTATTTTTACCCAGCAGAAGTACTACGTCCAAACTATGCAAAAATGACATTTCAGAATTATAAAGCTAAATTTAATAAAATAAAAATACATTAACTTAACTTACAATTACAATCCTGCTGATGCCACTTCAGTGGCTATTAAAGCAATGAGAAAATCCTTTCATGCAAATGAGAGAGGACAGTTAACTCTACACAGTTGCTTTCCCTAGATCCAGATGAAAGGCAGACTTTCAAGCTGTGGAAGTTGTATTTACTTCAAATTCAAAATCAAAGCAGAAAATCTTTTCCTGCTTTTCCCTTCCTTCATGCATTCCCTTTCTGTAAAATTTACAAATGCCTTCAACAGATTCTTGAAACTAATTGCACTGTGAAATGAAGGATTTGGAGGCTTTGATTATTTTCCTTCAAATTTGTTCCACTTTGGACATTTCAAACAAAAAAAAATGTGATAGTACTTCTTTGAACTCTAAGCTGATGAACACACCAAATAGAAGATAAGATCGTCAGGCCACAAAATTCACAATCAACTTCATCTATTGCATCTGCATAATTTTATGTCACCCTCAAATAAGCAGAGACATTTCTGGACTTGCCAAGATTCTAACCAAGAACACCACCTGACCAGGGAAATAAAATTAGAGTTACAAAACTAACCTTGCCAAATCAAAATTAAAGACTCCATTTTAACACTGGAGTGCCCAATCCTTAAACTGAAAATTTTTTATTTTAAAGTTTACTTATCAGAGTTGACTGATATCTAAGGGAAAAGCCATTTTTTTCATGATTCATTATAAACAATCTGCTCTATAGCTTCAGACTCTCAATTTCTCTTCAGATTGAAAAGACTTTACATTCCCATACTATTCATATATTTCTGTGTCTTATATTATCATTTCCTAATCAATTAACTTCTGTGGGAACAGCAGATAATTCTAATTTAATCACCTAGCATTTAATGTTCTTGTGATTGTGTGCTATCCTTCATCCACCAACTATTCCCACAAATAGAATTGTTGATAAAGAAATTTACAGACTTTTCAGCTATACAAAATCCACTAAACTGCTTTCCTCTTGTGTCTTTTACATGCATAAACTCAGGTCCCCATGTCATCACACTTTACCTTATAGTTCCTCATAACTAACAGGGTAAACTTACTGCAGCAATTATACGACTTTCTAATAATGGTCTTCAGTTGCATAAATGTTTGCTCAAAAAGGACTGTATCAAAACCACCTGTTCAGCAAGTTGTTGAAATGTACCACTGACAACCTTAAAAGACATTAGAAAGCAACTAGAGGTCTGATGTGTGATTCTGTGCAAGCTTGCTGAAATTCCTCCTAGAATACATAAGCAATCTGACTGAGGCAATCCTGGAACTAGTGATGATCTTCGAGGACATAAGGAAGCAAGTTTTGGGACCTCTGGAAAACATGGTACCCAGTTCTGAGAAGCAGATTTCAGAATATGTACTATTATGAGAGGGTTCAGAGGAGAGGAACACGCATAATCAAAAACTAGAAACCATGACATATATTTGGGTTTGTTTAGTTAAGTACTGAATTTTCATAGAATGCAGGGTAAGAACTGTTGTCCCCGTACCCAGTGAGAAGTGAAATAGTAACAGGTTTAAACCAGACTGCGGCTGATAAGACCAGAAACCTTTTCCAAACAACTCCCTCGACAAGACAGTTCAGCAGTAATACTGATTGCCATTGAACAGCGAAAGCACAGCAGCGGAAAGTTTTAAGAAAAGGTTCAACAAATATCTGCCAGGAATAGCTTATGAAAATATTATTCTGCCTTAGTGCCAGCGGTGGGAATAGATAACTTCTCCAAATACTCTTCAGAGAGGAGATTCTTAACAACAACTTCTTCATAGCACTGCTCTCCATCTATCCTTGATACCTGTCAAACAAACAACCTCTCCTACCTTTACTTCAGGAGAGACATATTCAGATGAAGCCAGTTTGTAGCTCTATTTCTATTGGACCTAAGACTCAGCTAAGACACTACTAGCTTTCACTCTTAGCAAAGAGTTCTTGCATAGTATTTTTTATTCTTTCTTTTTTATTTTTTTTACTTTCTCACTGGCATTTGAGTAACTGAGAGCTTCATCCACAAAATTTAATTAACTTAAAAAGATATTTCTAATCACATATCTCTTCAATTACAGTTCTGTGAAGCCAAACATGAGAAGAAAGCTGAATTTATGGAAGCAACACTAGAAGTGTCTTCGAAAACGTAATTAACCATCCTCCCTAAGGATATGATATACCTTCTTTTCAGCTTCTCTTCTCTGAAGGTCCTTCTGTTTGAGACAAAGCAGTTGAAATTTCAACAGTTTTCCAGTTAGTGTAACAGGAATTTCTGCACCACTGTCCAGAATGGCTTTGGCTAATTCTATCACCTGCAGAGGAAAAAAGCCCCCAAAACCCCAAAAAAACTATTACTCATATAGTTTTAATGCTCCATTCGACACATACTTTGAATGATGAAATGAAATACACACATTGTACGACACGTGGACCAAAATGGCCACACTTCCAGAAAAAAAATATATCAGTAAGATGCACAGCTATTCTTTGGTTCTGAAGACCTCAGATATCAGCTACAGTATGAGATAAAACTAGAATAGAAAAAACTTCTACAATTTATGCAAAAATCAACAGACACAGAATTGTCACAGGAAAATGTATATTTTTTTAGATTTTAAACAAAGAAGCAATGTTGAACTACTTATTATAAAGTAATAAATTAAAAAGCACGTAACAGCAGATCAAGAGGAATAGTTGGGAGTACTGTTTACAAAGTGACTAGTGTCTGAGACACTAGCTCTGAATAAAAGATAAAAACTTCTTGAAGGGAATTTGAGAGGGTCTGTCTTGGTAAAAACACACCCTCTCCCTGTGTAATTCTGATTCTGTTGGTATGCAGCCTAATTGGGGTGAAATAAGGCTATTGAGTTTTCTTAGGGCGATGACAGCAGCGGGAACATACAGCTGCATTGTCCAGATGTGTGGCATTGACAGGCTGTTTTATGACTATGTTTTTTACAGCTTGTTTCCACTAAATTTCATACAACTCACTAACATCTGGGCCGTTTTCCTTGGAGCCTCATAACCACTTTATTTACTGCGAAAAAAATAAAATAACATAAAAATACCATAAAAAGTTGTTACATGTTTCTTTTCACTTGTGTTGTCCCTGTAATAAAGTTCACCTATGTAGGAAGCGCTGTTGAGGAATAATATAATCATAATATTTTCCTACTTTTGTTTTTAAGCAACCATCAGCTTTATTTATAACCATGGGCTGAATTAGGTGTTACTCAAATGTTCTGACATGTTTCTCTTTTCCCCTCTTGGAGCAATTACAGTTGGGCACATATGGTGTCAATTTTGCTTGCTAACATTCAGACAATGAAGGTGCACACTGCATGTCACTGAACTGTGTCTTGTCTAATGCAAACTCCACCATTAGCTTGGAGCTTTCATAGATCCTTGCCTAGTTTAGAAATTCTCACTTCTCAAGTAAAACCTAGGTAAGAAAATGCAGTCACTAAAAATGCTTCTCTGAATAAAACAAAGCCAAAATGGAATCCAGATCATTATACACTGAATTATTGTTTCATACAAAGGAAATCAAAGTACAGAAAAAGAAATATCTTAAAATTCTGATTTTTTTCCTGAGTCATATAACAGGGAGACAAACCAAAACATATGCATTTAAAAATCCTTCCACAGCAACGCTTCTCCTCCAACAGAAATAAACCTGATTATCTCCTTAACATACGCAAAAGAAGATACGTCATGATTAAGATCAGTTTTGCTCTATGTGTTTCATATTCAAAGTAAGACCACTTACTGGTAACTATCTCAACAAGTTAACCACAGAAGGCTTCTGAAAAGATACCCACTGACTTCAGAGTCACAGCAGAAAATCAAGGATTTCTTAAGAACAAGACTTAAAAAATCCCAGACTGTAGGCGCACTAGAAGCTACCAGTCATTCCAACAAAAAATAGTCACTCAGAGCTAGCCACACAAATCTGTGCTCTGAAAGAAAGACACTTCGAGGAAATAGCATAGTAATTTCCCTCTGAGAAAAAAATTCTCATTTAGGTTTTGGTTTTTTATTTTTTTTCAGAATTGATGTTAACAGCCTATGGAAAGTGATCATTCTTAACGGACTAATGTAGATGAGTTGCACATTTCTTGAAACACAATAGAGGAGAAATGAAGGGATTCTGGAAGGATTCCTGAAAATGTATATATAGTAACTCATCTCGATGGCAGTTGCTGATTTATTGTTAATGGACAAAGAAAAAACCACTTAGATTCTTAAAATACATTCTTCCTGAGAAGCTCAAAGCATTTTACCAGTCAAAAGCAATGCATCATGATTATTCCTGTTTTGTACTTAGAGAATGCAGAAATGAGGAGACTGGACCAAGCCCTATAGTGAGCTGGACAACTCCTGAGGGGGTAAGAAGGACAAATTTTCTTATGTGATCTGGTAGAGAAGTATAAACCAAACTATTTAACAGAAGTACATCCTATGAGTGCAGAGAGAGGTCAGACAAAGAAGACAAAGAAAAAATGAGTGCAATACATTTGGCAATACAAAGAAAGCAAATAGTTTTTCATACAGAAATGTAAAATCTGCTTTTAGATACGGAAATTAAAAACAATCCTTCATCGCTGAAAAAGCAGAACGTAGATCAATCCATGCATGGCAGATAAAAGAAATTAAATTTATTACACATCCACATTTACTTCATCTGTGGTCCTCTGAGTTATGCAGGCACCTGGCATAAACGTTAAGAATATAGAGAGCCTTAATTAAAAAAAAAAAAAAAGCTGAGGACAAAGATTTGGTAGGAATACAGAGGGAAGTTTTTTGGATACTATGAAGTGGATTCATTACATATTGGCTATACTTCATCCCACCACTGATGACGTTTTTCTTATGTGAGAAACCATGGAAACTTGGATGTACAAACTTAGTTAGGCAGGGCCTCTTTTCCTTTAAAGGAAGAGGAAACTTAGCATTCCTCACACAGCAGGGGTCACATTGGTGAAGTGCAGAAAGGCTTCGGTGATGCAGTATTTGATCTCATGTGGTGGCAGTATGAACCACGCAGAGATTTAGCTGCCTGGTGCAAAGGGCATGTATTTCAAGCCACTCAAACACCACATGAGTGCTTGTAAGTAACACTATACTATTGGCAGATGTCAGCGCCATTGAGAGAGGAGATAGGTCTTACAAGTTAGGGAAACATTTAAAGCCAGAGTCTTCATGTTATCTTTCTTTGAAATACCTCTTTTTCAATATACAGAACGTTGTGGCTGGTAAATCATAACCAGAAAATCTTTCAAAAGGATAAATTACATTATTAACTTTCACAGCTTTATTACTACCTGGAAGCAGTAGCACTGCCTGCTATGGACAGTTGTCAGCCCACTTCAGAGTGTAGCTCTCCCACATCCAGGGTGAGCTTTCTAAAGCCCTGTCTTCCCTCTGGTTCTCAAAACTGTATGATAATCAGACGAGCACATACATCTCTTCCCAAAGAAATATAATAGTTCCTCGAAGAACTCCTCAGTAGGTAAAATCCTTTAGGAGCTAGCTGACACAGTTTAAGTCAGTTTGAAGCAGGATAGCTGTCTGTCAAGAGGCTATATGAATTACACAACCAAGTTGTTAATTACTGTTCTGATGTACTTTCCTGAACAAAGTAATAAAAGCAGGGGGGGAAAAGCCATCTTCACTTATTACAATCTGGCATAAGTAACGTGAATTCTTCATAAGCAACTTTCAATTCAGAGTAGGGGAAAAAAAAGCTGCGTGTGTCATACCACTGTTTTGTTTTTTTTTTCCCAAAGAATATTTCTTTACACATACTACTAAATATTTCTGAATCCACCAATGTTGTTTCATTGGCTATAGCATACTACAATCAATCATTCTGAAAGAATACAAGGAAGGACCTGAGCTAACTGAAACAACTTTTTTTCAGATCACACGTGCAGTGTGCTGAAGGACAAATAATTTCTACTATCAGACCATTCACCTAATTTCATTTTATCCCTCAGAGGCTCTTCCCACCTATGATGTCAAAAGATCACTTGCTTAGTCATTATCCTTCACTAGTGAATTAATGACTCTCAATTCACACAGAGTTTAAGGACTCCCATAAATCAATAAATCAATTGCATATCTGAACAGACTGTAAAACTTAAGCTAAGCCAAATGAACAATCTTTGTTACTCAATGAAGATTATACCAATATGTACTCCAGAGAATGAAAAAAACTACAGTGGATTTGACAACTCCTTCTACCCCTCAGAGTCCTTTTCCAGTAAACTCACTAAAATTAAGCAATACTGAGCAAATATGAATGTTGTTCATGTACTAAAGATCTGCCTTTCTATTGTGAAAATAATTCTCAGAGCAGCAGCAATGACTGCTTGTACTCTGGAAAAATAACTTGTCACTCATATGAGTGAGCCTGTTTTTTGGCAAAACACAACACAGCTTGATCTGGTTAGCAGAAACCCATTAGAAATATCCATTGTAAGAAGGTCTGTTCTTTAAACCTCTCTATAGAAAATGTGCAATCTGAGGGGATATCTTAACTGTTTAAAGCTCAGCAGTGCAGAATGGGAACTTCTTCACATATGCATAGCGTTCTTTTTCTTAGTGTTACTTAGTGATGCTTATGTTTCTGTGTTAGAACCCAAACGATGTTTTAAGAAAAATACAAATGGTGAAACAACCTAATTTAAGTAAAAATGAGAAAATACATTACATAAAAATTCAGATGACTTTTCACCTGGTCTTTCTTACAGGAGCTTTCATGATCTATGATATGACATGTACCTACCATGGCTTCCTGACCACTAACTGCTACCAAAAATACAAACTACTTTAAGGGAAGTAAAGATACAATACAAATATCCACTGATTTGAAAGATCAGGCATTAGCATTGCTATCTCAGGAAGGAGGAGTTTTATGCATAGGGAAGGTTTTCTCATGTGACCTTCAGATATCTGGGGGTTTTTAATGCTCTGATTGGGTGGCAATAGCTGAAATGGCATATAAGTGATTTCTGAAGAACTCCTACAGAACCCAGACATTTTTAAAAAGAGAAAACAGGCCAGTCTGCTGTGATCTGTGCTCAGATGAAAAGATATATTACTATGATCAAATACTGAAATGTTTACATTTCAGTGGTATGAATCTGCCTAGCAAATCTTTCCATTATAGAGTAGAATATTTCATGCTTCTGAGAAGTAAATTGTCTCCAGTAATTTCAGCCGACTGAATCCACACAATGAACACTACAAAGCTAAAGGATTTAGTCACGCTTCTCTAACATTGCATCTGGCTAGGAAGAGAACCCAATCAGAGGAACAAAAAGATTTAAGAAGCAAAGTCACCTCATTAACTCTTGTGCTGGCAGGACTCATCCAGCTACATCTTGCCAGAGCTTCCTAAGCCTCTTGGAACCTCAGAACTCTTGGGCCAGCAAGTCCCAACAGCCTTGTAGGCTTGGTATGACAGACTAGGCAGGATCTTTACACCTTGGTCCAGCTTTGCAACAGGGCTTTGTGTTTTGTTTGTTTCTCGTTTGTTTGTTTGTTTTTTATTTGGTGACAAAGTATTCTGGGATTAGTTGCTCTACTCGAAAAAAATTTCATACTCTCTATTGTCCTTCATGAACCAATTACAGCCATCTGAAAACTTTGAAGGCAACAAAACAGGGGACAGCATTTCCTTTGGCTCCTTCAGAGGGTTCCTCTACCACTTCAAGAATGACATTCTTACAGACATAAATGCTGTTTGCTTTAGTTACAGACACATTTCAAAAAAACCTGCACAGAAAAAGTAGAGAATTTTATAGCAAGTTGCATGTATGCAGGAAATTTTGTAAACCAGGAAGCAAAACCAAGGTCTCACCAGTATTTTAAAGCAGGTTTTAAAATAGGTGGATGAATTGCAAAAGGTATCAATTTTCTCTCCTAGAAAACAATTCACCAACAATTTGAGTTTTATGAATGGCCTCAAGCCAAATAATTACAACTAACAGTAGTAAAATAATAATGCGTGTTTCTAGAATCCTAGATTTAGAGTCACTATTTTGAAATGAAATTATTAACATGTCAATTGTCTCATGTAAATAATAGAACCTGACCTCTCAGATTTTAGGAAAAGGAAAATTAGAAGGCACAGATTGTTTTCCAGCTAGAACTCAAGTCTTTCTTCACCCAGTTTTAGCATTTAGAAATCCTGGTATTTCTTGACATGGCACGTTGTTCCTGGAAAGGAATACTGAACTGGAGATACTTTAGAAAATGATTGCAAATAACTACAATTCATAGGACTGATTGGTTCGAGCAACAAGAGCTCAGTCTCATGGAACAAATAAATCCAAATGGAAGGCATATAATTTGAAAACTCTAAGGACCACACAGGCCTCTTGATTCTGCAGGGGCATCAGATGCTCTGACAATGGCAAAGGCTAATGCAAAGACATGCTAAACTTAATCTAACAAATTCTTTCCTTAACATCCTTTTAAGAAATACTTGGACCCAGGAGGCAGAGTACTTAAACCCTCCTCAGAAGACGAGACACTAAGTATCTCAGGTAAATGTACCACCTCGTGCAGTGGGATCATACCATATTCTGTACTCCAAACTGGCAGAAGCTTCGTAACAGATAGAAAAGAGCTGAACAGGTGAGTAGATAATGCCCACAGCAGGATTTAAAGTCCCTTACCCTTTCCTGAAGCCAGTAGCTCCTCAGAAGACATATTCATTTAACAACAATTCCCAAGTGTTTCCTGAGCAGTAAACCTCTGCATATCCAGAAAGCGTAAGAGCCAAGTCCTTCTGCAATAAAATTATCTTAACTTGCATCCACACAATGCCACTTGACAAAGGCTGACTGGAGAACTGCTCCATTTTATTATGGCATTTAAGAGTGCAGCATTTATTTTGCTTTGTACTGGAAAGAAAAATAAAATTAAATCTTTCTATCCTTATGACCATTCAGTATGGCTGCCAGAGTTGTTTTTACTGTCAAACTCTTTCATGAAAACAACAACACCAGGCAAGTTTTGGCTCCCGAGTTGCATTTTATAGCTTTTAAAATTAATTTCATTCTGATGGAATGAAAACAAAATCTTTCTAACTTGTATTACAAAACAGAATTCTATTGACACACATACTTGGACTGAGAAGGTTTGCTTTTAAAATGACTATCTGTACTTTCGAGAATCTTTCTGATGGTGTTGTGTCAAAACCTACGCACTTCCACAAATATATGTAATTTTTAATTATATGTTTCCACAAGAAACCGAAAGGCTTCCTTAAAAACACTCCTGACTAGCATTATTTTTCAAACCTTTTTCTTTAGTGACACATATCCTGGTTACTACTGAGTTTGCTTTTCTCCAGATGCCCGACAACTCACAAGAGCTTGTACTTGGGTGAAAATATTCCTTGCCACATGTAGTGTGTTGACCCTGGCTGGACTAGTAGACCTGGACAATGTAATCAAAGTATTAAAACCAGGTAGCTGAGGAGCACTTTGGATTATGAATGCTGACTTTAACCAACTCCTGGAGAATAAGGGCAGTTTTAAAGTAAATGAAAGAAAACATCACACCAACACTTAAAAAAGGGAAGTTAGAATAACATATGTACTGGCAATGTAATGTTAATCATTTCAGAACAATAGAGGAGATATTTCCTTAATGTCCTATTGGAGGATTCAATAAACAATAAATAAAAGGAGAGTAAAATAATTATCAATTCAATTATTTTGTTTTTGGGAAAAAAATAAGGTGGCCTTTTCACAAAAGGATAGCTTTCTATGGCAAGACTGCAATTCTATTTTAAACAGAAAATATGACAGAGTAAAAAGCAGAATTTCCTAATTATTCTTTGAATATTGATGTAGAAAATGGTGACGAAGATTAAAACTTCTTAACTGACAGATCTAAAAATGCAATTACAAAGAGTCAACATTAAGCAGGTGAGTTTCTTGTGGGGTCAGAAGCATACAACGTACTGATAATACTCTATTTAAAAGTTTGTCAGTGATCCGGGAAATGCTATAACCTCTTCAAGAATAAAAACTCCAAAAGACATAATAACCATGGGAGATATAAAGAAGGTAGTAGAAAACTCATTCACACAAAGAAATCTGGTTAATGATTAATTATTTCATATAGTGTAAAAGTATGATTTGGTTTTGTTAAATTACAAGGCTTAAATCTCAGAAGAAAGAAAACAGGCCAAATTTGCAGGTTGGACCACCCGTAAAGCAGCAACTTTGTGAAGGACTCATTGGTCAAGGATGAGCCTATTGTTCCAAAACTAGCTCTCAGTGCAAGGCAGCAGCAAAGATAACTTAGGCAATCTTCGAATTTGTATACAGTGATCCGTCAAACAGGAGTACATCCATTATGTTGTGCTTGTATTTGACATGTACTCAACAAAAACAAGAGTCCCATTCAGTGTTCACCATTAAATAAAAATAGTGATTTGTAAATGTCTGCCAGAGAAGATTCACATATGTAGGAATTGGAAAAAAAATTTTGCTATGCCCAGGAGTTTTTCTAACCTGTATTCACCTATACTTGTCCTCATGGAATTATAAGTCTAGAAGGATTACTGTGGTGCTCACTGCTCATGCTGTCTGCTATCCTCAAAATGCAGGAGACGCCACAGATTAAGAGCTGGAAAATACTTATTTACAACTGATTTATTCTGCATCAGACTCACGGAATTCCAGGATGAGAATGGGATATGATTTGGATTTGGCATCTGATCTGATTATATTTTTTTGGTTTGACAACTTTAGGTAGGAGCCTTGCCGTGAAAAACCAGACTTAATATATTAATTCTTGACAGAGAGTGGAATAAAGATTAATATTTTTAATTGCAATCAAACCTTTTTGGTTACACAAGATGACTTATCCCAGAGATGAGCCAGAACGGCATGGAAGGATGCTGCTGATTATAAGATTTTAATTTTCCTGGCTTCAAGGATATGTTTTGAAAGCAACGTTCTGGGATTCAGAGCCAAATAAAAACTGCTCTTGTCTCTGCCACTTGTGTGCCTTTTTCGTCTTTCCATGACCCTTTATTCCAAGCATCTTGGCTTATATGACAGAACCACAAACTCTTCCACATCTCTTTCCCTTCCATCCCTCCCTCTCTCATGGTCATGACCCTTATTCCACTGTCCATTTCCAGCAACACCATCTACTTCCAGTCTTCTCAAACAAAGGGGCCACAGGAGAGTCCATCTTCTTTCATAATCACCTTGGTACTACTTCTCAGCTCCAGCTTGTTGCCTTACTAGTATGGGACATGATTCCTTCTCAGAATTTCCTGGGTAACATAAAGGCAACTTTCTTGATCCTGTCCCAGTGAATCCAACAAAACTGGGAAATAACTCTTACAAGAAAAAAAAAAATCTTTCCAATCCACACAGCTGCTGAATTCAATCTCACCCGAATTTTTAAGGGGGGAAAAAAATAACAGCGTCATGAACAATCTAGCGTGGAAAATTTAGGCTTGAATAGATTTTCAAAATTAAAAATTTGGAAACTAAAACACTATCATATTTAGTAGTGATAAAATACCTTCATGACACATGACATTAACAGAAAACTGACAACACATGATATTATTAACCTTAAAATAAAACTGACAAAACAAACAGGTAAATTACAATAAAAGATATATACCTTGCTTATAAAAGGCATATATTATTAGTTTCAGGTCTTGTCTGTTGGAAAAACCGTACATGACAAATTATGAAGTCTGTTGATATTTTACAGAAAACATAACAGTTTCCCTCCCACATATAAGGAAAAAAATTATTTCCACAGCATCTTTATGAGAGAATCAGCCCATTATCATTCAATTAAATGCTGGAATTACCAATCAGGACTCCTACCCCCAGCAAGTCACGTAATGGTCAGAAAAGGTGTTAAACACCTAATTCTCCTGGATTTAGAAATTTTTTAGCTACATATTCATAAACCCTGCTATGATCTTCTTCACTTTGTATAATAAGAGGGATATGAAATACAATACAGTAAGACGATAGAAACCATGAAGGGAAATAACTTAGAACAGACAATAGGAATTATTTCAATATGATATACAATTAGCTTGCAATATATCATGAACAGTTTGCTAAAGTTTCTTGACTTGTAGGCACTGAAGACTGCTGCACTGAGATTTATTAAAAACCCCTGCATTTCAGTAGATGCAAAGTGCAAGACCAATGACATGGGTAGCAATGCTACTATTAATACCATTAATAACCACATTACTATGCACATCATTGGTCCCAAATTCACACACATGTACATGTCATATGTTCAAAGACCACCGAATGCTAGGAATCTCATTTACAGGCTCTCTAAGAAATGAACGTGTGCTTGTGCTAATGGTAGTTTGTTGAATCCTGCCACAGAGAGAATTGTAAGTGCTGATGATAGAAATGCTCCTCTCAGAACTTTTCACAACCCTGTGCAAACTGGTATTTTATTAACTTTCTTGCAGCAAAAGCTCTGAATGCACAAACTGCACATAGAATCTATGTGAATGCTCATGAGCAAATTCTGCCCAGTGAAGCAGGATCTTAATGGTGTGGCAACACAATCAATCTTTTAATTCGCTACAGCCTGAACGGAAACTGAGTCCAAGCAAAAGGTCAGAGCAGGCATTTTATATTCTCTGTTAAAGGAGGGGAGGAAAAAAATGTCTTTGAGGAGTAAGTAAGTAGCTAATGAGACACAGCACTGACAGCTGGAATTTAATAAGTATCCACTTCACAAGTAAAATTGCTCTTAGTAATTAAATACAGGTATCATACAAAGCTTCTGCTTAGAGCTAGACTTCAAAATCCTTCTGTCTTACATACCAGGTAACATAAGGGTGAGTTTGCCTGGGAGGCTAGTCCTAAATGAAGAGGGTTAATTGCATAAAATTCACAGTCATGTCAGTGGTAAATAATTCCAAAGGGACTTGTTCAGACAGTAGCCTGGCATTACTGAAAAACAGACCACAACTAAAAAGACCTGTTATAAAGTCCACCAAAACCTGAGACACATAAAAAGTTTATTGGTCATTGCAGAAATAAAATGCAAACAAGATCTTTTTAGAGGGATCCAAAATTCTTTATGCTCCAGGTCTGCAAGACCATAAAACTCTACCTGAGAAAATTTTAAACAATCTTCTAATTAATCGCAGGATTTTATAGCCTCTCACAAGCTGTAACTAAAACATTAACAAGGTGGGAGGAAGCCCTCTTTGTACTAGGCATGATTTCAAATCCCGCTGACATATCCCACTAGACAAACCAGATTAGAATGTAACATCAAACAAATAATGGATAGGGGCACACAGAATTGTGTTTCATTGAGAGAACTGCATTCCCATAAATGAAGGTATAAGTCTCTAAATTACTGGGAGCATCTGAGAGACCAGAGTCTGACTGGTTTTCTGTAATTTGAGACATCACCATCAAAATATGACCATGTAATATATCTTTAATAATAAAACTCTTATCCCTGAAAAGACATCTTGATCATCACTTAACCAACAGTAAAACAGAACACTGTTTGTATCACAAAAAAAACCCAGTTTAAGTATCTAGATGGTTGAATATTTTTACCAACTAAATACAATAGATTTGCATTTACTCAGGAATGCATAAAACAACCACACAGCTGTATTTACTTCAGTGTAAAAGAGCACTGACTCTGCAATACATGTTTTGACCTACCTCATAGTACATAGGCCCATCCTTAGCCTTTTTTCCCTTTTGATTCCCACATTCTGTAATCTGCAAGCAAATAAAGCATTCTCCTGTGAGAAGATTTTATCTTTATATAGATGATTTTGCTCATTATTCCCTTTTGCAAACACTACATTCACACTCCAAACCAGTGAGGACTCATCTTATGGTACCCCTGCACCTTAAGGAGGGAGTTCTTGTGACTGGCACACCTTGAAGAAGAGTCTGTAATAAAACTTTATCGCACCCCTTCATTACAAGGAGCAGAGCAGCTTATAAAGTAAACTTTCTTTTTCCATTTTTAACTCCTATGAATTAGGGCAATGAAGCTGCTGAAAGGTGTAAAGAGTGAGTCATATGAGGAGTGGCTGCGGGAGCTGGAGAAATCCTTTTCTCGGGGGAGACCTTATTGCTCTCTGTAACTACCTGAAAGGAGGTTTCAGCAGTGTGGAGGTTGGATTCTTCTCCCAGGTAACCAGCGACAGAACAAGAGGAAATGGCCTCAAGCTGTCTAGGGGAGGTTTGGGTTGGACATCAGGAAGAATTTCTTCATTGAAAGGGGTGTCAAGCATTGGAACAGGCTGCCCAGGGAGATGGTGGAGTCACCATCCCTGCAAGTGTTCAAGAAACTACTGGACATGGCACTCAGTGCCATTGCCTAGATGGAATGGTGGTGTTTGGTCAAAGGCTGGACTCGATGACCTTGCAGGTCTTTTCCAACCTTAATGATTCTGTGAATTAGTGTAATTTTTGAAACTTCCACAGAGCAAGTTATCGTTACCACAGGCCAAAGAAGGCAGTACCTAGAAGTGAGATCTACAGTTTGGCTTGTTATTAAAAGTTACTTTCTTGGTATACCTGTCTGAAAATGTCTTCATGAGTTATTACACTGAAGAGCTTTCGCTGTGGCACCTGCACAGCCATAGACAGGGCCTGAGTGTGGATTTCATCCTCAGTCTTGGTCCCAACAACGAAAGCGATGCTAGGCTTCCAGTCATCCTACGTTCCAAAATAAAAACGTTAAGGTATTAAAACTCAAGAGAGGAAAAGTGCTTCTCTGCAGTTTCAAAAAGTAATCCTGTAGAGATGGCTTTATGTCCCTTTAAGACATACTAAACACCAATGTATTAATCATACGGAAATAAACTGTATACAACCCGAGAAAGCACATACTACTTTGCCCCAATTCTTTCTGCCATCAGGTGGCAGCATTATGCTATGGAAAACACAAATGCCTACAAACAGCCTCTACAGTTTGTCAAACTCTTATGGTAACAAAGTAACATCACATGAGTATGGTATGATGCGATTACATGTACATGCCCCATTTTTTTAACCACAGAATATTCAGGAAAACAAAAAAAGATAGATCACCTGGGTCACCAAGTGAAACTGCAAGTAGCTTCAATCAGTTAACTCATCTAAAAGTTCATACAGCTCCATACATCATGAACTTCCTTGATGTTTTATTGTATCACAAAATAAACCTCAAGGTTTTAAAATTACAAAGTGCTGGAGAGTGCAAGAACATCTCTGATGCTCTAGGAGCATGCAAACACATGGAATTTATGAGAGGAGAGTGCCCAGCTGACCTGGGGCAGTAGGCACTACTTAATGGAGAGGTAGAAGCAGCAATGGCCCAATGTAGGGACTGTAACTCCTCATGCCTAAAGTTGAAAGATAGCTACCAGTGCACAGCGCTACAAAAGAGCTCTGGATAGTCCAGTATTATCATCAAAGTTGTCACTGTATAGTTGCCAAGAGCTGGAAAGAAAAACTTTACCTTTCTCTGAACAGAGAGGATTTAGGTGCCTATGTTTGTGTGCAAATGGATAATTTTCTAGGCTCTCAGAACTGAGATTGAAATGCCCTCATGAAGTATCCTGGTGCTCCCAGGGCTCACCAGCAGAGAAGTCGTCTCTGGAGCAACCACTCACCTGTGACATGAGCCAACGGAGGAACTGATATCACTACACTGTCCACTTCAGTAAGGACCGCTAAGAGAGGGGAGCAAAGTCCAGTCAGTCTCACAGACAGACGGTGACAGCACAAGAGCAGCAGGCATCAGGAATGTCAGGTTCTACTCAGGATGCTAGGGTAAGCATGGTCCAGCAGCAATACACAGTCCACTCCCAGAACTTCCTGCTGTTCTTCAGATATGCAAAGAAATCTCTATCAGGTAAGTCCTAAAACCTCTGCCTTAGGCCTTCATCAGTTCCTCCGTAAAACTGGTATCTTGGTGTCCACAAAATAAACCTGCTTAGCATTGACTAATATCACCCTGCACAAAGTCTCTGAAACTTGTCTTTCCTATAGTCCTGTCTCTTCTTGATTTTTCCACCTCTTGGCCACAGCTGTCCCCAGTTAATTTCTCCTTCCATTTCCACTCTCTTGCTCCTCATCTGAGTTCCACCACTTCTCTTAAAGCTTACCACACTTGTGACTTACTCCCCTAGCTCTTGCCCTCTGTCTCCTTGTCCAGCTCGTCTCTAGCTTCATTATCTGACACCATTTCCAGTTTTTTCCATCCTCAGATTCCCCCCCCCCAAATCCTTATTCTCTAGCCTCTATAATAATTCCCAGGCACTCTCATAATTATGGTTGAGCAATGAAACTCTTCTTCACAAAGGCACAGTAAAGCCTTTGCATGAGGAAAGAAAATTTTCCTGATTTCCACTGTGGTGCCCACCTTCACAGCAGCCTGTGACACAGCACCAAAGCAAAACATGAGGGTTAGTCCTGTTTGTGCAAAATGAATTTTCTAGAAAAAAAATTAGGAATTAGCTAAACAAAATTATCCATTCCAATATTTTTGTTATCCAAACAGAAATTATGCTTTAGTGTGCCTCATATTCTCCCCCTTGTAAATGCTCTTCTTCAAAGAAACAAGCTAATAAAGCTTTTTCACAGAACAGCTATGAGAATGTTTACAGCATATGCAAAACACTAATATATTAAAAATAAAGTACATGGAATGAGCCTCTACAGGATATCTGATCTGGTAGTGAAAATTATAACACAAATTTACTTAATTCTACAGAAGTATATACAGCTGGATATAAGATCTTTTGCACAAAAATTTAAACATTATTAGAGACAGCCTATACCTCCCTAGTGCAAGATGAAGGAAAAAAAATTGCTTTTCTAAAAGAACGTGCAATACCCTGGAATTGGTGCTAGATAAATATCAGAAATAGCTACGCTCACTTAGCAGGGAATAATGATCCAGATTTCCCAAAGTCATTATTAGAATGGCATCTATTTCTAGACTGACCAATACTGAAGCCCTTAAAGATCATTTTTCAGAAAAGCTGCACACTGAGAACAGCAACTGAAGTCAGAAAGAATAGTGAATGTGCAGCGTTAGTATATAATTTAAGGTGTTTAATTGATTATACTCTTTTCTGACCTTAAAAATTAATATTTTTGCAATACAGCCTTTATATGATCAATCCTGTAACCATACCCTTAATGTTCAAGGCACTGAAAGGATAGAGAAGAAACAGACCCTGCTTCTACAGCTCACCACCTAAAATCATAATATAAAAATGAGAAGGAAAAGTAGTAAAATGTATACGGTTACTTTAAAAATATTTTCTCCCTCAATATACAACTGCTCCTCTACTTTAATTCTTTCAAATGTTATTGTAGAAGCAAGACCCGAGCAAGGATCTGAAAGAGGATAGATTAGTGACCCTAAGGCTACCCCAAAGAGGTTCCTAGCCTAAAGAATTGGATAGAGAAAACCATAAAAAAGAACTACTGGAAAAGCACAGACACAGTCAAAAGAGGCTGCCATTGAGAATATAACAAGCACTACAAAGTGTGAACAAAGAAGACCAAAAAAGGCAGGGAGTAGACATGCTACCGAATCAACAACACTGATTCAAATTTGAGCAAAAAAAAATTGCAGCTGGAAATGTGGCATTGGTAACTGAATACTCCTTAAACAACCTGAAACAAGCTCCAGTTAAGAGGAGACCAGATCGCTTTCACTGTAAAACATCCAGTGACAATCATTGTCACAAATGACATTGTCCTCCTGGTTTTAAAACTCTAGGCCACATCAAGAACTGAAATGCACTAGCATCTCTCTCAGTGATAGAAATAACCATCTATGTGGAAAACTTCCAAGTGCCTCAGTTGAAGAGGCTCCAAGCTTAGCAAGATCCTCCTAACTGTGAAAGCTCCATGTAAGTATCTAGCAGTTTTGCAAAATCCTTGTTTTCATAAAACACAGGTGTCTTATCTTCTCCTGATTTTGTTCTCAAGTCTCCACTGCGTTCTTCTGTAATGTGATTTTTTTAACTGTTAAAAACCAGTACACATAGCCTACATACCTTATTCATCACAGCAGTATTTGAACAGCATAGGTATATTAAGAAAATCTCTAATTTCAATTCACACTGAAGAAAAAAGTAGATGTAGCATACCTTTTTTTTTTTTCCTTTTTAAACATATCTTGGTTTTTCTGTTTCATTGCCTAGACACAAAAAGGCAGCTGTTCTAGTGAAGACATTTGAACAAGTCAGGCATATTGTTTGTTTGTTCAGTACTATTTTCTAGATCTCTTTGGCCAGGAAAAGCATCAAGCACCCACCTCCCCCATTTCCAGGCAAACTGAGTATCTGTCATTTTGCATTGCTACTTATTCTTATGGTATCTAATGTTATGGGGTTTGCTGGAGTTTCGGGTGTCGTTTTTTTTTTTTTTTGGGGGGGGGGGCCGGGGGGGTGT
>JAWMRA010000001.1:25791733-25806346 GCA_035584735.1 Pseudotriccus pelzelni
CCCCCCCCCCCCCCCCCCCCCCCCCCCCCCCCCCCCCCCCCCCCCCCCCCCCCCCCCCCCCCCCCGGCGGCGGGTGTGTCTTATTTAATTGTTTGTTTGTTTTCACTAGGACAACAACCAGTAGATTCATTTCACTACAGCAGAACTTCAAATTTGCCTGTAAGGGCTGAGGAGAAACATTTGACAACTCAAACTCCAAACATCTGAGCACCAAACAGCAAGAGTTCTTTAATCTCCTGATTTTTACATAATACTTCAGAAACAATGAGATTTATTAGTGATTTATGAACAATTAGAGCAATAATAACTCTAGCATTTGTTACTTTCAACAATGAAGGAACTTGTATATCAGGAAATACTGCTGGCATTACTGGGAAAGGTCGCTTATCAGCAGTTTTGAAGCCCTACCATAGTGACTGTGGAGGACAACACTGCTACGAAATCTGCAAGTCCACTTTCATTGTCTGCTAAGTGACACACCCATTTTACTAACGGCTTCTGTTTTTAATGGCCTGAGCTTTTACTGTATCACCTGGGCAGGTTAGAGAATATCAAAGCTCAATGGAATGTTAATTTTTCTCTGAAGAGGAAGCATTGTGAATAGCAATCAAAAGTGGTGCCATCCTATTCAGAACATTTTTAATGGTTTTACAAGATTTAAGTTCAGTTCAATTTTCAGGCCCTGGAATGCAAATAAAAAGGGAGAAACCACACAGATGGAAAGTCAACACAGAATATGGCTTCCAGTTGCTATACTAAGAACAAATAACAGATGACAGTTATTTCAATTAAGGGCTTGTTTACCCAGAATTCACTTTTCACTTAGCAAATATCACCCTTCAGCTACTTAACACATGCAAACTTTAAAACTACCCAAGAATCTTAATTTATATTTTGCAATTTAATTCTGTAGTGAACCCAATTAAAATAGATGATAAATATCTGAAGGCAAATAAAGTTTGCAGCTCCATGTTCTTCTGCATAGCACATTAGAAACAAGAAAGATGTATATAAACTATAGTGTAAGGCTCTGGAAAATCCATATTTCCTCTGTACATGTTTTGATGTTGTGTGTTTGCCAGTTTTCACAGTGCATTTAGTAGAAGTAATTATTTGGTTAGTAAATACCATTTAAATCATATTTTACTTAGCATACCCGTCCATAAAAGTCTTAACAGCACTGGTAAAATGACTCTTTTTCATAGATGGAACTAATAAAATAGTGTAAGTCATAAACACACATTAAAATGTGAAATTTCATCACTCAGTCTATCTGGTACAATTTAAAACCAGTTCTACTAAATTCCCTTTGACTCCACTAAAGGGAAAGAATATTTTCTGAAGTGATACGAGTAAAAGATTTAAAAATTTTTTACATATGAACTTCGAGGAGAGACATTTCTTTACTTGCTAGGAGTTCCTGTCATCTCCCAAATAATTTCAGATTCACATGGTATATCACATACAACATTGAGGATGAGTAAAAAATAAGTTTTGTGCACTTTGTCTGGTGAAATCTACAATTGCTCAGCACTCTTTTACAGGATGCTTTTATATATTCAAGTTTAAACCTTGTATGCTATATGATTAGTGGCGTAGAGTGGGCAGGGGGAGGGATAGTGTAGTTGGACTATTTGCAGAATGAGATTTGATTTTTAAAAATTATGTTCATCCTTGAATAAAAAAACCCTATGTGATTAAGTAGTTAAGACATTCAATGCCCTCTGTGTTCAAGAGGAAGAAATTAAATTTGGCAGCAGTTTTACTTGTGTCAAAGATGTGCTTTTACAGAGCACATTTATTTACATTAAGTACACCCACATTCTGCCACGCTTGATGAATCTTGATTCACACATGCCCTGAAGAGATTCACTGGCATTTGACACTTTTGCACAGAGTATGCTCTTGCCCGTGACTGTAAGAGCTGAACAAGAATATTCCTGCAGTAAGAAAATGTCAGTGGCTGCCCAGCACCTCAGAAGCCTGAGTTTAAGCTGGCTGCAGCAAGGAGACAGTTTGTTCCCATGTTCCCAAGGCTCTGCTTGTGAAAAGCAACACAGAGAAAGTGAAATTACCTGAACTGGAACAGAAAGTAGTTGGACAATACCAGAACTATGGAAAAAAGGAATCTTTATTCAGCCCCCGTGGGCATAGGCATTACGATAATCTTTAATTAGGTGATCACATACTTTTCCCTACAAAATTCTTGCCCCATTCAGTGAACATTCAACACTTTTTTCCCATCTGCCTCAATGGGTGGTCCTGAATAATAACAATTTTGACATTTCCTAAATTTTGAACATTTTATTTCCTACCTTTAAGAATACTGCAATATAATGGTTTGCATTTAAGAAATGTAATAAATTACATGTAGAGGCAGCAGAACATACAAAGCACTTTGTTCAGTGAATTCACTGCACAATATCCACAACCACAATAAACACCACTGTAAAAAAAAAATAAATCACTAATTGGCACCTTGCTATTAAGTGTGGGAGAAAGGTCAGGAACTGAGTAGCTGATGGAGATTGAACCTCCAACCGATTCTTATGCTTCAGACAGGTTCTCCTAGGGTCAGGATAAGATTAAAAAGCAAGCCTTTGAACTTTACTGAAAAATCTACTTTCTAGGGAAAAACGGGAAACAAGAGCCTAAGCTGAGCAGCTTACTTCAAAAAGTGATCTTGTTTGGCTAAACTTGTACTATAGGGTTACTACCAAATAAAAGTAAAAGCAAGTAAATATTGAAGAGATTTCTGGACATCTGTAGCATTTTTGGGAAAACCAATTAGCCTGTTTAAAAGCCTCCTTCTGAATTCAGAGTTCCTCATATTTAACCAGTGCTGCTAGCATATTAAAAGAAAAAAAAATCTGAAAACACAAACCCACAGCAACTGAAACAAAAAACGGCTTCACGTTTTTAACAGGGCACAACAGGAATCCACAAAACAAGAAAGCCACGGAAGCAATTTGTCTCACTTGTAGAAGCAGTGCTAGATAAAGACATGCGAGATAAATATTATTGTTTGCTAAACTACCACGCTATTTTGAAACCAAATTCTCTCTTGTAAGTCAAGATTTATGAGAATTACATTGCTTACACAGAACCTGGAAACCTATATATGCCTTTAGATCCTCACACTCTGTTAAAAGAAAGAAAAATAAAAAGAAAAAACCAGTCCCTTTTAGCTGCACACACTCAGGCAGGAAAATTACAGCCTCACATTTTCAACGCTACGGTTAATGCTGTGTCAGCACCTCCATCAAACCTCGTTGTTCAGCAGTTTATAAAAAGTTCGCTCCGAGCCGAAACTTGGCACCCAGAGCCCAGGGAGGAAAAGTGCCGAGGAGAAGCAAATAAACCCGCTGTGCCGCCCCTCGGTGGCGGGTGGGGGGGGAAGCAAAGGGGGTGCCGCTCACGGCCCTCCGCGGGGCGAGCTCGGGTACCGCTCGGAGCCACCGCCAGCCGCGCTGCGACCACCGGGGCGGGGCAAGGCAAGGCAAGGCAAGGCAGGGCAAGGCAGGGCAGGGCAGGGCAGGGCAAGACAGGGCAAGACAGGGCAAGGCAGGGCAAGGCAGGGCAGGGGCGAGGGGCCGCCCCCAACCTGATCCACACACCCCCCCCCCCATACACCCCACCCGTCCTTCCCAGCGCGCCGCCGGCTCTGCCCCTCCGCTGCCTTCACCTCCTCGAAGGGGGCGGCCACCAGCTCGGCCTCCCAGCTCGGGAGCGCGGAGGGTCGGCGCGCCGGGGAGTCGCGGGCGGACTTGGGCCGCTTGGGGCCCATGGCGGTGCGGGGCGGTGCGGGGCGGTGCGGGCGGCAGGAGGAGCGCCCGGCGGCCCCACGCGTCGCCCCGGCGACCGGTCCCGCGGGGCGGTGCCTGCCGGGGCCGGCTGGGGCATCGCTCCCAGCAGGAGAGGATCCGGGAGCCGGGGCTGCTCAGCCTTGAGAAGTGGGGACCTCATCCACGTGTATAAATACCTAAAGGGGTGTGTGTGTGTGTCAAGAGGATGGAGCCAGGTAATAAGGAAACAGGCAATGAACAAGAAACTGATCCACAGGAAGTTCCACGTGGACACGCGGAAGAACTTTTTTACCACGTGGGTGACCATGCATTGGAACATATTGCCCGAAGAGGTTGTGGAGTCTCCGTCACTGGAGATATCGCAGAACCATCTGCACACAACCCTGTGCCCTGTGCTCTAAGACAGCTCTGCATAAGCAGGGAGGTGGTTGGACTAGAACGACCTACTGTGGTCCCTTCCAACCTGACCGGGTCTGTCGGGTTCTTGCGGGGCTTTCAGGTGCTTTCCCTCATAACTTTGAGATGAGCTGCCTGGAGGACAGGCATTACTGAGGCTTAGTGGGAAGTGTTGGGTCCGCATACGTTCACACAGCCACCAAGTGACACGTCACATCACACAGCAGGACCCTCTGCAGCTCTCAGTGTGCCTGGGGAGGAGGGCAAAGGAGTGTTCTCCAGCCACGGCACTGGAGCATGACCTGAGCAGCGAGGTGGGGGGTCAGCCAGGTGTGGGCAGCCAGGCCTGCTCCCAGGCCCAAGTGGCTCTCCAAATACTACCATATGTTACAGCACTGGGACCAGAAGGAGAGAGGGAGGCACAGTTGGGAGAAAGCAGGAGAGCTGCCAAGATAAAGAATTCATTACAGAGGAGTCATGTCGTGATCTCACACTGGAGACGAGTGAAATATTCTGTGTGATTTAACATTTGGTGAAAATACCCCAAACCACATGCTGCCCTTCCCCCACCCCCTTATACTGACCAGGGTTGCTCAGAGCCTCCAAATCTTTATTTTATTTTCGTCAGAGCTTAAAACCCTGCTGTGCAGCACATTACTGCTTTAGTCAGGATTTCATTCTGGGATGATACTGACCTAGTGTGTGTGCTGTATAAAGCACCTTTTATGACCTGGGTTTAGTGAAGAAATAGGAATTCAATTTCATAGGGGATGTAACAGGCAAGTCTCTCATCATCTTAGTTTGCAGAAGGGTATCTTCCCCCAGGTTTGCAGATAGTGATGCAGTTGATAACATGGAAAAGCGTTACAGTAGATTTGCTAACATCCATAAACGTTTTCCCCCCACCCTGTTTCTTGGCTAATGTCCATTTTTTTTCCTGAGTTTTTCTTTTGTTGTCCAGAAAAAAAAAAAAAAGAAAAAAAAGTCAGACCTCAATTGTTCACAGAAAAAGGCAGAGTGACATTCCCTCCATACCCTTGTTCTTCACTAAAATCTTGGATACACAACCTGTGCCTGCTGATGTGCACTGAAACAGCCTGGAAAGGAGGAACAAGGCAGGATCACCAGCTGAGGTAGCAGAATAGTACAGAGGTTTGGGGCAGAATGCACAGATAATGGTGCCAGATATCCTAATTATGAACTTCAGATTTTTCATCACTGAGTTTTCAGGACTGAATATAAGCTTCAGGAGGATTGACAGGAGAGGGTTACGCACGCAGATCTGGATGGTATGGCTGGAAAAATGCACTAACCTGATGTCAGTGGGAGAGGACAACTGCTTAATTATACCCACACCTGGATCTGTATTTGCAAGATTGTCAGGAAAGTTAAAAACCAACAAGACCGATGTCAGCCTACAAACAGCTCTGAGAACAGAAAGAATTGCAGTGAGAACCATGAACTGGCCTGTTTATGTCTATTGTGTGTTTGCTTAATACGTAAGGATTATTTGAAGGAAATTGTTTTGTTCTGCTGCTTACTGCCTTAGTAAATGCATCTAGATAACTTGTTTATTGTTGGATGCTGTAGCAGATAGCAAGTCAAGCTCAAGTAGGACAGTTGATCACTGGGAGCTTATACCAGTTCATTCAAAATTACTTCTACCGCTCTCCCAAACAAAGGAGAGGAAGAAATTATTAACTACTACAAAGGAGTCTAGCATTTAGGGCTAAATATATATAACCTAAAATGGGTTATCCAACAGTGGAGTCAGCTGAAGATGTTTGTTTGGCTGCTTCTCCCTGTCAATTCCATTGTGCTGCCAAAGATGCTTGTAGGCCAAGCTGTAAACCAGATCACTGAAACCCCCTTGATTACATCCTACAACAGACAGACAAACCAAGAATACTGGGAAACTACAGCCTTTTTTTCCTCCAATTGGTCTGGACTGCAAAACACCCAGCTGCATGTTTTGCAGCTGAGACATTTGAAAATCTTCAGCTTCCTTCTGATAATTAAAAGATCAAGTTGCTGTAATCTTAAAACTTGTGTTAGCAAAACTGAATGTAATTCAGCTGTACTGGTAAGACACTGATGAGAAGAATAGACAAATTAAGGATCCAGAGAGACAACACACAATTTAGGGTACCTTCAGAAAAAAAAAAAAAAAAAAAAGGATGTGCAGATATAAGCTTGATATTTCCAAGTAATTAAATTAGCTCTACTGTTAATGCAAGAGTTAATGGTTCTATCTGTAATGACTTGGGGTCTGACAAGAATATTTATGGTGAGATTTTCAGGGAGACTGGCAACCTAAAAGTCATAGTCAGCCTTTTATTATCTGGCTTATTAAAAAACACCATTTGTAAAATACACCAATGGAGTATCCTAAGGCATGAGTTTACAATAAAATGAAATTCTGAATAATACTCAGTGTAAATAAAACATAGCTTAGCTTTCCCTGGGAGAGGGATTAACAAGCCTGTGTATTTTGAATTTATACAGCAGAATAAGAAAGCATACATGCATATGTGATTAATACTGTGGAGTAGCTAGACACAATAACATGCTCTTTTGCCCACATTTTTATTTTTAGTAATAATGTAGAAAGAACATTTAAAAATTAGGTATACTTTTTTACCTCCACGAGGAAGAAGGAACATTAGCTGCCTTTTATTTTAGAGTGACTTAAAGAACATTTGCACTTACTTATTATTCAGTAAAGTGTGGAGGCTGGAAAGGCATTACTAGTTGTACATGTAATTTCTTCTCTACTAGATATTTCCTGAAAGACTACAGTTGACTAAGGAATTAGTAAAGGTTTTGGATCTTAACAACTGAAGCCTGATAGAATGATGGGGGAATTTAAAAAAAAGTAAGCATGATTAAATGCTTATTTTAAATGCTTGAGAAATATTTGGAAAAAATGATCTTTTCAGTAAGAACCATCAACTTTTCACCCTCAGCTGAGAAGTGAGCAAAGAGTCCTCTTTGCTTGAGTTCTTAAGAACACACTTAATTGCTTTATATTGCTTTCATAAGATCTAAACGTTTCTGAAATGGGGAGGCTTCCTGAACCATGACTTCAGAAAGCAGTTTCTGTTTTAGAAAACTTTCCAGAAAGATGGTCTAGAACTGCTAACATGGCTTTCAGCATATAAGGAAAAAGCCCTTCATTTTCTTTATATTTCTAAAAGAAGACAAAAGGTATTAAAAAACATAAAGGTACACTTCCCCCACTCTCCCCTCCTCCCCACCCCCCACAGGAGAACACTGCTCAGTCCTTTTTTCCCTCAGAAAGGATGAAGAGGAAGAACATAAAACTCATTTTGCTTTCCTTTCCAGTTTCATAACACCGCAGCATCTGGGCTGGGAGCAGCTTTTGCTTGAAGTTTGTAACCCCCCCAGGACACAACCATCTCACAAGTTACACGGATTTGACAACTACAGCATGTGTTTCCACAGCCTGCCTGAACTCTCACATACTAAGTTGGATGTAGGAGCTCTTTCCCTACAGTTCTTGCTCTGGCCACGAAATGATTATTTATAATTTACTTCTCAGTCTATAGATTCATTTATATAATTTGCATAAAGCTTCCCACATGGACTGCATTGGCCTTGTGGATGTGGACCAAATAACTGTTTTGGCTTTACGGTCTAGAAAGCTTATTTCTGCATCAGTAAATTATAAGTACATGTGCTGTGAAAGGGACAAAGGTTAAGGCAAGTGTAAATACATTAGTACACTCCCCTTCGGAATATGACATGTTGCACTTACAGTTTTTCTAGTGCTAAAGGTCAATAATTTTTTAATTAAACTGAATTCTACTCATAATGAAACAATAAAATAAACTCTCTTTCTCAGAGTGTAATGGGCCTTCCTAATAAGGTAAGGGTTGCTAGATGCTTGCTGAACTGAGAACACGCGGGGATGTTTAGAGAGAAAGGGAACAGCTAAATCGTAGAGACTGTGCAGTTCAGACAAGTCCATCTGCCCCATGGCAGGGCTTGGCCTCCAATGCTGGGCCACTCTGTGCACAAATCAATAGACCTAACCTAATTAAGCCGGTCTGTCTAATAACATGGCCAAAATTCAAAGCAAGTGGTAGATATTCCCTTCTTCCTCTCGCATTTAGTGAGTACCTGGCCAGTCATTGTTTTTTTCCTTCACTCAAATATTTCCAGTCAAGCTGCATTATAAATGCATGTAGCCTCTGTTGTTTATCACAAGCATAATATACAAAACAGATCAAACTTTCTTTCTATATACAAATAAAGTTTGTATTTAAAAGTCTCCACCAACTTTGTTTTAATGGGGAAAAAAAAAACCAACACACAAGACTTTCAAGGCCCAGTATTTAATTTTAAAAAAGATGCTTTCTTAGTCTGCTCTCCCACATGTATGCATGTGTGAGAAGAATGCTTTTTCCTCTCTATAGCCAATGGCATAAGGATTCCTGGCAGAGCTCAAAATGAAATTCATTATCATGTCAGTAAAATGACTTCCAAATTCCAGCTGGATGCTCTGCAATAGTCTCTTGAAAGAAAGACTCACTTTGCATTTGGTGTTGTAGTTCTACTGTCTCTAGGTAACTAAGTTTTGGAAGCAGTTCAGTGCTGCCAGTCAGCAAAAAAATTCCAAATTCAGATATCTCAGTCTTTATTCCTGCTCCTTTCCAAAACAGATCACAAGTTTTTATTCTTCTCCCTAAAATACTAAATCCAAAGAAAACATTCTCCCACCCTTCGAGGAAGCCAAACTCTCCACCTCCACTCCATTCTCTTGCACTTTCAAGTCCTGTATCATTGCATGCTTACTTCTGGCACAAAAAGGAGTAGTTTCCCTAAAGTTATAAGGTTCTACATGGAGATCAGCTTCTGGATCACTCCCACTCCTACCACCATCAAGAAGGGGAGACTTACACAGTATTGCTGAGCACTAACCTTTCTCAACAGACAAATGAAACAAATTCTAAAGAAGTGGGACATGAAGCATTGTGCCATTATTGGTGCAATAATAAAAGTGCTTAACACCACGGAGGATAAACAAACTTAAGCTGTATGCCATAGTTTCTAATGAAAATATTGATGATAAGAGGTGGAAAGACACGGTGCATTTGTTTGTTTTTTAAACCCCAAGAGATTCTTTATAAAAACACATGGAAGCTGTACTGGAATTGAAATAACTAAATGGCTATGGCCATAATTCTTTGACCTTGATAGCCTAGTTCTGTGAACTCATAGTTGGATAGTTGTTAACTGAATTTTCTAATGGTAATGTCTAATTGCAGAATAACTAAATTGCCCCATTATATATTATTCTGAAACTGTTTATTCAGCTTTAATTCCCCCTCCTTTATTTCTAAACTATTTTCCTGAGCACTTATACTCCCCAGTAGACCTGGTTAAGTGAGCAGGTTTTGGAAAGAAGTACACAGAGTAATGACTATTTCCCATTCTATTTTCACACGTCTCTCTTGTGTCTAATAACTGCCTTATAGAACAGTCATCATTAAACTCTCCAGCTAGGATTATATCCGAAAGGACCATCATGCCTTTCTATATCAACTATTAATCCTTTACTTTTCCATAAACCTGAAGTGTAACTACTATCTCCTTACCTCAGACTAGAAAAACATCCTGTGCTTCTCTCTTTCCCACTTGCATCATTCCTACTTCACAAGCTTTTCTCATTCTACATCTCTAAAATTCAAACTGGACCTCAGTCTACACTCCCATACCTGTGTTAGCAGACTATAGCACCATAAAGAGTCAAAGCCAGCATTACCCAACATATCTTTCATTAGCATCTCTCTCCTGTCAGTCCTTGCTTTTAAATGCAGCTGGGATACCCCTGCCAAGCACCCCATTCTGTGAAATCCTAGCACAGTGCTGCAATGAAAGTATTTATGCAGGTCTAGTCCTCTCCCTCATCAGCTGTGCTGGAGCAGCTCCTCTCTTGCACTTCACTGAACACCCCGCTACCACCATTTCCCCAGTAAAAGAATATGGGAAGGCTGGGTACTGCAATAGTTAATTAGAGGAGTATACAACCTAACATTTGGTGAGTCGTCCTATAGGAACTCCTATAGATAATTTCAGAATTTACTTATTCCTGAAAGCATAAAGATCTAGCCCTGAACCTATATAGCATGCCCTGCAACTGTTGTAGCCCCAGCTGTTACTGGGAAAAGCACATTTAGAACCAGGTGATGGCGATGAGCAGGCAATTTGCAGTCTCTGCCTGCCAGGGCCTCATCTTGCAGCCTCCTACCAAGATAGTGAGAGATGGAAAGTATTATGAAATGTGGCTTACCTTTGTGGAAACTTCTGTAATAGAATATTATTATTTAGCTTCTTTGGATAGGCATTGTGCAGTTATGTAAAGTAACCACAGGATAAGACAGTTTCCTGCCCCTTCCCCCCTCACCTCTCCCTCCTCAAAGTCCACATATGTATCATTTGTGTAAGATTTTAGTGAGTCTTAACAATATGGGAAGTTGAAAGAATTCGTGCTTTGTTTCTGCAAATGACAGCAAAACCAAGGGTCTGTCAGACTGTGTGCATTTCCTAAATTACCTATCTGAAGGAGAGCAGATTTAATTTAAAATTATCAGAAAAATAATTATTTAAAGATCAAATTAAATAATTTTAGAAAAGGCAAACAATATTTTAATTCCTATCAGATGCTATCATCTGCTTTAATGTAAAAGCTCCATGTATTACTGACAGATGTTGTATAATAAGTAAAAGTTGCAAAGAAGATTTTCTAACACTTTATCATCGACATTGTATAGCTTCTGCCAGGGCCAGCCGTTCATATGGATTCAGTAAGTTTTAAGCAAATAAAACGCAGCAAATGTTTACATTATATCATTACGGAGATCGAGTTCAAAAGGATTGCTAATTAGCACTTTTCTTAGTTAACAATGTTAGCATTAATTCCTGTCAGTCACATTCCTTAATTCACACTAAGAGCAGTCAAAATGAAAAAGCAGGCCTTTTTCCATCTCACTTCATCTCATTACTTCAGACAAAGCAAAACATTTACTGTGGCAGAGCTGCAAAATGTGGAGGGCCATTAATGAAAAAGGTACACTAGTTAGCTAAAATCTGGCCATGCTCCCAGCGTATTGACTTACCTGCACGAATGCTTTCAGGTCATGCCATCCTTAGTGCTTATTTGGTATCCCATGATTTTTAAGATAGGTCCTAGTCAGCATTTAGAAATAACGTGGAGATATTTGAGATAAACAGCTGAGCTTGGCAGTTTGGCCCAGTGTAGAGGCTATGGTGTCTTAACCCTAACTGTGAAATGCACAGATATATTTGGAGTATGCAAACATCGTAAAGTCATTGTGACTGTCTGTCATCAGGTATGTCAAAGTAGGACTGTGAGCAAAATGAAACAAAGCAGAATTTCTTAGTTTTCTTTAAAATATATGTTATATGCCAACAGAAAGCTTTTCTTGGTGGAAAACATCTTCTTTCACTTGCTTTACTTTTCTTCATCATCCCACAAAATCCTCTGATGACTAAACAATAATAATATAAAGAAAATATTGATGTATTAGTTATTTTACTGAAAATCTCCATCAGTAAAGCTTGAGTGCTGTTACTACCAGTATGGATCAATGAAGTACAACTTATCTGGCTTCCACTTATACAAAAATCTGACATTTGCAAAATTTAATTGAAGTTTTTATTTTGATTTTGCAACACCAAATATTGCTTTCCAGGACAGAAAGTGAATGAACTGAAATTGAAGGGCTGTCTTCTGTTCTAATGATGTTTAGACAACACTAGAAATACAGAGCTATGCCACCAAGAAGTGTCAGTTTGGATGGAATAAAAGGCTACTCTGAAAATGAATCACTCCTAGAGTAGTTTTCATTTCAGAGGTGATGGAATTCAGTTTCAGAGATAACATACCTTTTACACAAAAGGTTCAATCAGCACGTTATGTTCCTTTTTAGAGCTTACTACTTGGGATTCCAAGCTGGAGCAAATGCATCTCTGCTGTTTTGGGACAGTCACCTAGCTGTGGGAAAAGCTGATCAGTTCTGAACCGAGGAAATTATTGACTACTAAAGCTCAACACTTACCTCATTCAGACCTTGCCATCAGAGTTCAGGTAATTCTAGATGCTTTGAACAAGAGGCCAAGGCCCTCATCCATAGGCACTTAGCTCCCCAGGTACCTTGAATGATCTGAGCTTATGTCACTGGCTTGCACAACTTCAACCACACTCTGGATCACTGCAGGTATACTCATGTCTGATCGAAGGGCTATCTAATTGGATAAAACAGGGCAGGCTGAGCTGGATTATCCTTCTTTTCTGCCCAGAATGAGTAGATTAGCAACATGCAGTAGATATGATTAGCAGCACTCTAATCCAGTGGTTCTAATAGATTTTAAGGAAACGTTAGTCAGTTGATTCACTCCATGTACTAGGATGCTGTTCAAATCAGAGACTTGGACATCTTTCCTGCCAAGCACAATGGAGTTCACTGTAGAAAATTATGGTTTAGACCTACTTCTGTACAGACGTGCCTTACGCACCTTGAAAAAAACACTCAAGAAACACCATATCAAATCCTCAAACATATTCTAGAATGCAGCTAGGCAAAACACCCCCAGCTTGATCTTTATCAGACTGATAAGCTATTCTTTTAAAAAGTCTAATGCAAATGAGTTCCAGGGCTTCCAGTCTAGGTCGGGAGCCTTTCAAAACTCGATTAAAATATTCTATTTCCCCACTGACCTGAGGAAAACAAATGGATGAAAGTGTGTGCATAAAGTTTCCTCCCTTCAACAATTTTTTAAATTCCAAATATATAAGTGGAGGTCTAGATCCCAGCATGGGCAAACAAACGGGTTAAGGCAGGTCAAGGTATCTAGTTTAAAAAGACATTGAACACATAACGTAGTCCCAAATGTTAATATTGCCATGCCCCACTAGTAGTGTATTTGTACAAAGAGAGCTGGAATTATTTTCTTCCAGATTAAAATGCCTGCATTTAGTGCATTCTCACCCCTTATCACACTTAGAGCTCCACAGACTATTTTTTTGTGCGTTGGAGCAGTGATGCAGTGTGTCTCAGGGTTCTGATCTCTGTCATTCCTTTGTTTTCTCCATGCCTTCACATTCCCTCCATAGATGAAATCAGAATCAGGAATGTACTCTTTCTTTCAGATGATCGCGTTGTTCCTGACTAATTGATGAAATATCAATGATGGAACAAATGCAGCCTTGATTAATTCCTCCCAAAGGCCAAGCTGCATCCTCAATAGTCCTTTATCATGAACACTTGGGCAAAAACACTGTTTTATGGCACTGCAAAGCTTTCCATCATTTTTCCATGTTCTGGAAAGCCAAAAAGGATAGCGTTTTCTACAGGGAACTCCAGACAATGCAAAGCTAATTGTACTGTTGAATATCTATATTTTCAGTGTGGTTTGATCTGCGTTTGTGAAGCTGGAGCTGCAAAACACAGGCTAGATTCTTGATAGCAGTGAAAGAGCAAAACCGTTTTCCTCTAAGCTAACAAATGCTCAGTACTTTGTATCTATGAGAAGAAAAGTACAAGCATAGGAAAGCAAGCATCAGTGTGGTATTCCATCCTTCAGGAAGAGATATATGTGTTACAGTTAACCCCTGTGCAATCTGTGCAGCTGCACTTCATCTGGACCACAAACAGTGGGATGAGTGTACGTGCTGAACCATGAAAGTACAGTATTTCCTATGGTATCATTTAGTTATTTCAAACTTACACTCATGACCTAGAGCTCTGGACAACACTCCAAATTATGACAATATTCTGCCTATTCCGGTGAAAAGCAGACTTGTTCCCCGAGATGGAGCTTGTGGTAGGGACTCCAATTACTGGCTAGATGGCAGTAGAGGTCATTTATGTGTTGAAGCACATGTGCATTAAGCATTATACCACTTTGAAATTGAACTCACTCTACCGATGAAAAAGTTTCTGCTTATCCCCATGCTATTGCTGTTCTGTGCTCTGTTACATCCAGCAAAAAAGCGATTTTCATAAAGATAGCTCACTATTCATCTACAGGTTTCTTTCATATTCGTGGAATACAAAACCAAACACCCTTAATTTGTCCCTTTTCAAGAGTAAACTTCTAATTAACATTATACAAATCAAACAGATGCCTACTGCTCCAGGGCAGTGAAAGTCTGTTCTCTCTCAACTACCCGGTAGATTCCCAATTTACGTGTTTCCAGAGATCACACTCCTTGCTTTGTACAATTAAGGGTCTGGCCAGGATATGGGCTTCAGTTTAGTGGTGTAGTGATGTGGGCTCCTGGGATGATAAATAAATAATGGCCAGTCTTCGCGAACGAAGATCCGGGGAAGGTCTTTACACCTTCCAGCCTGCGCATTGGATT
>JAWMRA010000001.1:25806446-25874598 GCA_035584735.1 Pseudotriccus pelzelni
GGGAGTATCCCTGGCTGGAATCGAACCCAGGCCTCAGCAGTGAAGGTCCTGCGATCTAACCACTAGGCCACCAGGGGGTCCCCCCCTGGGATGATAATTAATCCTCTTCAGGATGGTACCAGGGAGCAAGCAATAATGGTGGGGACAGGAGCAGCTGTGCCAGCACTGGGACTTTTATGTTCACTCAGGGAATGCCATTCAAGGTGGTTGTTTAACTTCTCCAGCAGAAGAAGGCCTCCTGTTGGCATAGGAGTCTCCACTTGGACAGTCACACTGGCAGAATGGCTGTAATTGGGAGGAGATCTGAAGCTTGGGCAAGGGAGTGTGTAGGGGAAGCTCTGGCTGCTGATTCCCGTGATTCCCAAGAATGCCAAGGAAACAGCGATTTGGAGACCATGTGAAGTACACCATGGCAGGATCACGGGGCATTGAACTTGTACGAGCCCTGCGGTGCAGTACCAGTCAGCAGCCCGCCGGAGGCTAGGCAAGGGTGACACAGACCATCCTGGGCCAAATACCTTCTGTAGAATCGGGCAACATGCTGATTCCACCATCGAGTCAGAGACCTCCACTGGGATGATTTAGGTCTGATCCCCCCAAACAGGAATCTGTGCAGCTTGATGAGGTTATGCCTCTTTCAGAGATGGAAACTGCCCTACAGGGATCTCTTTGCAGTGACCTGGGCCTCACTCTGTAGCTGACTGGGTTGATGGGTTTGCTGGGGCCTCGGGGAACAGACACACTGATGTTTAGGCTTGGATGTGGAAAACTTGAGGCCCAGAGGAGCTGGTTTACATCCTCCACCTCCTCATCCTTGGTCCAGCGTTCACAGTGTCTTGTGGAGCGCTCTCCTCTAGCTGTAGCTGGTGCCCCTGTGTGGCGACGACTGCCTCCAGCCCCGCTGCTTTGCCTTACCACCTGTCGGTAGACGCGCTCTCACAGGCAGCCTCGAGCCCAGGGAGATTAGACCCATTCATATCTGAAATGGCAGGGGGGTGTGAAATTTTAAAATGGCTCAGTCCCCTTAGTGCCGGTCCCCAATGGACCCCTGTCCCCCCTGAGCAGCTGCCCCCCACCCCCACCCCTGAAGCCCCTTGGAGCAGCTGCTGTCCGTCTGGCTGCCTTGGCCTCCTTGTCAGCTGTTTGATGTCACCCATCAATCATCCATCTTTCCTGCAAATCTCTGATGATCGAGTTTCACGTTTCCAGGACTCTGGCTGTAAAGCCCCTTTCGCTGGTATAATTAGTAATTAGAGGAAAAAATGTTAGCAAACTCCTCTTGACATAAACAGACACTCAATCCCCATCTGTCAGGTCAGGAAATTCACTTTAGGGTGAAGGCCCAATACAGATTTTTCTATCTGAGGTGAATGACCGCACACGCTCCATACTGCTTAATTAAGGTGGCCATATGACATGGAGTGAGAGATATTTATAAATGACCTCTTTGATTATAAACAATTTTCAGTGTTTTGAAAGTCACTGTGTCTTTCCTGCTAGGAATCCCCATAGGCTTTAAAAGAAATGGTCTCTCTCAGCAGTGCTCTGTAACACTTGGTAAGGAGATGGAGTGGGGGAGTGGTCATTCATGACTGGTGTTCAAGTCCGTGATCTTCATGGAGCTGCACTGCTGAGGTGACAACATTCAGTGGAGTTATCCTGTCATTCAAGCACGATAGGTAAGGCAGGCTGAGGACCAGACCTCCTCACTGCAGACCTCTTCACTGCAGCTAACAAATGCCTGATACTGTGCAGTGGGAGAAGCTGAAGACAGACTGGTTCAGGCTGGAAACAAGGCAGCATTAATGTGGAATTTTTAATGTGTCTTAATAAAGTCTTAATATTTAATGTGGAACAGGCAAGATTGGATTTTTTTCTCCTGTGATAGGCACTTTAACTTGAAGATAAGACAGTTTAGGAAAGTCCTATGCCTGTGTTATGGAGGAGGCTGGAGCAGATGACCACAATGGCTTCTGTTGGCTTTATCATCTGTATTGTTTGGCTTCTCATAAGAACTACTTTTTCTCCTTCTGCAGAGGAGAAAATTCATATATGACTGAGGATCAAGCTTCTGGTCCTTCCATAATTATGTGAGGGAAAGCCAGAGGCAAAAAACTCAGCCGTGGTTAAGATCAGAAACTCTTTTCTCTTTTGTTTGTTTCATTTATAGGTGTTGGTGCAACCAAAACAAAGAAGAAGGAGCCAAGTCTGTGGCTGCATTTCATGCCTGGAGTTGAGCAGACTATAAATACAAAACCACAGCACCACAACCAAGGCAATTCTTATGTACCCAAAGTTTCGTGTTGCTCTGTAACCCAGTCATGCCTGGTCTCTCCACAAGGAGAACTATCTCTTTCCAGGTTTCTGAGAGGAATACAACATAGCAGCACATGGTTGTTTCATGTCTGGGAAGAGAAGCTGGGTCTGCTTGAGCCACACTTAGACAAGAACCTATTGCTAAATGGAAACCGGAAAATATGATCTGATTTT
This sequence comes from Pseudotriccus pelzelni, assembly GCA_035584735.1. Classification (NCBI taxonomy): domain Eukaryota; kingdom Metazoa; phylum Chordata; class Aves; order Passeriformes; family Tyrannidae; genus Pseudotriccus; species Pseudotriccus pelzelni. The sequence continues at coordinate 25,808,937 of JAWMRA010000001.1, forward strand.
TCAAACAGTATTTCACTTTAAATTACCCAGACTACTGTGTATGGGAGCTTGAGAGGGAAAGCGTGAACCAGAGCTGTTAGAGTGGGAAAGGAGGACTTTCTAGAGAAGGAGAGAACCTCTGGAAGCTATATGAGATGTTTCTTGTCATAGTTATTTTCTTTGCAGGGTGTGTAACTGAAGAAGGACACAGACAATTATTTTTTTGTTGGAACCATTTCCAGATATGTTGAACATTTTGTCTCAAGGTACTAAAAATCAAGCTGGACATTGAGTTCACTGTTAGATAAGAAATAGAAATGAATACAGCACCACAGGAGAAATTATATTAAAACCAGAGTTAAATTCTTACAGTAGCATAGTCTTATACTTTTGACCTGATGCATACCTCACAATGCTGTCCTTATTTTAAACAACTTAAAAGTCTTTGATCTTAACAGCTCAATAGTATTCTTGTATAATATTTTTCTGATTTTATGTTCCTAGGCCTCAAAGAGGAAAGGTGAGATTGAGGAAAAATAAACCAGTTCTGTAGGTGATCACACTGACATCCTTAACTCAACAACTGATAACTTAAGGTCACTTTCAGCAGCCCCTATCACTTGAACTAACTGGAATAACTGGTAACAGCAGAGGTGTGTTATTTGGTAGGTGAAAGAGCATGAAAAAGAGATGAGGTCATACAATTCGTACTATCACATTCTTACAGAGAGATCGGGTGGCAGGGGAGGAGTGGTGAGTTGTGGACTCTGTTCCAGTGGGGACTGCGGTCACAGTGAATCCCTTCTACCAGCTCCAAACAAGCTGTGATCCTTGTGCCTCATATCTGTTCCCTGGTACTTGCTGCAGTTCTGCCTTTTCCCCATCCGTAGACGCATGTTATAGTTCAATCCCTTCTCCCCACCCCTGCCTCGGTTTCTTGGCTCAGCTTTTCCCTGACCCCTTTCTCTGATTTGTGTCACTAGAACTGAGTAGTTCCCTCATTAGTGTTTCTCTGCCACTCTGACTTTAAAATAATTTCTCCCTATCTGTGTTTTTCACAATCTCTGTAGCTCTGTACTACTTCAGCTTCTCAGACTTTTCAGTCACCCTTGGTGTTCACCCTCTCTTCTGCCTCCCAAACACTCTACTCCAGTTTCCAAAATAAAAAAAATAATTCTCAGAATATGATCAATATGAGGAAAAAAAAGTCCAGAAATTAATTTTTCAGTTTTTTAAGTTGATTTTTCCAAGAAGTGTCTTATCATGAATATGACCATGACTGGGTAAGGGTATGGACAGAGAGGGACAGGAGTAAAAGAGAGTGAAAGAGAAAAAAAAAAGGTGAAAGTGAGTGGAGGCTTGAAAAGGAAGATATCTATGCCAAAGGTGTCTATGTCTTCCTTTCTTTAGCTGCAGCTGCAGTAAGTCTTTAACAGCATATGGTTATTATGTTATGGTACTCTACCCCTCTGCTTGTCTTGTCTCCTCCTACTTCATTCAATCCATTCCCTAATTACCTGTCCTCAACATTTTTATTCTTCAGTTCTGTACCTTTTTCATCTCCTGCTCTATCTCCTTATATTCACTTTACACTTCATTTTGGTTTTCTTTCTTACTCTCTCTCTTAATAATCGCCTAAATCTCTTCTCTTGTCTCCTTCTCTCTCGTGTAATAATTTTCTTCTCCCTTCAGTCTGCTTCACGGAATAACTCTGACAACTAAAAAAAAGAAAAAGCCAAGAACAATAGCTATAAGGCCAGATGTCTGGACATCAGCACTCATTTGTGCTCTTATTTTTGGTCATACGCAAAATGTGCCCAGCTGTTGCACTAAGCCCTTTAAGCAACCAACAAATCCCTGCTCTGCCTGCCCTGAATATATTCATGCATAGAACTCCATCTGGAACTGCTCATCTTTTCTCTGTTATTCTTGAACTACCTTATACTTCTGGGTCTGACTGAATAAAGGATTTTATAAAGAATATTTTGAAATAAAAAAAATTAGCAAATCCTGTCAGTTGGAAATCTCTTCAACTGACACTATGTTTTCCACTGTGAAAGCGGGGTGTGTTTCCCTTTCTCTGTCCTCTCTGTCTTTGTTGCTTCATCTCCATTTGTCCGCATATCAGTGCTGTGCTGCAAATTGGCTGGAGAATGTGTCTGGTTTGTCTATGTTTGAAAGCCCCAGGCTGCTTAGTGATAACACCTGTCCAGCTAGTTAGAGAGGGTACAGATCTAATTGGGACTGTGAAGGGAGGCAGAGGCAGCTCTCTCACTTCAGCATGACACTGAGGGTTAATAGAAGGAAAATATTGATGTTTTATTGAATTACTCCTATAGGTCAGATCATATAACATGCCCAAGATCTAAACAATGATCCTGTTCTGGAGGAATGTGTGGTTCAGACTGATGAGATAAACCGCTTGCTGGAATATCTCTCTGAGTTCACTGAATTGCTTCCCTTATTTAATTACAAATTAATTGAAAACACTCCTTGCCCAGCGGAACAATACTTAAAACCTGATTTGTTGATAGTATACTAATCCTGCTTCATATTCCTGTAGACTGTCCCATGATTATGTCATCAGTTTTACACTTTTTTTTAGACTTTAGCAAAACCTTTTATGCAAGACTCATTAACATAAATAAAAGAAAAAGCTGGACCCTTGAGTACAGAAGGCCTTATTAGTCCCAGCCAGGGTGGTACTGACATAAATAACAAAGTGGCACACTTGCAGTTGATGTGAATTTGTTAGCAGAAGCACTATCAGAGCTCAGAATGGAAAGATGTAGCTCTGTTACTGGAACAAGGAAATGAGTATTCAGACAGGGAGCAAATGAAATCTATGCAGGAAGAGGCTGAGTTATGGAATTAGTTGAACTTAAAGCATCTAGAGGGTCACATGACCTCTGCCTGTTGCATTTCTATTCTTCAACCAGTACAAGATTACTCACCTTGCTGAACTTTTCAGTGCTTAGCATGATCTTTCTTTTGATACTCTGAAGGAGGCAGAATTTGCCTTGAAGCAGTCAGCTCCTTGGTGCGGTAGAAAAACCTGTCCGACAAAGAGAAAAATCAGAATTTACTTTCAGTCCACAAGAAGCAAGTTGCTAATATTCCAAGCAAGTCATTGCCTTCTCTGTTTGGGATGATGTCTATTTGTCTGCCATGAAATGCTTTGTAGAAACAGAAATGCCGATAGAGCACTGATAAAGTACTTAGCAATATCGAATTCTTATAAAACATTTATCAGCCAGCGTCACAAAGTGTTCTTACTCAGATAACTGAACGTTATAAATCCAAGCCATTGTCCACTTTCCTTCACAGAGATATAAGTTCCTTCTTTCTCTTCTGTTCTATCCTTTTCCTGAAACACTAATCATATAAACAATTTATAAAGTGTACCAAACAGGTTGACAGATTCAAGGAACTTTGGACACCACAATGGAGGAAAGATAAGACCAGAGATTCTGGGTCTGGATTTCTCAGCCTTCCCTAGCTTCAGTGGGTACAGGATGCAGGAATGAGGGGATATTTTATTCATATTGGTTCTGGCTATTTTGGGTCAAAAGGAAAAAGTTGAAGTCTAATAGGCTTCAGGTACAAATCCCAGGGCCCTGGAGACATGTGATCTCAGCAAGATGCTCCTTTAGAAGGCAAGTAGTCACTTTGCGCTCCCATCTTTGCAGACTTTTCTTCAAGTGTAGCCTCATCCCTAGTACATAGCAGTGATCTGGCTGTGAAGTAAAGAAAAGTGTGAATTGTAATGGTGCAGTGACTAGGCCCCTGCAAAGGTGACACCCTAATGTAAGTGGTAAAGGTGGAGGGTTATTACCATCGTATGAATGTCAAACAGCTGCAGAAGACATTTAGTTACCTCACACATGAGTATAGTTCAGAGGCTTCTCTGAGTTATGCCCATCTGTGTTTTAGATCTGGAAGAATGAGACAGCATGTGCTGAGTTTTCCAGATACCTGGGTCTCTTACCATAGAGGAACTAGAAGGCATTGCCCGAAGCTCTGCATTTGGTTGGGCTATTCAGCCAGGTTTCTGGGAAAATAAGATGACAGATATAGCCTGGGGGGTGCTATGTAAGCAGGCAGCTCCATTTTCAGTCAGCTAGAGCTTATTTCAAGCTGGCAGTAGTATCCATCCTAGATATAGCTGAGTGTTCTGGTAGGGGGTCCAGAACCCATCTGGGTTCACACTGATGCGGACATCTGAATAGCAAAAGAGGAACAGGGTTTCTGCTAGTTCCACCCTTCCAACGAGCTGGGAAGGCCTCCTTCCTCTCTGATGGAGGTGGGAGGGTGGATATGTGCAGTGCTTATGTGATAGGCACTCTCAGTTCCCTCCTTTATAATTCCAGGCAATTAATGTCCCCATGCATTCACAGCTTCACACCATCACCTGGAGAAAGAGTGCCTTTTCCTGAGGATTATTGTTCAGTGCAACTAAATTCAATTCAGGTCTCCAAAACCACCCTTAAGTAAAAATCACCAGGGGCCATGTACCCAAGAAATAGGGATCATGAGTCTGGGATTGTAAAAAATGCCCAGGCATGTTTGGGGAATCAAGTAACAGAAGTATTAATGTATTGATGGATATAGTGAATAAAAGGCTATATCAATGAATATAGATAATGGTCTCAAAAATTTCAGGTGATACAGTTTTGGGTGTTTGCAGTGTCCCTGGGGTTTTCAAGATAAGGAAAACCTAGCAGAGGTTTCAATGAGTACAAGGACAAATGACTGAGGACTTTTAAAGGTCATCTGAACATGTAATGGCTAAATACCTGTATCTCCACCTATATTTTTCTAAAAGCCAATTTACAGCTTTCCAAACTTTCCTCTTCATAGGGCTAAAACAATTCCTGTCTTACAATTTGACATAGTTGAAGTCATTTTAACAAAAAACCAGGGAGATTAATTTCTCTTTAATTACAATAACAAGTGGGAGTGGAAGAGAGCAAGAGACCCAAAAATCATGGACTACTTAGGGCAGAGAGGAAAATGTTCACAAACTGCTGACAAGATTAATATGCAGTTGATGGGAAGCGCTTTCACACCAGGGTGCCAACAAATAAACACAATTCAAAAATATCATCCCCTCTGCACTGGATAAGGGTGGATTCCCAGCAACAGAGAGGAAGGGAGGAAAGGAAGGAGGGAGGGAGGGGGAGACATTTAGAGAAGGCGGGAGACCTGTTTGCTCTGTGAAGCTTCGTGCCCAGAATTCCTCTGGTGGAATCTGATAGCAAGGGGCTAGCTGGGCCAGAGGGTTACTGCTTTCCCCATTAAAAAACAAAACAAAACAAAACAGGGAAAGGAGGCTTGGGCAGGGGAGGTTGAGGACTGTGTGTGAAAACCTGAAGATCGAGTCTGTGCACAGCTGCTGCGGGGCTGGGACCTTCCACCTGCTGCGAGTACTGAGCTAAAACTACATGAATGCTGCAGGATTTGCAGAACTCGGAGACGAACAAAAGGGTAGTCCTCTCCTTGCTCGGCACACAGTGGGAGGTTGTCCCCCGTTTAAGTAATGCAAACATGCCTTGCTAATGTGGGTTGCCTTGAAACAAAAAAAAATACTTGAGGGGGAGGTAAGCTAGAGGAGGAAAAGAGGAGCCACTTCCACAAGCTGAAAAGCGTGCTGTGAATTTACTGTCAGTGACCGTTTACAATCAGTATACAAAAAACTAAAATGACAAACTGATTGTTTTCCCCTTTCCTTTGGCCTTTTCTGCCTTTGTTCTCTGCTTCCTCTATCTTCCCATTGCTCTGTTATCTCCCTTCCACACTGCTGCATTCTGGTATTGAGGGAAACGCTGCCATTTCACTGTCAATCACCTGTTTAAAAACGCAATTTAGATAATATTTCAGTTAAGCCGGGTTGTAATTGCCAGGCTTGAAAAGTGAACAGCACTGGATTATATGGCTATATATATCAGCAGAGGAGATTTAATTAAATTGTTCACTAATGAAATCTTAGCTTTAAGACTTCACATCCCTTCAGAGAAATGTGGCATTAAGAGGCTTCTGCCAAGAACTTTTACTGACATTGTGCTGTAAACAAAATGATAAAAAAATATAGTGGAAATCAATGTATATGGCACAAGTTACTCTAGAAAAGAGATTTTAATCCCTGTGTTCATCTTCTTATGGTTGAAAGCACAGACATCTTAGTACTTCCCTGCAGCTCTTCACTCTTGCTGTCTTTCAACTTCTGTCCCATGCTACTTATTTCCTCCCAGCTGTGCCACCTCTGGGGTTCCCTCCTCCACATCTAATTCCCACCGTTCAATATCTAGTGCAGGCTTTGCATTCAGCAAACTACGCAGTGGTTTAGTGATGTGCATATATGGGAACTATGAAGGACAATAACCGAAGTCCCACTCCTTGCCTGTTTGAAAGCGAGTGTTTAAATCTAGGTTTCCAGAGGGAAAAGGCATTGGAGGAACTCTGTCACACTGTGCTCCACCTGTGCCTCTAAGTCACTATTGGATAAGAAGGGATGGTTTTGCTTCTGAGGCTGATCCAATTGGTCTTGCAACCTTTTGGTTCCCACAGGAGCATGACAGCTCTGTCTGTGTAACAGCTAATGCCTCACAGTTGACCTCCAGGGTCAAGGACAATGTGCTGATCTGGGGATGACAGTAATAGTTCTGTTGACAGATGCATTTCAGCAGCTGTACAGCCACTTGGTGGGACTTCAAGTTAACTCTTCCTGCGCCACCTGACACCGACGGCTCAATTGTAACTTGCATGAGACAGATCATCTGCAGCCCCTTTGCCCTCCACGAACAATAAACCTCTCCAAAATAAATTGCCTCATCACTTCAAGGAAGAAATGCAGATTCTAAATACCAAGCTCTCCCTACAGCCTCTCCTTCTTCTCGACTTAATCTGTCCAGCTTTATGCCTCTTCCCTCTTCTCTCTGTTTGCTTCCTCCCAAATCCCTGCTTGATTATTAAAATGCCTTTTTAGACCTTGCGGTCTTCCTTTGGTCTTGCTCCCTGCCACTGACACCAAAGTATTCCTCTGATGACAAGACTGACTCACCTGTTGCACTGAGGATCCTGGATGGTTGTTGTTGATGAACCTAGTCCTTGCTCCTTCTCCAGTCTCTCTAATTTTTCTCTCAACTTTTTATCTGTCCACCTCTTTCTCCCTCAGTAATGCCCAGTCCTTATGGTGAATGACATCACTGCTTTCATGAGTGAGGTTTTGAACTGACTGTAAATTTCTCATTGCTTTCATCCTCTTCAGTGCTGGACCAATATTCACCCACTCGGATGCTCTTACGGCACATTTTCTGTGACACACTGCCTGCTTATAGTTCTAAGTTTCTTTCTCTTTACTTCATTTCTTCCTCACTTCTCTCTCAGCTCTTTTAGGATCGTGATGGGGTCTTCTTCCCTAACATACTCTCTAGCATATGTGCTCACACCTACTCTGCTTCATTTCTTTTTGACGTGTTTTATTACCTTCTTTTCCTGTTAACTCCTTTGTTGCCCCAAATAATTGTCTCTGCAGCCTTGTTCTCTGAGTTTCCCTTAGAACTTGTGTAGGTGACTTAGGAAAGGAAAGCTTTCCACATCTCTTCTCACCCATGATGTTGCAGCTGTAGCAGCAGCTGTCGTACCTGCAGTGACTTACCACTTAGCTGAGAATCACCAGAAACATTGCAACATGCTGCATTGAGGCCACAGATCAGGATCAGTTTCCTTGTCCCTCAGACTCCTGAGACTGCATGACAGCTACTCTTGAGCCCAGACTTAACTACCCCACATACAACTGATTCATGAACAGCAAGATGAGAGAGCTGAACAAAGAGCTGCAGCCCTTTGGATCTGCAAGTCTAACAGTTCCAATCTGCAATCCTGTAGGATGCAAGCATGTCCTTTGTGTTTTAGGACTAGCCTATAAATATTAAAATAATTCTGCACCTGGAAAATAACAGTCTGGTGCCTTCTGGCATCTCTCAGCCCTAGACCTTTTTGCCTTCCCCTCCCTCTACTATATTTTAAAGACTGAATATACTGACACAATTGAAAGCTCCTTCTTGGATAATAAAACTGCTTTTGGAATCCACTCCTGTGTAGCAAGATATAAAAAGGTGAAAAAATGCACAACTGAGGAAAGAGGAAAAAAAAAGTAAAATGCACAAGATTTTTAAGCAGTCTTGCAATACATGCAGAATTAGACAGGTCAAAATGCTCTTTTTTTTTTTTTTACTTCTGCTTTTAACATTTTGGCATCATTTTAGATACACTTTTTCATTTTACTTGTTTCTGTTTCTGAAAATTTTTTTCTTTCTGCTTAATTTTCCATTGACTTTACTGAACTACCTTGACTGCATGGGAGATTTTTTGGAGCAAACTGTCACGTCTTTGTCCAGATCCTGAGAAATATACAGTGATCATATGCCTAAAATCACTGACACAGTCTCCTTTAGCACACACTACTCTTCCTGGCCTAATCTAAAGAACAATTTACATCTTAATTTCCCAATGCGACTGCAACATTGCTTAGCATCCATTTTGATAGAGTATTTGTGAAGGATTTGAACTACAAGAATGATATGGATCAGTACAAGAACCCTCCTGCTGCCCCTCAACTTTATTAGATTAAGGAAAATCGATCTATCTCCAGAGTTACTCTGGAGGCTTACTGTGGCATCTGACCTTCCCCAGCTCTGGATTTAAAGAAATAGTCCACATTTCTCCATTGTCATATCTTAGCCACAGTCATTTTGTCAAGTTTAAAAAAAATAGGCAAAAAGAAATGAGAAATTTTGAAAGGCTTGTATTTGTGTGTTTTGCATATATAGGATACACATTTTTTAGTGGACAGCAGTGAAGTGGTAATTTCCTTCTGAATATAAATGCGATATTTTATAATATAATTCTGCTAAGAACCCTAATGCTTGCCCTCGTTATCATGACTGTAGTGAGTAAGTAATTAAAAAAATTATACTTTTCCCTTCCTATGAGGAAATGCTGTTTGGCTTGATTTTCTAAATGAATGTGTCACTAAAAGTATTATTACTTTAAAAAAAACCTCAACATCCCTCCTCCCCAGCCCCCAACAAGACTTCTGAGAGCAGCGCACAAAAAACCCCAACAAAACCCAACGCTTTCCAAACATGTGGGTTTTGCATTTGATTCTTAAAGTGGCGAGACTGATCATTCACTTTTCTTTCACCAGACAGCAAATTTCTGCAGCCTGTCCCTGGTCCTGGCCAGGTTCCTGCTTCCCGTGGTCAGAAGCCTCCCTCTATCGACCAACAATCTCACTGTTCAGGAGGAGGGAACTTCGGTTAGAAACAAGAGCAGGACCTGATCTGCCAGGTATCTGAGACTTCTTGCAAATGGTCTTTGAATCTGCCATCAAAATAAAAAGAAATAATAATTCTAGCTGCATGGTTTTATAGTGTTTCTACATTTACTTCTTTTTATTAATAGATGTATGCTTATAATATTGAAAGAGTTGGTCCAGCAGGGCTAGGAAATGAAATTCTTTTTATTTATACAGAATAAGCTATCTTTCTGCTCTTGTGTCTCCGTTCCCAATGGCAGTGGAAAAAGGAATGACTTTGGCCTACATGTTTCTCACCTGAAGGCCTTCAAACAAGAGCTGAGGAGAACTGAATCAATCGGATCTAGCATTCGGGGTGACTTCCCCATCTTGGCTGTACGAACAACAGTTGTCATTTAAAGTCACTCTGAAGAACTAGGAGAAATTTGCTAGCCTGTTCTTTTATAATTATTTAGAACAAGCACTCAGTATGCATTATTATGTATAAATAGCCGTTTTCGTGCCTCCAGTGATAAAAAGAAAAAAAAAATCCATTACAATGAATAAATATATGTTCTGTAATTTTTTTTTCCCAAATGAGGTTATCATGGGAAAATATAAATTTGCAGAACTGTACTTATTTACAAATCTCAGTGTACTAGACAACAGGGAACTGTACTCAGGCAGGCAGCTAAGCAGAATCCTTTCTCAAATGTGTGTGGACCTGAGTCATTGTGACGATGGAGCAGATCCTCACACAGTGTAAATCAACATGATGCCATTAACCTCAGTGGAGCACTGATGAAGTACAACTGGATGCCTAAGGTGTCTGGGAGAAACCGGCAAGGTTCCGGCCTTTGTCATGTTTACTGACATGATGATTTATTGTTAAAACTTGGGGGTGCGCAGGAGAACTGGACAAGGTACGCTGTCTAGCTCTTTTGACTTGCCTAGGAAGCCTGCAATGTGCACCCAGAGACTTACTTTACTTTAACAGGGTTGCTCAGAAAGTGCAACTGGGGAGCATGAATTAAGAAAATGTAGAGAGTGAGCAAGCTGAGGGAAAGAGGTGAGTTTGAACATATTTCTAAACGCGCAAGACTACAGCTGTGGGAATAATTTAAAAAGCACACTTTTTTGGATAATTTATTTTTGAAACTCTGCAAAATTTGTCAAATCGTTTATTTGATGAGCATTATTTGACCAGCTGCACAGAGAGCCACACTGGAGTGCTGTAATGAGTGCTTTGGAATGTGACCAGTGTTAATGTGCCTGTGATAGTTGGATAATTCTTTTACCCTGCTCATTTCTGTGGTTTGCCTGTAACTGTGGCCCCGCTTGATTGCTGTTATGATGTGAGCTTTGAATTCTCTCTCTCCTTTGGCCTTTTCCTTTTGGCAGTTCCCACAGAGCTGAGCCCTGATTAGAACCACAGCAGGTCATTCGATCTTCAGATGGCTATAAAAGGTCTGTGCAAGTGACCATCTCGCTTCTGTCCCAAATGGATGATCACACATAGCGCACATTGCTGCACTCCTGGCATGACTTCAGCAAAACTGGCAAGTTTTCCTTCTAAAGCTAAAGCATAACACAAGGTACAAGGAGCAATTCCATTAAATGTCCCTTTAAACTGTCAAATATAGCAGGAACTTTAAAACAGAGCAGACTTTAAAGTGATGAGGGAGAAGTACTGTTCCCCTCTTGAAATTGCAGCTGGGTTTGTTACCATCAGGTGTGAAATGAAGTCAGCATTTTCCTTGATGACTTTTTCCTTTGCCATTGTTGCAATCTGGCACTGCAGATCAGTGCCTCATTCCAGGTTTTTAAAGGGAACTGTTACCTTCCTGACGGATTTTATTCCTTGTCTCCTTCTAAATGGATTTTGTTATTTTGTAATTTCTCAAAAGTAAGTGAGTTTGATAAAATCCAGATATTTGGAACCAATATGGAGAGTTCAGATAACAACAGTTTCACTGCAGAAAAAACAGAGGTTTAAATAATCATGCTATTAAGTAAAGTTAATAGTCACATGCTGCTCTCTTTCATTCCTGGGGTTCTTCAGAACTTCAGAATATTGATGTCCCCCTTTTCAGGAACTTGTGCTGTTCAAGAGCTGGTGATATTTCCAGGTGAAACAGCATCACCTGGCCTGTGCTGGTTATCTTCCCATCGTGGTGGGAAGCACTCACAAGAGGGGTCTCCATATCTCAGTACCTGCATGTACCTTGCTTTGTTCAAAGACACATTCTCTGGAACGCAGGCCACTGAATGCTGGACACATAACGGTTTCTTTGGGAATCTCAGCCTCTTATGCAATTCACAAAGGATGATTCAAGAATTCACTCAGGTCAGACATCGAGATAGAGAGTGAATTTTTCTGGTTCTCTTTTCAGACTCTGATGCTATCAAGGGCTGAAATTCATAATGCAGAAAATCTTCATATAATTAAAATTCTTCTTTTTTTGCTAAGTGCAAGTATCATCTGGGCTGCCTGGCACAGTAACAGCACTAATTTTTGTTTCATTATTTGTATTTGTTATTGAAATAATGATCAAATGGTGGATTTAAAGCCAGAATCCTGAAATTTCAATCCTGGCTCTGAGATCTGTTCATTGAGTCTACTTTGGACTCAATCAGCTTGTGGTTAAAGGTCTCAGAAGGAAAGAAACATTACTTTGCTGTTCTGTCATAATGTCCTTTAAGATCTCTCAATAACCTTTATGTTAGCTCTCATAAGTGTGATCTGAAGTTTGAAAATTATTAATAGCAAATGGCTTATGAATCTGAAGTAGCCCATTTTAAGTGTTTTCCCCAAAAATTATTTTTGTGAATACTTTTCAGAAATACAAATCTTTAAAAATATAATGAAATCAAACTATAAAATACACAGCTTTTTGGAACGTATACTCTTGTTTTTGGTTTTGGTAGTTTTGATTGATCAGCTGATACGTCACTATTCTTCAAATCAAGATTTTCCTGCTTTCTTTGTGAAAAATCACAGTAACGCTTTTTGAGAAGAATGACCAGCTAAGGAAAGGAAATGTGGTTCACAAGGTGACACATAAAAAAGCAATTCAGCATTGATATAAACTCTGAATATTCAGTTAATTTTATATGCAGAGAGCTATCATTATCATTAACAGTAACACTTCAGCATGTCATGATAGCTTATAAATATAAAGCGGATATTCTTACTGTCATTGAATTAATTAGAATTTTTCAGGTATATTTTATTTTAGTGTTGGAAGCACCATACTTCAGCTCAGTCCAAGCATTTGTGCATAAATTAAAAGCTAAGTTCTGGAATGCCCACACAAACCCAAATTCCTCTTTTATTAGTGTTCAATCACAGTTATGTTACACAAAGTCATATCATAGAGTTCTGCCAGATGTCAGGGAACAAAAAGGCACACACTACCGGGTGAGGAGAGGGCTAAGAAATCTGTGTCTAAAACCAAAAGCCAACCACAGAAATACTTTGGCAATAGCCTTCATGTGAGGGTATCATATATCTCTCCTGAAATGCAGTAGAGCATGCACAAGGGTTTCATGTGATGGAGTACAGTGAATGTCTGCTGAGATGGCCAAAGACACTGCTTTTCTCTGGCATTTCTGCCTCAGTCCTTTTCTGGAGACATCACATTTTTTAGCAGAAATGCAAGGATAGGAAGCACCTCTGTGCCCAGATGCTGCAGTTCATTTACTGGCATATTGAGTTCTCCTAGAAGCTTCAAAGCCACTTTGTGATGGGTAGTAGTAAAAGACATAATGCCTGTTCTTCCATTTCAGAAAAGTTCAGCAGATCTCCTCAACTGGATACTAGGAACCAGTTCCCATTAGAAGGAACTATAATTGGACACTGTTTATCTACATTGCATGACGTTCTGAGAGATTCTAATATTTCAACGTTCATTTTTGTTCCCAAATCAAAATACAAATCACAGGATGATAGAATATCTTGAGTTGGAAGGGATCCACAAGAATCATCCAAGTCCAGCTCCTGACTCTGCACAGGCCAGCCCCAAGAATCACACCATGTGCCTGCAAGTGTTGTCCAAACGCCTCTTGAACTCTGTCAGGCTTGGTGCTGTAACCACTTCCCTGGGGAGCCTGTTCCAGTGCCCAGCCACCTTCTGGGTGAAGAACTCTTTCCTAATATCTAGCCAAACTTCCACTGACACAGCTTCATGCCTTGAGTCCTACCACTGCTCACCACAGAGGAGAGATCGGTACCTGCCCCTCTGCTTCATCTCATAACGAAGCCGTAGACTACGATGAGATCTCCTCTCAGTCTCTTTTTCTCTAGGCTTAAACAGACCAAGTGACCTCAGCCGCTCCTAATGCAGCTTTCACTCAAGGCCCTTCACCACTTTAGTGACTCTCTTTTGGACACTCTCTTATAAAAAAAATTAACAACCAAAATTTTTCCTGAAAAAAAAAGTGATTCAGAAATAGTGACTAGTAATTAATTAACTAATTAATTAAATATCTTGCCTAAGCTAAAACTTTGATGCATGCATCAAGACTGAGAAAGTTGTTTTATTGAACTGACATGGTTTGTTCTGTGAAACATCAACCCATGTTTCATTGAATTCTCCCCACTAAAGCAAATTGCTGTCTGAGGAGTAACTTGGCTGATGCCCTTCTGTCACAGCTCTGAGTGAATCTTAGTGGCTGGCTTGCAGCTGTTAGCCTGCACCTATGAGCAGTTTTTGGTTTGAAGGGAGGCACTGTGACATGAAGAGGAAGGTAACTCACAGGGAACTTGGCTAACAGAACAGGTATTTGTGATTTCAAAGAGGAAGTGGTCTGACAGGGAGATGCAATTCAAAAATTTGCTGAACAGAGGTAGCACATGTAGATAATAAGGCTCGAAAGAACAACCATCTTTTAGTAAAACAGCAGCTCCCAAACATCTCCCATTGCTCGTCTCAGAACATGCAAATTAATGGGACCAGCACCATAGATTTCATTCAGTATATATCACTGTCATCATTGAGCTTATAAGCTCAGGGGCCTCTGTGATGGGATGAAGATCTCTCTATGCTAAATGTCATACAAAGAACACAAAACAGTCCCCTTCCAAATAAAATTATGATGGAGACAAAGGCTGGAGTGAAAAGAAAGGTCCTAACTGATGCAAGTTGTATGTGCTTAGCCTTCTGTCTTTGTTGCTTTGTACCCATACTACTTATTGCTTATGCAACTCCTTGCATCTAGTTCAGATAGGACCTGTAACTACCCCCCAAAAAATAAACAAAGATACTGTCTTTTCTCACACAGAAGGGATGGAGATCCAAGGAGGCATGCCACAGACAGAACCAGAGATGGCTCAGAGGATGCATGGGTGAAGGAAGTGATCCAGAACAGTGGAGAGGAGAGTGGAAGAAGCTGCTGCCAGAAGGCAGAAGGTTGCTTCAAGGGAGAAACACATTTACTGTAATTTTTTTTTATTTCAAAATGTAAGAGGAATATTCTGCTAGATATTTATATTAGAGAAGACTATCAAAAAGCATGGTGGGTATGTGGAGCAGCAGATGGCAAAGATATATATCCTAATTTCCGGTATCCTGATTTGGATTTTGCACATGCAGAGCATAAGGGGATCAGACGTCTAAGCTCACTAACCTGTATGGATGGTAGCCTGTTTCCCTCTGTACGTGACTGGAATTTCTTGTTGGCTAAAGGCTTCTTCATGAAGTCTATGACATTTATAGTTCAGCCACATAGTGACAAAGACATGGCCAAGGCATCTTCTGCTAGGACAGCCTTTCAGCTGCCCATCAGTGGGAAGAAATGTCATGTGAAACTGTTTTAGGAGATGGCTGGAGAGGGAGTGTGTTGCAGACTGGATTAATTTTTCTGTTACTTTTTTCCTGAAGTCCCCACAGCCCTTCCTTTCAGCAAGTGACAAGGAGGAAGATGGTTACTTGATTGAATGTTATTCCCCGTTATGTGACCACATGTGTGCCCCTCACATGATGTGGGATGCTGGCATTTTTGGCACGGGGTACACATTAGATACACATTAGATGTGTATCTAATCATATGACAGGAAAGGAGAAAAGGGAGAGCAGTTCTCCCATACGAAGCTATGTGTCTGGCCCCACACTTCCCCTGTTTAAAACTTCAGCTTGGTTGTCTCATAGGGAATGGAGAGTGGAATTTTGTGAAGCAGGGCTGCAAGGAAGGCTCCTGGAGAAGACATTGTGGGGAAACATTCCCTAGGAGGAGAAGTCAAGAGGCTGGTAATTTATTCAGATTTTAAAAACTTATTAACCCCCCAATATAAATGCAGAAAGCACAAACTGAACCCCAGTCAACTTTTTTCATTTCTTCTCTATTTCTTTTAAAGCAAATGCTCCTAGTTTTCTCAGAACATACACGAGAGAGGTGGCATTCCTTCTATCAGAACTTGACAACAAAAACAACTCCACCAGTCCTTTCAATGTTTGCACTATGAACAGAAAGTCTGCTTGATACAGTAGGCCTTACTAAGAATATTTCCACCTCAGTTTACATGAGGCATCATTTTACCAGTCTACCATCTAAAGAAAGGAACAGTCTTCAGCTCACAAAGACACTTGCACATCAGATTTCTATTTTGATTTCTTGTGTCACAGGATCTGATTTAGTACTGGACAGAGGCTTGATTGAGAGCAGCACGGATCAGTTTAGCATCATTCTGGTGAACTCCTTCCCTTCCCCCAACCTTACACAACCATTTTGGACAAGTGTGACCTGCTTAGCATGACAGTGAGTCATCAGGTTGGCTCAAATTGTCTCCCCATACCTTGGAGATGGATGATTAAGATCCAATTGCAGGCCAATTGAAAACTTAACTAACTTAAGCCGTGCCAGTAAAGCAACTTGGTTAAAGCTGAAATGAATTAATCAGTGAAGCATCCAAGGACTTTATCAGGGGTCATACCCAAGTGATCACTGCTGTATCAGTTTTCCACCCAGACACATTTATTTCAGTTGTGACTACCTGTCAGAAGGAAGTGGTAGCAATGTTTCCTAAGTCATACTCTGCTAGGGTTTTGGTTATTCCTAAATAATGTGCCTTTCTTCACAGAAGAGCCCTAAATGGAACTATATGCCAGTTTGTTTTTGCAGAAGGCCAGGTACCAGGAGTACGATACCAATGAAAAGGCAGCAACATCTGATGTTCACAATTAGGAGGTGGGAGCAAGATCACTGGACATTTATGCTTTTCTCTAAGTCAGAATGAAGGATTTAAAGAAAACTATGCTCCTGACTTTACCTGAAAGGTACAAATGAAAGTAACAAATAATGCATCTTTATTATGTATTTGCTATGTATTTGTTAGTGTCCACACTGCCACTCTATTTACCAAACACCATTGCTCCAAAAGATGATGGGTGTCCCACTGTAGCCCTCCCTCTCAGCATGCTCACAAAATAATTCTGATTGCACTTGTGCAACAGTGTACCAGAACTGTGGAAATACCAACTTGGTCCTTTTCACGGAAATGCCAGAATTTCTCACTTAAGGTCAATTTACATAATGGGTTTAGAATTAATCACATTATCTGCTTAAATAAAATAAAGTAAAACAAATAAAAAAGGTTGTACTCTCTCCCACTATGTCTGATGGGAATAGAAATATGAAAGACACATATGACTGAAGATGAAAAGGTAGTAGCATGAAATGATCATGAAAAGAAAACATAGGACTTATATTCAGGCTCTGTCTATCCTTTGAAAGTTTGGAGAAAAAAAAAGATATTTTACTGGGCAAATTCCTCAAATTACTGTCATATAGCTTAAAGTTTCACAGTATCTGAAGTACCAACAGGAAGACTAGGTATATGTCATTTGAATAATGATGTACAAACCCAAACAATTACCATTTACCTATTGCACATACTGCATACCCTGGTAAGGGACAGCTCTAGGACAGATATATATAACTGTGAACATCTAGATAAAGCCCATCTTGGCAATGACAGACCAAGAAGGCTGCATATGTCTGGCAGTTTCATCAGAATTTGACTAAATCTAAACTTAACATTGCAATACAGTGAAGCTATTCCTCAAACTTTCTATGAGGTGAGGTATTTAGACCTGTTATTGAATCACTAAACTGACTCTGTGGGTCCAAGACCATCTGAAAAGAACGACCAGAACCCCGAGATAGTTCCTGCAGCTGGATAGTGGAACTTGTTTAAATTGCATTGTGGTGTAATGCAGAAGTTTTCTTTGGCCACCATTGATGCTTCAGGAGTTTCTTGAAGGGCTTCTTTATAGGAACATCTGGGTTTACTGTAGCAATTTCATCACCGGCTCTCTAGCAATATTTGCAAAGCTGGTTGTCTCCATGGTTCCAGGATGAGTCATGTAAAAGGGTGCTGAGCTTGTCCTGTGTCAGAGCCTCCCATGTGTGACTGATCCCCTTCTGCTAGCTCACACACCAGACTCCATTTCATGGCTTTTCCTCATCTTTCATGGTTTAGTCACATCACAATATTCCTTTACTTGCATGGCAAAAATAACATCTGCAGGAGCTTTCCAGCATCCTGTGATTGAAACTAAGATACAGCAGGGTTTCTGTGTAGGTCTAACATGCATGTGAGGATAACACAAAAGAGTGCCTTCTCACAGCTTTCACAGCAGGTCATTTTGATTGACATATTTGTAGAGGCTTCAGGGTGGATTGTAGATTCAGCTGGTACGTTAAACCAGATGGGAGAATTCCACCGAATATACAATGAAATGAGGAGTGCCATTGTATGGCTTTCTCTGCTTCTGAGAGACGGACAGGAAAATAAAATACCTCTCTGTAATCTCCTTTTCATTCTAAGGGCCACCTCTATTCCTCTCATCACCTTCCTCTCTCCTCCTTCCTCTGTATTTTCCTTCTCCATTTGTGTATTCCTTCAGTTTCTCCTATCTTCTGTCTTTCCCATCTAACCATTCTTTTCTCTTTCTTTCCCTTCTCTGGGTCTTTTTTGTTGCTCTTATTTTGCTATGACCAGAGGTGTTCCCAACACAGAAAGAGCAGACAATGCATGACAATATGTGCAGCTCCAGAAGGGCTAGTGAAATTTTCTATCCCAATGTGGAATGAAAAACACTAGAACAGGGCATGAATGAATCTTGTGGCTGTAGAGGTTTGGCAGGGTTTTCTTGCTATTTTGGGAGCCTGCTGAACTAGATGGAGTCGATAAGTCTTTTTCTCTTGTAATTTTGTTCCCGTTTTTTCCTTTTCTTTTGGTGATTCAGTTAAGGAATCCAAACACATTTTCAGAGCTCAAAGGAAGCTTTTGTATATGTCAGGGACAAAAGAAATTCTCAGTTTGCTGGGCTGGTACAAGTACTTACCCTATATTATAGCTTTCAAAACAGCAGAAGCTATCATCAAGGTTATGTTTGGACTTTTATTATAATCTCACATTTCAGTGCATGGTCTCAGCTCTGGAGGTAAAATTTTTTGAAAGTTTGACCACAATTTCATTGTATGTTTCTTAGTTATGCAAGTAAAAAAGGTTTCTCATTGTATGATGTGTTCGGATGCTTTTTAATCAAGGAATACTAAAAACATATACAATAAAATGGAGGAATTTTGAAATATGAAGGTAATTTTAAGTCATAGTGAAACAAGTCTCTCCAGCAAAAGCAATTATGGTGTTTTAAAACTTAGCTTTCTACTGACTGGGTGCTCTGCTCTCCCCCAGTTGCTCATAATTGTCTATATTAAGAAGGTAGCTGAAGCCAGCAGTGAAAGCATCCATCTGTTTTATTAGATCTTTGATAAGTGGCACCAACACTGTTGCAGGGCTGTTAGTGTATTCAGCATATTTTGCTTTCAAACTTGGATACCCCTTAATGTGGTATTGCAGTCTTTTGAGCCATTCTTTGGAGTCTGGCCTGTAGAAGTGAGGCTGTGCATAAATGCAGAAGAACATGTATCTACCAGCCATTAAGTGCAGCACAAGTGAAATGAAAAATAAAAGTGTTCAAACAACCCTGTCACCAGGGCCAGAGTTGTTCAAAATAGAGATTTTTTTGGCTACAGACTAAACAGAAGGACCTTGTTTATATTATTTTTGGCAGAGTGGGAAGTGTATGGTAGAGCTGACTTCAAGATTTCTGGGAGAAATGAAATGCACAAAGGCTCCTTTGCCTCTGTGAAGACTCAGTGGCCAGTGTGGATTAGGAAGGAGTTAAAGAAGCTGGTTCCTTTGGGCTGCTGAAATGCATGTGCTACAGGTCTTGAACTCTCCTCAGTCGAGCACCACTTGGGGGTTCCCCACCATCATGTACTGCCTTGCTCCTACCCATGATTATTTCCATGGCTTTTCCCCTCAGCCACCATCCAGTCCTTTGTGGCCATCCCACGTTTTTTCTCAAATACTGACCAAGACCCTTGGGGCTTTACACCATGGGGGCACCAGCAGTCTCCATATCATGGGCTGCCATGGCCTGCTGGGTGGGGATGGTCAGGTGGGAATGGCTCCTTGGCCCCAGGGTTCTCTTTCTCTGCATCCTGGGGTGAGCCAAAGGGAGAGCAGACACAGCAGCCTCTACATTCTGGAACCAAAGCGGGGCTGTGGTGTGGTGGGCACTGAGCTGTGGAGCTGCTTATGGGCCCCGAGCTGCTCCAGCACTGTGTTAAAACCTGAGCTGTCTCTGAAGTTCAGACTTCATTCAGACCCCCATTTTTTATCCACACAGTCTTTCATGGTGCCCTCTTTGCTCTTCATGGCCATTGAGTGCAAGAAGGTCTTTGTGAATGTCCAAGCAGTTGTCATAAGCATGAATGTGAGGCAGGAGTTCCCCTACAAACCACCAATGCCCCCAGCTGCCCTCAGGCCCACACCTCTCATGATATCAAAAGTGCAAAGAGTGTGAGATCAAGCATGTGGTGACAGTCACCATCTCAGCCATCATTATTTGCTCTGAAAATGGTTTAGTGATGCAAAACCACCTTACTGTACCTGCCTAATGACATAGGCAGGAGCTGAATCTGATTTTCAGGCTAACAGATTTAAACTTGGACACCACTGACTCGAACTGCCTGCCCACATCTTTTTAAGGATTTATCTCCAAAGGTAATGGCTGTTCCTAGTGTTGTTTAATACTTTCCACTTCCTGTGCAGAGCAGTCTCAAAATCTTATAGGGTTTTGCAGAGTTCATAAGCTCCACAGGAGGGAGTCTTTACCTATATTTAAATACTGCACCTAATTACTGAAGGTATTTGTCATCTATAGTGATGATTGGGAAGGGCTGATTTCTGCTTTTTCTGCAAAAGAGTGGTGGATCAAATGGGGTTACATGGGATCAACATGATTCAGGTCTTGGGACTTAGTATGGCAAACTTTGGAAAGTCCTTGAAAATAATTTCACATGCACATTGTAGCATCTCTGACTTTTACAGTGAAGTGTCAAGCTCGGTTTTCTTCTAGAAATTAGAAAGTTATTGCTTTCTTATTTTTCCCCAATGACTTTATGAAAGTAATTTAACTCTGCCATGTGTTACGTAAAAGAGAATAAGACCCAAGGTGTGGCTAAAGAGAGGAGTCCTGGAAATTAAAACAAACCAAATCAACCAACCAAATAAGAAACCAAACAAAAAAAACCACCTGAGAGATAAGAAGCAAAGCTCCTAAATCTGGACAGTCCAGGATATTTCTAGGAAGGCAACAGGAAAGGAAAACAAGTAGCCTCATGAGGGTAGAAAGTATTTTCTGTGAACAACATTTGGTGGTGTGGTGCTGTCCTGAGCTGCGGGGGCTGAGTAGCGACAGCCACTTCAGGTGTTGCAGGTCTATGTGCAGCTCTAGTGGAAAGTTGCACAGCTTCTTCATTCACCCAGTAAGTCAGGGTTGGTGACACAGAAGCCTTCCTGTCTCATGAATGAGAGAGAATTTGGAGCAGAGGCGTGAAGCTGGAAACAAAGCACATAGATTTACTGTACAAAGGGAAAGTAAAAGGTGCAAGAGTTAAGCTAGACAAGGCTACTGCATACAATGGACCTGGAGTGCAGGAACCAGGAATAACAACTGCAGCCTGCAGTGCAACTTGGAAAGGGAGTAAGTGGTGGCTTTGAAGGACTTCTAAGGCACACAGCATAGACTGAGAGCCTCCGGAGAGTTTGACTGGGTAACAGGTCCAAAGAGAACAGGGATCTTGTGAAACATTCAAGCCTGTCACATTTGAAGTTTAGTGTTCTTGGTGGAGAATGCTTTGATACTGCTGTCTCAATACTGCTGATTTGAGAAAGCTGATAAATTTATGTGTTTTAAGGGTTCAAGCCCCATCACTTTGAGTTTGCTTCGCCTTTACTGAGACAGTAGTAATGAAAAATTCATTTGCATGCACATTCTTTCTGTGAATCAGAGAAGGACAGGAGTAATCTTAACGATTCATAAACTCATTAATCAGTGTAAAGGAGGATTTCCTAAAGTGATTCTCCATTTATTATTCCTCTAAGTTTTGGATAAACAAGTGACTTTCTTTATAGGTGATCAGAAGTTCCTTCTTTACTTGCAGTTTGGCAATATGTATGGTATATAAAAACCACTCAATTCATATTTTGTATGCCATTAACAATGGAGCTTTCCCTACAGGGAAGTTATAGGGGCTTGAAAGTACAAAATAGGTCTCTTAGACAATGCTTGAAACAGAATAAGACAAAAAGCCCAGATGCACAGTCTGATGGCTCCTGCAAGCATAGCTTCTATCTCATTTGCCTACTCTGACAGCCAAGATCTTTCTTCCTCAGGAATCCTATTGTATGCTCTGATAACGAAGCAGAACAGAAGTGGTATTTCTCTCCCTAAAAGGCCTCCCGTCTTTCCTCATTTCTCCACCTGCAGCTTCTCTTCTGATAGGCACTTCTCCTTCAGCAGAGTGCTTTCCATCAGATCAGGTTTTGCTGGATGTCCCTGAGAGTGGTGTAACCCCTGCCCTATGCTGATTGATTGAATAAAGCCACTAATCATTAAGTGAAAGTTACACCAGACTTTGTATGGAGTGAAAGTAGGGGGCACAGTTTTCAGCCTCTAGGGCTTGGCAGATTTCACAACAAAACAGCTGGCTGTGAGACATGGGTGCTGATGGAATACATTAATTACTGTCGTCAAGGTTTTAGACACACTTGTGTGTTGCTGGTAATACCAGCATGCAGGATTATCAGAGAAATCACTTGTGAAAAAGAAAAAAGGTTGTGAAGGGGAGAAAGGAAATTGGAAAGAAGGTTGTCTGATTCAGGTCCACACTGCATTTGCATGGGCAGTCTCATCCACTTTGACCAGTGCATTCCTTCACCTCCCCGTGGTTTCCACAACAGATGCATAGAGTTTCTCTGAGCATAGTGATGTAACTCAGCCCTGTTACAATCTGTAATGGGTTTGGCAAACTAGACCACGGCTATTTGAGGGACAAATTCTTGAGCATTGTAGGCAAGGTCAGTTGAAGTCTGTTCAGGAGTCAGAGTAGGCTCTAGGCTTCCTTCTGCAGTGTGATAGAACTTTGTATTTCCATTTAGTTTCTACTTTGATCTTGAAACTATAAGGGAAAGTGTTTTTACCCTGAGTCTACACAGAAGCAAGTTGAGGCAAGGCTGTATTTGCAAAGTTATTGAATCAGCCAGTGGAAGAACTAACTGGGATTAAATGTCGCAAGTTTCTGGCGTTTGCTAGACATTTCTGTTTGCTAGACATGATGGCTTTTCTTTGAGTTCAGAGGGGAGTGATGAGTCTCGCTGTTTTCCAGCACAGACACAGGCACCTGGTGAGCCTGAAAGGAGCTGTTAGCTTTGTAGTTCAGGGCAAGGGTGCCTCTGCTGCCCCGTGGACTAGTTTGTTATTAAGTTGAGCTGCCTCTTTTTAAGTCCCACCTGCCGCTTTACGTGCAGCGGGGTAGAGGTCAGGCCACAATACTACAACTAGTCATTAAGAGAAAAAGCAATTGACCTTTTATGCTTGCATTAACTTTGCTGATCTTCAGCTCTGAAGTGTTTATTTTGCAAGAGATTATAACACTGCTACTGCACCAAGGAAACAGAATAATGCCATTAATATTGTTTGTTTTGGTTGGAGGAAAAGCACTCTGAACCTCTAACAAATATCCTCTTGTTAGCAATTGGAAGCATAATTAGGACAGACTCTCCAGTTATTTTAACGAGATTTCAGTTTCCCCTCTCTCTTTCTTGCTGTCACTCTCTTTCCCATTTTTAATGAGATACCAATTTCCTCCCTTCTCATTTGCAGATGCCTTTTCAATAAAACAGACAGCTTTGATTTTCATCTTAGCAGTGCCTTCTTAGCCTTAATTCATTAATCTACATAAGTTTCCCACCACACTCTCCATGTGCTAAACGGCTGTTAATCGCTGAAAAATTAGCAAGGTGTTTAACACCGAAAAAAAGGACTAAAAAAAAAATCTTTTTCTTGTTAGGTGGAAAGACTTGTATTTTTCTCACCTGGCCAAGTTCCGCTAATTCTAGGCATGGAGGGCAACACAGGAGACCTTTTTGCAGTTCCACATAATCTCTCTTCTCCTACACTGCTTCTATTCTGTACCTACTACTTTATCTTTCCCCAAACCTCTCAGCCAGTCTTCTTCCCTATGAGCTGTTAAAAAAATCCTCCACTTTCCTTTTGTAAAACTGACTGTAGGTCAGTATATTTTAATTGCAGAAATGCTGTCAATTTGTGGGCTGCCCAGCAGGCTCTGGAGTATTTGTAGGTGTTGAAGGCATGAAGAGAGGGACCTTTCTCAGTGTACCTGATTCAGTGCAGCCAATTCTTCCCCCGAGGTTTGGGGACATGCAGTCTTGGCAAGTTTGGTCAATAACCTATTTATTTAGGAAAGGTTATTTTTATTTCACTTAAATAGCTCTTTAAGACTTGCAGAAATCCTGAAACAGCACGGAGTAGAGATCACCTTGCAGCAAAGAATCTGGGCTTTATGTCTTATTCAGCCCAGCTACCAGATGAGGCTTTCTGTAGGTCTTATATGTAATTTCTGTTATCTGATGTGTGACATCATGGAGTCCTAACTCACTAGTTCTTATCTCTGTAGAACTGCAGTGGTTCTGTGTTTGGATTTTGTCTCATGTCCAAGAAAGATGGTAGGTGTGGCAGTCAGTAGCTGGTAGTGGGCTGTGCATGGCACTGAAAATGCTGCATTGCAGAAAATGGTCCTGTTTACCCATCCTGGAGCGTTTTCCCGTTCTTACTCCGCTACAAATGGAGAAGTGGCTTGTGCTCATTGTTTCATCTCAGTTTTATTCAGATGTCATACTGCTGTGGTATCAGAAAACCTTTTGCTCCCTTTGCAAGTAATCTTTTGTACTAGTCCTGTTATTGGCTGATAGACCTTAGTCAAACCAGAGTCACTGGACTCTGTGGAAGTGTAACAAGTTCTTACAGTGAAACCTAACAAAGTTTTCTACAGGAGACAGAGAAGATCAAAATGGCCTGACTGCTTTCTAACCTGAATTCTGTGATTTTGCATTTATGTTCTCGTGACTTTATCTTAAAATGGAGGTTGAATCAGCCTACGAAAGGAACTACCAGCAATCTCTATACATTGACCAGTTCCCTTTGTGAACAGCGGACTTACTGTGCAAGCCCTTTACTTAGACATGATTGTTCTGTTGCTTTAGATAGAAGTTTTAACCAGTCCCTTACTTGTGTCCATGGTATTATGCTCAAGATAGGATGCTAATAGTTGAAAGGGGTGGGGGGGAGGCAGCTGTGCCATTAAAACACAGTGTGGTCCAGGCCAGCAGAGACTGCAGGTGATGCTCCTGGGAGCAGCACAGTCACCTACGGTGAGTGAATCCACCTGTTTCTACTGGTGTAGCTTAGTTCTTTACTAGAGGAAGATAATGTACACCAAGATAAGCGTAAGGTGTGACTGTATCTATAGCTGAGGCAATGATTCAAAAGTAAAAATAAAGTCAAGCATCAGTTTAGGCTGGTATAGAAATATATGCCCAACAAGGCCAAATGTGTAAACCACAGTGACAGATTATTATTATGATTGTCAATATCTTTTAGGTGCTTAGGATAAATTCGCTTCTGTTCTGCATATAAAAATGCATTTGGGAGGAATCCTAATAAGCCAAGATGATACTTACTCAGAGTTGGCATTAGTGTGAAAAAGGCAGATGTCAGTTTCTATAAAAACAATATCACTTAGTAACAATAGTGTTCTGGAGAAAGCTGCTGCCCTCTCCTCCTTTCTGAACCGGTGCACATATTCCTCAGAGCCTTCCATTCCAGCTTCCTCTCTCCATGAAAATGAACTCTACATATAATTGTTCTCCTTAGCATAGATAATTTGGATCTTCTGAATCAAAAGTATCATGAGAATGGTACCAAGAAAAATTGGTAATAATTACTCACTCAAAATTAATTTTCTTTCCTTTGGCCATTTCTCTGGAAAGACAGGAGGCTGGAATGACAGGAGGCTGGAAGGACAGGAGGCACAAAAACTGAGGTCTCTTAAGATATGGGGAGAGAGGGATCTCTGTCAGTCATAATGAGTGACATTTTCTGGGTAGTTCTGAGTAATCTTGAGATCTCTGTTCCTGAAGACTGCAATACCATAGTCAGACAGCTTTAGACTCACAACTGGTATAAACTAATTAAAAACTAATGTATTACTCAAGCAGAGTTGAAAATAGAGAATTCTTTAATGGCAAAAGCTTTAACAAGTGTTGGTGACTCAGAGTTCAGGTCACTAAAACTCAGAATTAAAATTGTAACCATAAGAATAATGATCCGTTGTAGCATTTTACCCAGGGACATCATAAATTCTTTGCCAGTTGAAGTCTCTTAATGGAGACTCATTGTCTTTTTAAAAGTTATGCTTTGATTCTGCCAAAAATTAATGGCTGAGATGAAGCAATTGCTTGACAATTTTTTTCTATACTATATACAAGTCACACTAAATCATCACATAGCTCCCTTCTAGACTCTATAAATCTTTGTGAGCTATCCACATGTAATTCCAGCGTGAAACACCAAAGAGGCTAAAGTATTACAGTTTGAGTAATGAGATAAAAATGAAGAAACCTAAACATAGGTGGGCTACTAAGGGAAAAAAAAAATCTTTTCAGTGACATTTATTAGCTGTGGAACTCTTTCTACAAGAGATGGTGAAAGCCAGTTCTTGAGTCATTTGAAACAGTGATGCATTTAAAAGTAGTACAGAATTCCTGAATATAGCAAAAGGAGTATGCCTTCTTTGGCAAACTATTAAAACAATTGACTTTTTCACTTCCACTCCTGTGATTGTTATGGCAGAGTGTAAAACTTGGAGAATACTGATGAAGAGCTAGTTCATGGGAAAATGACTGCTGGTGACTGAACATCCGTGGACACGTTCTTCTTTCATATACCTGTAGTGAACATTTGTCAACAGCATGGAAGTTAATATCACCCCTGGTTTGTTTTCCTTCCTCATTTCATTTGCCACAGTATATCAGTGAATGCTGCTGATCACAAGTTACTCGACTATCGAGGAAAGACAGAGAAACTGATCACTCAGTCTCTCAGTAGGTCAGTACCTGAGACTGGCAGCAATAAAGTTTGCAGCTGAGGACCTGAACTACATCTAACCATTGCTTGCTATCTAGAAATTATCTGGCTGAATTAACTGAGGACATCACTCAAGGAATTGTTAAAAGGGATTCAGATGATAGACTTTAAGTGACTTTTGCACTTAACAATGTATTTTATAGGAGATTCTAGTTTCTTGGTCTGAAAACCCCTAAGCATGGTTAGTATGTTGATGTGGAGATAATGGAACAGCAGGGCAGGATAAGAGGGTAATTTGCAATGGTTGTCTAAAATTGTACCTTACATCTCGTATTTTGGAGGCTTGCTGGGCATACCAGAATCACCAAAAGGCAGAGAAGTATCATTTCTACAAATGGGGAAGCAAGTCTTCTTTTTTTCCAAGAGTGATCCCCAACTGGTTGTGTTACTTTAAGTTGTTCTGTGCTGGTATTGGAAGGGCCCAGGCTTTTCATTAACAGTTAATTAAGCCACAATGGCCATTCCTTCCCACCAGGGGCTGCCTTCATTTGCAGATTTATTTAAAGGGATTCTGTCAAGTTGGTTAGGCTTACAATGTGACTGATCTTTGCAGCCGCATATAAGTCCAGCAGGAAATGCCCAGAACAGACCCCTAGGGCTCTGTCTGTCTCTCTAAACTAAAGCCTGTCCTTCAAAAAGTATAGAAGGACCACTTTTTCAAGTAGGATTTTATAGCCTTGTGTGTGAGTCAGAATGTGATGGATACACACAGGCTTGTGCTCTAAGCGCAAGCACAAGCCAGTATTAACACACGTATGTAAGGCAGGCTGAGTCTACATTTGCCTGTCTTATAAGTACAATGAAATACTAAGTAAGACCTGAATGGGACAATCTGAAAAGTAATCCTGCAAATGTAAGCAGGAGATATAATGCACACAATTCTATTACTGGGAGAGCAAGTGAGTTTTCAAGCATGCAGGTAGATGCAGACTTCATTCAGCAGATGTCATTCAGGGTGAGAAGAGCAAAGGTTCAGATGTGTTGCTTGAGTGGGTGGAGCAGCAGACAGGGAGCACATCTCTTCTGCTGCTAGTTAATGCTTGCAGGAGAAGTGGCCATATGGCGACTTCTTTTGCAGAAGTTCATACTTGATATGCCCAATAGTATAAATGTTAAAAGACTAAAAAGTCTCAGAAGTAATGTATTTAAAAGTTAAGAAATATCAGGATTAAAGTTGCCTTCCCAAGCTTAGCTCAACCTATTTTAGAAGTGTGTTATGGTGTTAACTTTGTTGATGTAATTGTTACTCTGCTTTTTTGTATGCCAACTGCTTCATTTGGTGTACAAAATAAAGGGTACTTAGGGACTGGATCAAGGTTATGGTATAGAGGAGGTACATATCAATGCAACTTAGGCCTCACTGCTTATAGATGGTTGAAGGTAGACAGGAGATTTCATTGTCTTCCAGGTCAGGCAGTTGAATGCTGTTGAAGAGGAGAAAGTAGGTGTGGGTGGGTGAGATCACTGAAGCATTGCAATAGTAAAACCAGATTAACTCAAGATTTGGGCAAGGACTGACAACTTTTTTGTTATCTTGCTTTCTGATCAGTGATTTCTGCTTCCTCCCTTGTGCTCCTAGAAGTTTCTATCCCACTTATTCTGTGCAGCATAACCAGCACAAAAAGTTATTCTTTCAATCAATAGCCAGTATTCTCCCTAAATCTGAGCAGCACTTCACAATTTTAAATCACGGTTTCAAATCATGTGCAATTTAAAGTTTAAAATTCATCAGAACACTCTCTGCCAAACTTGTCTATGTAAGTCTACGTGACAGAAGACTGCTGCTAGTTTTGGCACATTGTGGAAAAAGTGGCTTCTTGGGAAGACAAGAGTTCATGGACACACACAGTCTTTGGTAACAGTCAGTTAACAATGTCATTCTCCTGTGGTGGTGAAGATAATCACATCCATTGGAATCCACCACACAAGAAGTGCCATGCAGTCAAATATGTGAGTGGCAGTACTGGATGCCAATAGGACATCCTCCTGCTACTGTGTCAACCCTCTCTGACATTTTTTTGGGCCACCTTCTTGTCACCCTGCTGACCTAAAGGTTTATTTAGTTTGTGCCTTTTGCATTGATCTGAGAGGACTGAAAATTTCTCTAAGAATCACTCATGCATCACAAAGTTTCAAAATCAAGTCTGCTACAAATCCATCTGATGTCATCAGTTATCCTAACCCCGGGCAATCTGGCAGCATAGCATGTTGTTTTCCTGGCAGTGTGACAGCAGATTAGCTCAGAATGACCAAGAAAAAATATTTAATAACATAACAGTGGCCAATATGCAATTCTGGACATTCCTCTTTTAGTCTATAAATCAAACAAATGACTTATCAGCCCCTCCTAGCCTTAGTGGTTTGGGTTTTTTTTTGCATATAGATAGCATGCACATACAGAAAAGCTTCTATAAAGAAAGGGGCTTAGCATTGTCCTGATGGTTTGCATGAAGTAACGGCTGTAGGACATCTGTGTTATCATACGGCAATGTGACAGGCTTGAAAGAATTTTTCCCCATATTAAAATATCTTGCTTCATACGGCATACTTCACACAGAATCTGTCAATACTGTTTCAAGAGAGAAGTGAACTTGCTGAAGGCAATATGGTGGGTCATAGAAAAGAAATAAAACCCTGCACTCTCCCTCACTTTAGAGGTATTGCAGTGGATAACATATTGTCATAAATGGTGACTTGTAATACCTTTTCCCCTAGAATAGCTGTAGGTTGAAATACACTGTAGTGTTTTTCTCTCAACTGTAGGCAATCCTGACCCATGCAGCTCCTGAAAAGTGTAGGTGTTTCACTGTAAGTGGTAACATCTCACATTTACAACTGGTTTCTGTGTGGGAGACTGTCTTAATTGACATGTATCAGAAACTTTCATGTAGATCAATACCAGTTAGAGTTGAGAGACCTAGTAACATCCTGTGATTTTTGTCAGATGTGATATTAGAAACTCAGGAGGTTACAAAGCAGAACTAATCCTTAACATCAGGACTCTTGGGCTGACATAATGGAGTTGGATGAAGGCCATCTTTGCAATTGGTAACCTCATACTGGTGTATACCTTCTCCTCCTTCCCACCCCAAAGTGCCCTCCTGACCCTCAGAGGGTGACCTGGCACAACTGTTTACTGGCAAGGACAGGCCTTTTAAAATCTGTTTTCTTTAGTGCCAATTGCAGCAAAAAAACCCCACTTTTTTTCTTTTCAGTATGAAAACCATATCCAAGTGATTCAATATTTTGGACTTGAATGTAATTTCCTCTTTCGGGCCAAATGGCTTACCACATCATCAACGCATTTTTTTTCTGAACAAATGGTATTTTGAGATGGAAGCGTATCTAGGGTAACTGTTATCTATTAGAAGCTGAATCCCTTCTTTCCTGACTTGTTCAACAGCCTACTTTTAGGGGATTTAAATTCCTCTCATCCTTACATTCCTGTCACTGTTTGGAAAAAATGTGTAGGAAATTATGAATGACAGGTAAAAGTTAGCAAAGAACAGATCTCAAAGCCAGTGTCATCCTTGGCTCTGACTATTGAATATTCCACAAAGAGTCTTGCATGAATGCTGGGACAACCTGATAGCTTTGATTCACAGACATGAAAATGAAATAATCAGTGATGTAACCATTGGAGCACAATTCTCTCATGACTTCACCCTCTTCATTGACTCCTGACTTCAACAAATTAGTACTATCTAATGATTCACCAAAAGTTAATTTGTAGATTAACATGACATCTATATTCATTGTCCAAGTTTACTAGAATTTATTCCTTTAAACATAATTATTCTGCTCTGCCTATGCATGCACATGTGCTTTCCTGGCGGATCTCAGTGGTACTTTTTGAACTAAATGACACTGTAAGTCAGACTGAGTGAGTATATCTCAGGATATACTCCTTTCAAATGATTTCTCTTTAACAATTAGGATGGCTCCTAAAACATTTCTTTCCTGGTTTAGCCTAATTAATGAAAAAGAAATCGGTCAGATTTGCCTATAAAGGTTTCTCTCAAACTTATTAATTAGAGAAACAAGTCACTTTAGGGAACAATTACAGATTTTAATGAGTGCAAAAGAAGATTACATATTCTGCCCTTTTTTTTTTTTTTAAATATTTGACTGAGCAGACTGCCTTATACAAACATGAATGTTATAAATAAGCACCCTGTAGCCTGTCTGGAGAGAGCTGCTGCAAGCCTGTAAAGGGATTTTTTCTTCTCAAGGCAAAAAGAGGTGAGGCATTCTGAAGTGAAATTATTTTTTCCTGGTTACTGTTTTATTTTCCCCTCTTTATTCTGGAAAATTTACTGTTTCATGGTATTATATGTTTTTAGTTTCTTTATGTCAGTGCAATTATCTTTTGACAGTAGCAGAGACCATGCAATGTGTAATCACATAAAAACTCACATTTGGTATGCCTGTTTCTGTGGATTTGTATTACACACATGGGACCGTATTCAACCATCTCTATATATATTTCTTATTTGCAAAATGGCTTATTCACACTTTTGACAAAAAAATCTCTTGTATTTATTCTAAGCTGTACTTCCACACATCTTTACAGTAGAATCAATAATTTCTAAATGGAAACATTTGTTCAAAAATCTATGAACTGAAACGTTTGTCTATGTTTAATATATGTTTGTGTAATCTTCGTGCGATTATTGGCTCCATTTGCTTTTATGATTAATTGTAACATCCTTTATATCTTTTTTGCAAAATTATTGACCCACACTTACTGTTAAATTAAGTTTAGATCAGGGTGTTTACCTGCAGTAAACATTTTGAGCAACATCACAGCCTGAATCTCTGAGTGACTAAGTTTGGGATTCGAAAGTTAATACATAGATTTTGATCATTCAAGAGAACTGCAGACCAGGAGCCAGTGGGCCCAAGAAATAAAACAGAAGCAGTTCAAATGATTTTGTACTAAGGAAGTGATGAAACCTCTGTGTAGTTACTGCAAAAATTACTCCTTAAGTGCTGTGTTTGATTTTTGTTTTGATTCAGAGAATAATGTTGGAATATTGAATAAGGTATGAAAAACTAGAAAGAAAGAATTCTGGAAAACGCGCCCTAAAATGAGAGACTAAAAGACCTTGCTTTGTTTAGCCCATGAAAGGGAACATTAATAGGTAAATTAATCATCATCAATAGATGGCTACAAAAGGCAAATATATATGTAAATCTGAAACTCTTTAATCTGCCTGATAATGGCATAATTAGATGTGGCATCTGGAAACTGAGGTTAGAAAAATGCGAATTTGAAGAAAACATACAACTTCTCAACCGTTAGTATAATTAATCTCCAAACACTTTATCAAGGGAAAGCTAAATGTGTAATGGACTGCAGACTTCAAATTAAGAATGTTATTGTAAATTTACTTTCCAGACCAGTCCTAGGGTTGCTGGGCAATTCCTTCATGAAATCTTTTTCCAAATGATGGAAAGAAAAATTGTTCTTTCACTTCAGTAGAGGACATTACATCAGTAAGGAAGTAATGTGTTTTGCATTACAACAGATTCAATGGTAGCAGTCCTTCTGGTGTTAACATCTATGAAGTATCACAAAAAACAAATTGACAGATACACCTTCAATTTTTGCCCAAGTTTAAGTTTTTCCAGTTCCTTTTATGTCCCTTTTCAGACACGACCTTTTGCATAGGCTGCATTTTTGAAGAAAGCACCAAGCATTGGTGGTAGTGGATTGAAGGTTGGACTCGATGATCTCAGAGGTCCTTTCCAACTTGCCTGATTCTACGATTTTGTGGAGCAGGGAAGAAAGAATGTTTTCGCTTTTAAACTTTTCTTGTAGATTTTCATCTTAGCTTAGTACTCATCTGATCTGAGATATGTTGTGAGGAAAATAGCTAATGTGACTTTTATAGCTACAGTGAAATTCTGTTTTGTCTGATCAACAGAACCATCTTCAATAGAAGCTTGTCATACTGGCAGTGCATCACATCCTGATGCCATATGCTTTGTATGGGTCTGGTCCATTAGTGTTTAATTCCCAAACCCCTCCAAAGCCAGTGTAAATAGATTTCCATATTTGCTGATGAGCACTTAATCCTATAGGCTTCCTTCCTGCTGAGTCTCCTTGGCTAATGTCATAGGGAAAGGCATGGGGAAGAAAGAATGCTGGACTCAAGGCTGATTGTTCCATTCATTTGTTGCATAAGCAATTACAAGAGATGTCCCTTGTGTGGTTTCTGGTTCCTTTAATGACCATGCCACTTGCTCAAGATGCTTTTGATTCACGGAAGTTGAGAAAGCATGTACCCTCTGTTTCCTCATTTTGCTCTTACAATGATATGCTGTTGTGTAGACAGCATCTGAATCTGTTCATGGGCTTCTTAAAATATAAAAAATATCAGTGTAACACAGCTTAAAAGAAGTTTGTTAAAAAAAAGGCAGCACCTTATGTCCCTTCAATTCTAGTTTATGTAGAGTTTCAACCTACAATGTTTATAGAGCAGAACAGTGTTCAACTGAAGATGTCTGGTCAGAGAAGTTTGGGGGTTTATTGCTTTATTTTAAACCTTAGGAATATCATACATACAAGTCTTGTTTTTTGCGCTTACTAAAATTCTTTGCTGGAAAGACCCAGAGATGCTGATTCAAAATTTTTAATAGTGAAGATATGTGGAATTGTTAACTAAAGATCTTTTCTTTGAACTCAGGGAAGGAGAACTTCAGCAAGATCAAGTAGGAAGTAATCTTTTATAGTCTGAATATAAATTACTTCTCCTTTAATCCTCATGGCCAACTATTTTAAGTACTGCCTTTGCTTGGTAGCTGTCTTATCTCAAGCCTGACAGCCATGGCATGGCACATGAGGGTCTACTGTCATCTCTTCTGCTGTGCCCTGCTGGCTGTAGGACAAACAATTGACCCATTACCCCTAGTTGGAAGGGCTGAATAGTGGGGTTACAGCTCCTCATTCTAGTACCAAGCTGTGACACTGGGAGGGTTACAAGACACCTGTGTTGGACTGGCACTCCTGCTGTGTCTAAAGCCCTGCATAAATGAGGAAAAATCTGCTGCTACCACTGTTTTAAGCAGCATGTCAATTGGACTTGTTCCAAACAGGGCTCAATGACATGGAACATAAATTGGCAGTAGCAGCTGGTGACATAGCTATCCCAGGTCTCCACATCATCAGTGGAGCAGTACAGATGTTTGCAGAGGTACAGCAAGCAGCATTCAAACCTAGCGTTCAGGGCATCATTTCTCTCCGTGGTTCTCCTACTGTCATCAGAAAAAAACTCCAGGTAAATGAATACAGTGCCAAACATGAGCTGTTGGTTTTTAGGGGATGTGACAGAACCACACTTTGAGCCCGCATCCAGAAACATGGAAGGTAAAGAATTCTTTCCAGACAGAAGCTGTTGTCCATCTCTCCTTGTACCTTTTTCATAGCTTGTAACCACCTGCGTCTCTTAGAACGCTTCCATCAACGCTGCCTCCGTACAATCCTAAACATCCACTGGATGGATTATGTGACCAACACGTCTGTCCTTGAACAGGCAGCACTCCCGAGTGTTGAGGCCATGCTGCTGAGAGCACAGCTGCGTTGGGCAGGGCACGTCTCCAGGATGAAGGACCACCGACTCCCCAAGATTGTACTCTATGGTGAGCTCGCCACTGGCTGCCGCAAGAGAGGAGCCCCAAAGAGGAGGTACAAGGACTCCCTGAAACAATCCCTCAGACTCGGCAACACTGATCATCACCACTGATCTACTCTGGCCTCCAGTCGGGAGGCCTGGAGACACACGATCTATAACGCCGCTGCTTCTTTTGAGAACACGCACAGGATCACTCTCGACGAGAAGAGACAGCGCAGAAAGAATTGCATCTTGTCGATATCAGCTGGGGAGTCTTTCTGCTGTGCCTTTTGAGACCAGACTTGTCTGTCTCGCATTGGCCTTTTTAGCCATCAGCACTCTTGTAGCAAGCGTGGGTAGAGCCCTTCCCAAATCTTTGTTCACGAAGCCTAGCCATGATTATGATGAGATCAAACACTCATCCAAAAAATCAAGTATCTAAACTTACCTCGGTAGCCCTGCTGCCGTTTGGAATGAAGAATGGCTGTGTATAATTGTTAGCAGTTATTTCAGATCAATCAGTTTGTGAAAATGAATGTAATTTTCTCTATGGGTCTGTTATTCTTTTTCACAGTATCTCTTTCTTATAAAACTGTTCATTTCTACAAAGAGTTCATTTTTATATCCCAGGGACTTCACAAATTGTTGTCACAGACACAACTTTAATTACTTTAACAACATAAACCGAGATCAATATACCACAGCAGGCAGAAATGCTATCTAACCTTTGAGCTTGTCTTGGCAACATTTAACGTCAGCATGCAGCTGGAGAAGGACCAAGCTTTGCTGCTTTTATTCACTCTTAGCAAGTGCTGGGAGATTCTAAATGAAGGTGGATGATGCGTGTCCTTTAATACACAGGGCTGAATGAGCACCATGATGCCTCACCTTCATAAGTAAATAGTGATGGTTTGCTATGTAATTAATGGTGATTAATTCCTAGAAAATCACACGGCAAAGAATTACAGTCAGCAGCAGCAGCAGCACACCAGACCACAGACACCACCCTGCTGAAAAGGATAAGACTGGTGCTTATGGCAATACCTGCTTTTGTGAATCCAAAAGTCACTTCTAAGCCCTTCAGCTCATGTGTACCTGCCACAGTTGAGACCCAGACTCAATCTGTGCCTAGGAAGGAAATGGCACTCTCCCATCTCCATGGCTGGAAGATTAGCTACAACAGTTCAAAACCACTGTAAAAGTTCTGTGCACCCAGTCTCGCAGATAAGCTGAGACTTTGGAAGGAGTGAAAGAATACAGAAACAGACAGCACTTTGACAACAAAGCCATCCAAACTGAGACAAGGCACAAAGAAAAGACAACACAACTCCTTTTCTAGGAACCATAGGGATGCGGCATTTCATAGAGATTAGACCTAAATCCAGCACTCTCTCACTCGTATATTATACCTTATGCCAGCTTTTAGGGGAGCATGTGCCTCCCATATCCATTTCCAATTCTTGGTGGAAGAACAGTCCAATGATACTCCTACTTGTAGATACTTTGCTTAAGTATTAAAAAAAACCAAACCTCCACCAAAACTCCAAACCTCAGAATAATGTAAAGCTACATGAGGCTTTTTTTGTCCCCTTAACAAAATTAAGATAATTTGCAGCTTTTGTTGCTCTACATACCTATTTTCAGGTTTCTCATTGCTCAGATAGTGTTCCAAATCAAAACTAGGCCACACATTGTTACAGTGATAAACATGTCAATATATTTCTACAAAATTTACATTTCTAAGGCATAACAAATCACCAAAATATGTGAGTTTTTTGCAAAGCAAGGGGACTTACACAGAATCATTGCAACTATATACAATATTCCTGAAAGACAAATTAATTATTTTTAGAGATTAGATTGTCTTAAAATTAATGACAAAATATTTACAGAAGAGAAAAATTATGCATCCATTTTTTACCTCAGCGCAGGAGGATTTTGATCAGTTTCTAGGATTTCTTGAGCTCAGAAAGGATTCTTGCTAACTTACAAGCTATTATGTGAAGACCCAGAGGTGCTATAATGTAATGCTGTGCACTCTCTCAATGACCTCCCAGGTGAGAGGAAGGTCTCTATTTTCTTGTGGTTATTCAACTGAATAATTTGGTCCTGTAATTGATCAGGGTTTATTTAAATGACAGAAGTGGTCAAAAGCACTTGTATTTCCTTAATACTTTGTTCTAGTCATTTGGTTTTCACTTCATACCACCTGTAACCAAAGACACGGCATGACTGTGTTTCCCAGAGAGAACAAAAGAGAAAAAGCACTTGTCAGTCATTTTGTTAATAATAACCTGGAGCTTTTATACACATTGCTATTCATAAAATTTACCACGTCCTCTTTATTAGATGATGATTGCTTCTACTGCAGACACTTTTAGTTCTTTCGTGGCACTGCAGCAAGCTGTTCTGTGTTAGGCTCTTGTTTTAGCGGGGTCATCACCTGAATTCATTTCAGACAGAAATTATTCGCCATCTGTTCTCCGTGATTCCAGGTTTCCAAATGTATTTTACTGGTATCATATTTGTAGTACCCTGAGTGGGGTTGTGGTTGTTGCTGCTTTTGTAATGCAGAAATATCAGGTTTTACTCTTGCCCCAATGCATGTCTAAAGTCTTATACAACTAACAGACAGAATAACTGGTTACATATTTGTCAAAAGCTTTGATGGTTAAAGACGAAATACGTCTCACGGTCACACAGATTTCCATGTACTCAGTTTTCATTTGATAATTACGTACAAAATTACATGTCACCTTCAGCATCTGGCTAGAATAAAATACTAATAAAATATTAATAAAAAGGATAAAATATTTTACTGAGTGACATCAATTACCTTTAGTTTTTTGCTTAACATGACTTAGCTTTTCCTTAACACAAAAAAGTGGATACTTGATGATTCAGTTAAATAATGCAAAATCCATTCATGAAGACATTCTGGTTTGTTGCCCCATCTTAAATCAGCATTTACCTGCTTTGTTAGACCAGATTATCACTGCAGAATTTGGCAGCTTCATCCCCACTGAAAAATACAGTGTCTAGGTTAGTCATTAAATATCCAATGTAAATGCAAAGAAGAATATGCCCAGTGTCTTCATGATAGCAACTGGGACAGACAAAACTCCTTAGAAAAAAAACCATTGAAATGAGAGGTATTTGTCTTCTGCTTTTCATCAACTTTTTTCCTTTCAGGCAATTTTTGAAAAGAGGCTGTAAGCTCAAGTGACCTATTGAAAAGTTCTAAACTGCCTTAAGTAGGAAGATTTATCACAGTCATGATTGACAGATGGTAACAAGTCTCAAAAGAATTTATGGAGCATGAGAGCCTTTAGTTTTCAAGAGCTCCTTATATTATATCTAATATGTCAAAGGTACAAACTGCAATGCAGGAAAGTCTCTGAATATTTTAATAAAAAGAAAAAAGGTCCTGAGTGAGAACACCGAGTGAATGAGGCTGGACAACACTGCAAAGCAATAGGGAAAGAAGGACAGAGCAAACAAAAACAACTTCTGCATCTTGTTTAGTGTTCATTGTTCCAGTGTCCAATTTACAACATATTGTCTTTGCGGATGAATCTGCAGATGTGATGAAGATACACTCTAAACTTTTTCACAGGAGGAGACCCACAGAGACTTAAGATTGTGTCCTTCTAATCCTGACTCTCTCCATGCAGTGAATACTTGAGGTTTGCCAGACCTGAACTCCCTCCTGAAATAGGACATCTAATTATCTTCTTCACAAAGTGAGTCAGGTCTTCCTTTCAAAGATCTTTCTCTTTACCCACTTGCTTTTATTCAGCTCGTATATGTGAAAGCTTCTGTTCTCTACTGATCTCAAGCAGTTTTTGTCACGCATTTCATCTTTCTGGACAGTGCAATAATTTCAGAGCATGGGGAATACCTATTTGTTGACTCATGGAAACTATTTCCACCCTCACAGTAAGGAAATGATTGAATGCTGCTACTCCACAATTGATGCAGAAGGCTCTCTTCATGAGCCTAATTGAAAGGGCATGTCAGTAATTCTGGGAGAAATCAAATACATTGTAGGTGGACATCTCACCCAACTTCAGCATTGTAGAAATAATATTGTTATTTGAAAATATTACGAATAGAATATAGTACAACTTACCTCATGCTATTCTTCAGACCTCACTAAATGCTTTGAACAGGAAAGACAAATTTATTTGGTCTTCTGTCAGCAACGGGAAATACCAGACATGAGAATGTGAATCATCTTTTCCCTCTCTTCCTCCACCCTTGTCAAAGATATATCTTTAAGAGGTTGATGCACTTTCACACTGCAGTTTCCTATGGGCCACAAATGAGAAGTAGCAAGTAGTCATCAAGCATTTGCATCTGGAGCCAATGAATCCTGGCCAATATCCCAGTACAAAATCCTTTCATTCACAGCAAGGAATAAATTCAAATCAGCCTAGAGAATTAGAAGGAGGTTAGCACTACTACATTTTCTACAAGCATTCCACTGATTTCTGTCTTATTCCTAGCTCTCTCTAGCCAAGTAGCATAGAAATATTTTGTCCACAAGTAAAGTAAGTACATAAACAGAAAACAGTATATTTTTTAAATGAAAGGGGCAACATCCCTATGTATTTTGATTTTTTCTCTGTGTGCTGGTATCAAAGCATAAATATACAGCCAGAAAAGCTTAATTATGTATGACTGTTTCAATCCTTTTAAAGGTCTTTGTTGCTTCCAAGGCAGTGATTTCTGTTAAAAGCTAGTGACTGAATTAGATGCCAAAGGCCATGTGAATTGCTTATCTATTGATTAGTTAGGAGAAATTGCACCATTGCAAAGAGTGAATCAGTTTTGCAGGGAGGCACCTTGAGTTTAACAATAACTGTCCAATGTAATTTGGGAATAAAAACAAAGAAATGACTGGCTGCCTTTAGACACAATCTGACAATTCAAATACATTTTTCAAACTGCAGGGAGCCTAATAGTAACTTCTTGAGGCAAATGTGGCATTATCCAGCACAGAAATATGCTGGAAATGGTTCACTTTCTTTGTTCAAAAAATGTTTTCAGTACCTCACTGATAGATAGTCACTGGCAAATAATGTGTCAAACCTCTCCTTTATTCAGGTTTCTGATTTTTTCTGTTATTAAAATTATATTCCATGCATGATATGATGAAATTGTTCTTATTTT
The DNA here is from genome assembly GCA_035584735.1 of Pseudotriccus pelzelni. Lineage (NCBI taxonomy): Eukaryota > Metazoa > Chordata > Aves > Passeriformes > Tyrannidae > Pseudotriccus > Pseudotriccus pelzelni. The sequence continues at coordinate 25,848,587 of JAWMRA010000001.1, forward strand.
TCAGCTGAAATATCCAGAATATGGCAGTACTCCTTGTTATACACATAGTTATTGTGTGAAACTACAGCAGCCAAAAGTTCCAGCTTAGAAGTTCCATCATCTTTTGTCATCTTTTGTCTTGTCAACTTTTTTCTTCCACAGACTTTACTTTTCTCATACATGTTTCCAGTTTAATGGCTGATCAAAATAATGATGTCGTTAATTAATTTCAGACTGCATCTACTCTTTACTTCCTGCCACATACTGTTAATTCCTGCGTCTGTCCTGTCGCCTCTGTCAAAATACACAAATGTTACATTTTATTGGTAAGTTTTATGGCACTGTACCCCTGTGTTGCTTCTGTTCCACAAATTAGTTTGGATCTATACAATGTGTCTTATCCATTCTTGGAATGCTAAGTTAAAACATAGTTAATATGGTTTTTAGCTTGGGGGTATGGAAATGGTTGTGACAGCTATAAGGCTGAGAAATACCAGATGTTACTTAATAAAGTATATAGTATTACACATTTTGATATGCCACTATGCACCCTTGTGTTAAAATAAAACTACTGAAAATTTAGATGAGCACCTTATGCTTGATCTTTTGCAAGATATATGCCTTGATTTTCTCCCATTAGAAGCACTGCATATGGCAACTATTTGGATTAAGATTATGGCTGTTGCATGGTTGCGCTAATTCAGGCTTCTATTGTGAGCAACAAGTACCTGGGTTTTGTAAGATACTTTACAAATACAAAACATCATCGTCAATACCTAGAAACCTTCATGCCACTATTACATGCTTGAGTAACAAATTGTTAATTACAGCTCTGTTCAGCCTTGATATGTCTCCCTCCATTATGAATTGAGGGACAACCAACTGAAAATTCCTATTTATCGGCCTGATGCAAATGAAGAGAACTCTTGCTTCCACAGCAGAGGCTCATGCCACAAGTTACTTTCAGGTCCCCTGCAGTCCTTTGCTTTGCTGTTTGCCCTGGTGAGCTTTCACTTCTCCCTCTCTCTAACCAGTTGATACTGGATCTCCCTTTTCTCCCACTCCCTCTCCTGGTGAAGATTGCAAATGCAGTGATGGGAAACAAACCGTGATAGGGCTTGTGCAGCTCAGAGGCAAAGTGACTGTTTTCTAAAATCTAACACCAAAGCAGCATCTGTAGGACTCCTTCTGCATCACTTTACAGCCACAGGGTTGATGAGGAGAAGCTAAAACCATGGCCTTGTCCTGCTCCATGACCAGGACTACACAGTGCCTTACAGCACCAGGTAATTTTCCCTTCTTGTGCTCGGAGGCCCATAATTGCAGCACCTGTGACCTTGATTTGGAAGATATCAAGCACCCCTAATTCTACCAAGTCATTAAGAGCCGTGACCACTACCCTACCATTCCTCAGATGGCCTTGCCAGTACAGATGGTCAAAATAAAAAGTTTGTCTTAAGGGCAGGCATGTTAGGGAGAAGGAGTCAGGGTTCAGGTGCTAAGACTCCCCATCTCACACCTCTTTTGCACAGTCATACTCTTATTTCTTTCCTATCTTGAAACTTAAGGCAGAGGTTTCAGTACCATCAGTAGAAGAAAATGATCTCATGGAGGACTCCAGCTACTAGATTTGTGCAGGCTCAAATCACCAGTCACCAACAGTCAAGTGATAAACAAGAAGCTGCCTGGAATTAGTGCCAGTGGAAAGGCAATACAGCAGCAAGGACACATGTAATAAAAGACATTTTCTATGCTGATATTGATCACCACCATCATTCCTCCTTGCTTTTGATTCTATTCAAATGAATTCTTGTCATTTCGAGCATATTGACTTGATTCCTCTCCAGATTTTATTTTTTTCTTCTTGCACTCAGATGGGTTTATTATACAATAACACTGCAATGGGTGGTAGGTGGGAATAATTATTCATTTAATTATCTGTTTAGCTTTGATGTAATAGCATTCTGGAATTTGTTGGAGCGTCACATTTCTCAAGAGTCTTCGCAATTATTTTATGATTGTAATACAGCAGATGCTCAGATGGGCTGGTCTAGTAAAATATGAACAAAATATTGGGAATAATGAATAATCATTTCCATTGTTTAAATATGAAACAAAATAAGCAGCTCTTTCTGTCCTTTTCTCCCTATAGAAAAAAAAATAAACACCATTATTTATCTGAATGAAAAGCAAAAGAATTCCCAAATACCTCAGCCAGTACATAAATTTTTTAAGTCATAGAATGATTTGGATTATAAGAGAATTTTAAAGGTCGTCTAGTCCAGTGCTCCTGCAAAGAGCAGGGACAAAACGAAAAAGTAACAGGCTTTTCATATTCAGCTGTTATTTCAATGTTACAGCTGACTTTACACAAGAAGTTTCACTTGCAGTCTTCCTGAAGCAGCAGCAGAGAAGCAGCGTGCCACTCCTGTAGCCTCGTAGCAAAGCTAGCAGAAAGGTGGTAAAGCCCATGAACAAAAAGAAAAGCAGGATCCTTCTTATGTTGATTTCTAGTCCTTTCAGAAAGCAGCAGACAATCTCTTAAAATACAAAATGCTAGAACTGCTCTTTGTAGAGCCAGCACTGCACCTTTGTGGGGATTAGCTATGGTTACTGTATGCACCAGGGTGTGATAAACCCACATTGGACACAACTCTAATTGCTTGTTTCGGCAAGGAGGGCCCAGTCCCACTGTGTGTCAGACGGATGGACAGGCAGTGCAGACTCTTATCAGAAATGCTGACATGTGTGGGTGTGGGGTTTTTGTTGGCAGTTATCTGATCGTGGCAGGAGAGCATCACGCTACAAATGCCCTTCTTAAAACATTTCATTTTGTACACGGTACTTAACATTTTGTTTTCTGCAGAACCGTGGCAGTGCCCCCAGAGCTCCTGTAGAAGATCATTGCACTCTCTCTGCTCAAGACAGAAATGAGACTGTAACCATATACAGTAAGCATTACGCAAAATCTAATGGATAATAAAGACCCATGTGTAGGTTTACAGCTCAAGAAAACTGGGGTTTTTTCCTTATGCAATAGCATGGATGATGAAAGTTTAAAAGTGGATTAAAATCAATAAACTTGCAAAATTATGTGCTAGAGAATAGGCAGTAAGAAGGGTAATTTTGCTTGGCAAAACCTGGGTACACATTTTTGACCAAGTACTAAAGTTTTAGAGACATAAGTAAGTTTGAAATAGCTTAAAATAGCTTTTCATTTTGAATAAGTTAGAGCTGTATTCATTACATTTTCTTCAGTACAAGAGATCATTGTTTTAAAAAGACGGCAATTGCTTCTCATTACACAAAGAGAATAATCTTCAGTAAGTGGGAAAACTCTTATGCACCACTGCTAAAAGTCATGTCAGAAAATTTTTCATATAAGAACCCTACAATTGGTATATAAAAATAATAAAGTAAGAAGGTGAAATTATGAGAGGGTAAAATCATTCCATTCTCATCTGAGGAATATAAATGGCTATGGGAGAACCACATGCAGTATCTGTGGGGGTAATCTACCATATTGTTCTAGGAGTCAGTTCTGTCAAGACCTTGTTATTCACAGCGTAGTACTTTGTGAACACAAACATTTTTTGAATTCCTGCTTAAAAATCGATGTAGACCTTCTCTGCTTAAAGGACATTTCATGAAGCACCGGAAACAAAGGATCATATCCTTTGTGTTGTTAACAATTTGATCTCTGGCTTCAACAGAGACAAATCTCCACAGTGATTTTTTTTCTTTATTTAGTATAAAGTTTAAGGTGATAAGAAAAACAAGGTTTGGATGTGGAAATTATTTCAACTAGCATACTCCTTAAAAATAAGGTTCTGTCAGGTTCACAATAAAACTGTGGGTTGAGTATGTAGTTATACTACTAATAATAATTTAAAAAAATACTGTCCTTTTAAAATTTCTACTCAGTTTACTAATGGAAAGCAAAATATAAAAGTTGAATAATCAGTATTATCAATATAGTGCTTTTTAAATCTTTCTTGTCCCAAAAGATCACCCACTAAAATAATTTTTAAAAAAAGATAAAAGGAAAACCCCCCGGAATTTAAAGCTTCATAGTCCCTCCATAGTATAAACTGTCTGTGATATGAACTAAGCTGGATCTCTTCCACAACTCTAAGAACACAAAACAACCCCAAAAGGAAGGCTGAAGTAGTTGGTTCTATTTGCACAGTGATACAACTGTTTAAGATAAGGGTATCATTCAGATTTGTAAACCTTTTTGAAAACATTTTTATTCTAAATATTTAATTTTATTTTTTAAATCTCCTACAAAAATTATCTTAAAGAGAAAGTGTTTTAATTAAGGAATTTAAATTAATTTTTAATTTTTAATTTTAAATTTAAACTAAATTGAACTAATAATTTTCTCCAGAAAAAAAAAATGCCTAAGCATTTCCAGCAAGAAAGAAATGCATAGTTAACATTTTAACAATGCTAAAATGCTTTCACAGTGAAACAAGCTACAAATTCCTGCCTGCACCCATTCATTTAAATCAGTCAGCTAGCAATAAGTTCCATAAGTACCCTGGGTCACACAAAGGCAGTAACAGTGCTAGATGAAACCTATAACCTTCACACGACTAAAACAGATAATACTGATGAAAAACTGCTATTGGTTTGACTAAAGCTATTTACAAAATTCTTCTAGAAGTATTTTTAATATTAACAATCACATTTCCAGACAGACTGAGATCACAGTGCATGCACAACTACTCCAGGGAGAGTAAAAGGCCACTAAAAGCCTTGGCCAGTCTCAGCCAAGTCTACTTCACACAGACTGGAATAATATATAACATCTAGCAGGGAACTTTGCCCTGCAGAACTGCACAGAGCACTGCAACCTTCATGACTGTTTCTTGAGATGTTACCTAAATCAGAATTCCTTTCTTTAGGCGTGAATATTAATTTGTACTCTAGTTCTGAGAAACAGTTATACAGAACACATACCATTTCCATCCTAACAAAAAAAACCCAAACCAAAAACACTTAAATACATGCTTGGGTGTCCTTATTCTAGGAAAATATTCTAGCAGATATTTAAGTAAATGCTCAAGATGTATACAGACATCTAAAGGTTTTGGTATTTTCAGTAGAACAGAGAAAACTTGGAGCTCTAGACAAGAAGGTCTAATCTGAAAAAGTTAAAGGTCCTCCTAGGGACTACTGGGTAAAATGATATGAGAATGATTTGACTTTGACATTGAAGACAACTCATCTTCCTTCAGTAGACAGAAGGGTAACAAGTTTGTTATGTGTCATTTTGTTAGGACTGAGAGGTGTTTTGATTAAGTAAAATAAATTGGTTTGATCCTTTCAAATTATTTTCATGAGGTGTTGTTTTGACTTTGAAATCATTCAGTTGTAAGAATAACATTATCTCTTTTATTTCATAAACACAAATGAATCTATGGTTAAATCAACAGAATATGACACCCTGCCTTTATCATGGAGTCATAATGGCCCTGTGCTATCATATATTGATTTTGGTTTATCAATAAGAGGAATAGCTTTTGTTTAGTTTAGTTTAGTTTCTGCTGTGCAAACACAGGTACGTACAAGGGATCTCAGTAGGGCATACATCTACTACTATTCCAAGCTGGAGAGTTGCTGAATTACTTTGGCTTGCTTGCTCAGAGCCTAGGACAGACAGATAACAGACACAAACCTGGGCGAGGTTCTGTTCAAAGCCATAAGGCAGGACTGACATGGTAGAGAGGACAGGAGGGGTTTGGGACCTGCAGAGAATAGCTGTATCAAGGTACACTATCTGAAATGTCAGAGGGTTCTCGGGACTGTGGATGAGACGCAGCAAACACTCACACACTCAAGAGCAAATGGAGACTTACGTAGAAACTCTCATGTCTGAGTGGACCAACAAGTGTAGATTTGACAGAATTACTTTGCTAGAATGTCTCTAATAGGCAATGGAGAGAGATTCCTGTGATGCTGACTCAGGTATAAAAATGATGGAGGCAAACTATCCTTATCCATCACCTATCTTTCCTCAATCATAGGAAGTGCCTTGTGGACAAGACATTTATTTTTCAGATGGCTAAACATTTGAAACTAATTTTTTCCTAAATCATGTGGAAGCAATGTACTTTCTATTTCCAGGTTTATCTTTAAACTATGAGAAGCCACAGTGGCCAATCACAACTCAGAGATTATTCATTACAAACTGCAATTATGTAGCCATGGAGGAGTAAGTATACAAAAGACTTTAAAACTATAATTAATCTCGGAAGTAAAAAATGAAAAGTGACAGAACGCACATTGTAAAAAATGCAGGATAAATTATGCTGCAGTGACAGCTCAAACAAAAGACTACCTTTTAAGTTAAAAAAAAAGGTAAGTTCAAATTTAAGGTGAATACTAACTTGAATACAAAGTTTGCAAAGGGAAATTAATATAGGATATCTAAGCTTTTAGTGAAATTTCTAGAGTTTTTCTATTATTTTTTCCAGTCCAACACCTTCAAAATATTGTGAATCCTCCATCTGAAAAAAGTTTACTCTCATCTCCCTATCAAGAGGATAAGGAGATCATTGGAAAATTTTGAGGCTTTTTGCTGCAGTAGCACAGCTCACCCTTATTCCTATTTTCCAATCTACCTGCTCTCATCTCCACCTCCCAAAACGTGCACCTCCAACTGCACCTGAATTTTGCTGGATTTTAATTTCCTTATTAAAATAAGAGGCATTTCTCTTAGCTCCATCTCCAACACCTTGAAAAACTTCCTTTTACAATAACTGTCCCATCATTCAACATCTGCTGCTTTCCTATCTCCTGGTTAGGGAGGTCTAGCTTCTTTACCACAGCATTCCTGCTTCAATCCACATACCTATGAACAGCATCCAGGGAAAGAAGCAAGATAATCTACAGCAATTTGGAAACATTTCTGACTTCAATGGATCCTCAGATTCTTACGACTCATGGAAACATCTGAATTAAGTGAGTAAAGGAATTTAATTTAACCTAAACCACCAAAATGCAAGTCCTAGGAACCAAAAACAGAGAGAAAAATTTAGTGCAATGTAGTCTTTTGGATCAAGTTTCTCGTCTATAAAACAGATATCTTCACTTTTCTGGAACGCTATCACTACAAAATATTTGTGAAACCTTCATATTTGATGTGATAAATCATAAAGGCACTGAGAAAATTTTTTTAAAAAATTTATTTTATAAGAGAGTTCATCATGTAGTAAATAATATACAGATAATAAATAGATGCACTATCAAAATGCAAATTCACACATATGGAAATGTGTTTCCCATCTTAACTTAATTCTCATTTTTATGTATGTGTGAATATATTTAATATAAATATTAATCTATATGTGTGTTGTAATACACACCTAGATGTAGTCTTAAGGTAGAAAAGCAGGTTTTGATCAAACATTTCTTCGTTTCAACATTCATAATTTTTTGATAGGAGTATTACTTGGGAGTTCTGCAGACAGTTCCAGGAAGCATTAAAAATAATTCTAATACATGTTTGTGTAGGAGCAGGGAGGAGGGAAAGCTATTCAAAGATGCTGGAATATTTCTGAGAGAAAATGGTTTATGAATATCATTAGACTTTTCTAACTGGACACAGATTTGAGGAAAAAAATTACAGAAGATGCATTTCACATGTTTCTTTAAAAAAAAAAAAAAAAAAGAAGAAAAGGCACTTGAACAACTGATGTTTTCCAATCACAAACAAACCTGCTTACTTTTCCATCTTTCAGAGAGCTACAGAGTAGGAAGCTGAGTTGCATGGCCCTGCTGGATATTTTACTGTCAAGACATATGAAGTCGACATCTTTCTTTTACCCTGAAGTGCTAATAGACAGATTTTTAAGCCATCCCTTGTGCATTACCGATCAATGCCCTCCTGTATTCAGAGCAGCCTGTTTTGGAGGTAAAATTCCTTAACTGAGAGACAATCAAGTTTCATTTGTGAAAGATAAGGCAGTTATTTAAAGCTGTTTAAAGACTTGGAGCATTAAAATTTTTCTAGCCAAATAGGTTCATAGACAGAAGAGTGATGAAGTAGATAAAATATTAGAAGCATAACAATTTTAGTTAATGATCTGATCCTGCAATTTATGATATATTTATTACTCTGCCAATAGTCACTGTCTCTGTGATAGAAAGAAGTAATTGATCAGGCCAAAATCATAACAAGTCGTTAATCTGCATTCAGGGATTATTTTAATTAACAGTGTAAAGATCAGGACCACAAAAAAGTGGTTAAACCACAATCTGAAAATGATATTCCAACAAGACTAAAAAGAAAACAGATCAGATGATCCTGACAGCACAGGAAAAGCCAGTCTGAACAGCTGATATTCCTACCCACGGTTTTTAAAAAACACCTGTTGACCTTGGCTGGATGCCAGGTACCCACTGAGGCTGCCCTATCCCTCCTCAGCTTGGCAGGGGAAAGAAAACACAAAAAAAGGCTCATGGGTCAAGATAAGGACAGGGAGAGATCACTCAGCAGTTACTGTCATGGGCAAAACAGCCTTGACTTGTGGAAAAAATTAAGTTAATTTAATACAAATCAAAGCAGACTAGTGTGAGGAGAAGAAAAACAGAGCTCAAAACAACTTCTCCCCACCCTTTCCTTCCTCCCAGGCTCAACTTCTCTCCTGATTTTCTCTACCTCTTCCACCTCAGCAGCTCAGGAAGTATGGGGAATGGGGGCTGTGGTCAGTTTATCACAAGTTGTCTCTGCCACTCCTTCCTCTTCAGGAGACAACCCCATATGCTTCCTCTGCTGCAGCATGAAGTCCCTGCCATGGGAGACAGTGCTCCATGAACTTCTCCAGCATGGGTCCTTCACACAGCCTACAGTTCTTCACAAAGTGCTCCAGCAGGGGTTCCCCACGGGGTCACAGGTCCTGCCAGCAAACTGCTCCAGTCTGGGCTCCTCTCTCCACAGGTTCACAGGTCTTGCCAGGAGCCTACTCCAGTGGCTTCCCGTGGGAAAGCATCTTTTTGGCACCCAACTGCTCTGGGCTGGGACCCACCAGAGGCTACAGGATATCTGCTATAGCCTGGACCTCCATGGATGGCAGTGGGACAATGCCTCACTATGGGCTTGAGGGGAATCTTTGCTTTAGCTCCTGGAGCACCTCCTCCCCCTCTGACCTTGGTGTCTGCAGAGTGGGTCTGCTTGCAGTCTCACTCCTCTCCTCTCACTGCTGTTGCTGCTGTTGTCCAGCAACATTTTCTTCTTCTTAAAGATGTTTTCCAAGAGGAGCTACCACCATCACTGATGGGCTCAGATTGGCCAGCGACAGGTCTGTCTCGGTGCCGGCTGACATTGGCTCCATCAAATATGTGGGAAGCTGCTAGCAGATTCTTCTCTACACAGAAGCCACCCCCGTAGGACCTCACTAACCAAAACTGCCATGCAAACCCAATACACGCACGGAGTCATTTCTCCTGCAGAAAGAAAGAACAGGCAAACCCCACAATCTTAGCTGGTGATATATTAATTATCAGAAATACTGATAAAATGTTTCTAACTTTTAAAACAGAAGAACATTTTAAAAAGGCATATTAGCTCACTAAAACAAGTGGGTTAATTTGAGTTTGTGTAAATGATTTAAGTTCAAACTTAAATCAAAGTGATTTAAGTTCATTTAAGTTTAAGTTGTGATTTAAGCAAATGAATGCTACAAATCAACAAGTTCAGAAGTCTTTTGGTAGTCAAGTAGCAGATAAATCATTAGTCACAATCTACCAGTAAATGAGTGTATGCAGTTCAATCTGTCAGTCTAGGGAGAGAAAGCAAGGAGAAGGTGCTGCATCCTCTTACACTCATTAAATATAATTTGTTTATCTTACACTAGTACCTAGAAACCATCGTCCTAGACCACGACCTGTGCTAGAATCTTTTATTGTAGCTGTGCATAGGGGTGCATGTGCATGTGGTGCACATGGAAAAAAAGCCAATATTTTGGGCAACAACTATATTTCTGACTGGAAAGCACGGTGATTAACACATTGACAGAAGAAAGTAACAAAGATCTTAAAATTGTGAAACAATCGGGAACACTAAAATAAATGTTTCATTTGATACAGAGTCGGGAGTAGTAAAGAAGTCAGGAGAAAATCAGGAAACAGAAAAGGGAATGAACACAGCATTTGAAAGAGAAGATTAAATATGACAAAATATAAAGATAAAATATAACTTTAACAGAAAACAAAAGGTGAAGAAAAGCAACATGATGTTGACAGGCTCTTCAAAATTGCCTTCAAACTTCCCTCCATCTTCTTTTATATTATTCTTTTAAAATACAGTAAGTTTAGTCCTACAGTTCTGAAGTATTCCAAAAACCTCTCCCCATACAATTATATCCACTTTTGCCTCATAAAAGATCGGTAAAGGTGAAAAACACAAGGAGCCTTGGGAAAAGAGGAAGCTTGATAAGAGAGGAGCAGAAGAGCCACCACACACACTTAAAAAGCTGCTAGGAATGAGGCAGTGAAGAGAGTGGACAGGAGTCAGCTGGGGAAGAGAAAGGCCAGATACAACCTATAAGAGCAGAAAATACAGAGGCTACATACTCAGCATAGCTGCCATCTAAAAACATGGAAAGTAAGCACTCTGTTGTCAGGAATTGACCCAGAATTACAATTTCTTTCTAAAAGCTCCACATTCCTTCCCTGGCCCCTATTGGGGGACCTCAGGAACCCTAAAAATGTCTTTTGAGTAGTATGGCAAAATGCAAGTTTAAGTTTGTTCAGATTATTTTAATTCTTTTAGTCTGCTGCCTGTCTGTGTGCAAAGTTCTGTTTCTGCTGATGCAGAGTATCAACTGATATTTACCATGCATATCTCTAAACAGATTTCTGATTACCATTTCTTATTTAACAGAAAAAAATACAGACAGTAACACAGTAACATAGTTCGCTTGAAATAAGCTCCTGCTATATAAATTATGTTATTTATTGACCAACAATTTTTGCATGTGATGTGTTCTGCACAAGGCAGCCGTAGATGTCTCATGCCATGTAAGAATGCTTCAGCCTGGAATGCACGCTGCAAGCATCCTGACAGCAAAAAACAACACTGTCATGCCATTTTAAAAGGCATTTGTCTGCGTGAGCAGCAATCAACAAATTTCCAGAAAGGCCTTCTTAAAGCTAAGCACGATGTGAAGAACCACAGCTTTTAATTAAAAAAATAAAAATAAAAATTATAGACAAATATGCCGTCTATATGCACTTTTTAATTCTTTGATGTTTACCAGGTCCTGCAGCACATACCATCATTACCAACTGCATCATATCTCTGTAAGTGTGAGAAACTTCCCTTTTCCTTCCTCTACAGAGAGTTTTCAACTATTTAGGTTTCCTAACCTCCAGACTTACAGATTAGCTTGGAAATATGCCAGCTTCTGTTATTTGCCCTCTCATTGCTGTTTCTCTTCTCTCTCCAACGTGCTATTATTAGGACAGACTAACACATTTCTTGAAAGAAAATGTAATACCATGTTTGATAATTTCATTTCACAGCCAATGCCATAAGAAGCACTCATAACCCAGTAGAAAACAGCTTTACATTGCACAGCAGATCACACCCTCACATCCTGCTTCTCTACTCTTGCAGAGCATAGTCAACTTTCCCACATAAGGAGGACAATGGATCAAAGCCTTGTACTCATTCAGTATTGTATTTGTCACCACCACTTTTTACACTGTCCAAGCTGCAGTGCTTTTAAACAAATGGCACCACAAAACAAACAAATTCTCCAGAGAAAAACTCTTGGCTAAGCTGTTTCCACTACTGAGCCACTGAGATCATGCAGTAATCAGCATGAAAAGATCTGGCAAATGGGATTGTAGATAGGAGAATAAAGTTCTATATGAGAAAGCACAAGATAAGTTTATTCTTGAAAACTGTTTAGTTTGAGATAGGTAATTTACAGATTGAAGGAGGTTTAAAACCTCACTCTTAAATGAGGGAATGGGAAGTGTTTTCCTTGGGGAAGGATGATTATAGAACAATGTGTATATGTCAGCATTCTACCCGACACGTTTAAATACTCAGAAAATAAAAATGTATCAGTGGGTAAGGCAAACAGGTTCTATAGCAACAACAACAGTTTGGTGAAGGCAGATTTTTCATGAAAGTTGATGCAACACATCAGTAGGAGATAATACCCCTGAAAGTCCAAACGCTGCTAGAATGTTTCAAAAAGGAAAAAAAAAAAAAAAAAAAAAAAAAAAAAAAACCACAAAAAACCCCCACCAAAAAACCCACCAGCCAGCATTCCGCTAGCATCTTTTTAGCATCTCCTTTTATTCAGGCTTTTATTATTGCAATTACTTTTTCATAAAGAACTTGTCTAATCGTTTTCATTTCATTACTGAAATGCAAATGGGATTGAAAAAAGATACCTCAGCATCTTTACCAAAACTCCCCAGACAAGATGGTGATAATTTGTTTAAAAGTGCAAACAAAAATGTTGTTGGTGTAAGCTTATATCTTATAAAAACAGCTGTAAACAAACTACCACATCAGTGTTATATCAGATAGGTGTTGCATTAAAAAGAACCTTTAAAATTTGTTGCAAATTAAATCATGTTCTCTAAATGATAATAAAGTAAGGCCCTAGTTGGTCGTTGTTGCTTTTTAAAGAGATAACTTTGTTGTGTTTATGCCTATGGATTTTTTGGATTCTTTGCTTTTTGTAGATTTTAGAAGTAGCTGTAGTTAGCTTACCTTTCAGCACAGTAGTTGACACATTTACCCAACCCTATCACCCCATTCCATAACTAACTTTCTAAACTCCTTAGCTTGTTTAGACTTCCCTCAAGATAGGCCTTCTTTCTGTATAAGAACATTTGCACCCTGGCTTGGACAACAAGATACACCTTCAAAGCCCAGAACTTTGGAGGAGCTCCAAGGACTGGATGTGTTGTGATGACGAGGAAGATGAGGAAGAGGGGGTCTTAGAGCCCCCTACCTCAATTTCCCAAAGGGGCATGCCAGGGGCAGAACTGAGAGGAACTGGAGGGTGGATAGATCTGGGATTGGTTGGAATAACACCTTAAATTGTGGAACCCAATGGACACGCATGTGTGCATCTCTGTACTGCCATGGTTGAAGGCCTTCTATTAAAATTGCTCTCTTGTCTTATCTCTACTAAAAATTTTTTGGCTCCTGATTAAAGTCAACAGTGTCATGAAATCATAACATACATGGCTATATGAATAATTTAATCTCAATTCATTGAAAACATCCAGTTTTACATGGCACATTTATTCTAATTCTAATATGCTCATATATATATACTTTCAACCACCACAGTTGGTCACCAGGGTTCTAATTTGGCCTTTATCTAGCCACAGACTTACAAAATATTATTTGTAAGTGGAAAGCTTTCATTTTCTTATTTTGAAGTTTACTACTTAATATTCCGAATGCTGGTGCACAGAGCATCAAAAAATACAGCCTACAGGTTACATGACAGATGCATTTGTATGCAGACATGCAAACATGTAGCTTTTCTGTCCATCCTTCCAAAGCCATGATTTTCCTATGCACCTCCATATTACATCATAGCAATTAAACAGTCTTTAATGAACAAAACCTTGAGGCCCACTCCATTAGCACCAGAATGACAACACATTCAAGTAGCAAAATCCTGTCTTTGCACCTGGTAGATAATGCGTTATTTTTCAGGCACGCACACTCTTTAACTCAAACAAAACAGAGAGAAGTCCTTTTGTATGCAGAGAGCATTCAAAGACAGGTGCATTGACAGTAACACATTATTTTCATCCACAGAGCCCACACACAACCTCATGCCCTTAGCTCATATTCTACCACTGTACACCAGCTACCTCCTCACAGAAGCAGTTTCTTTCCTGCAGCCCAACTCAACGGCAAAATCCAGAACAAAAGTAAGGGAAGTACTATCACCCTCTGCAAATTTTCCAGTTAGAAGGAGCATCTGTATCAAAGGATACACCTTACATTATTATTCCTAAAATATGGCGACCACATTTTGCAGTTTTGACTTGTGGATGGTGGTGTCTTCAACTTAGTGACTCAAGATGCTCCTGCCGCAATGTATTCACCCATATATGTTCCTTGATTGTTGTTGCTAGACAGGAAAGTAAAATAGCCCCAAACCCACTGCAGCATAGTCATGTACCCTGATACTCATTTTCAGTGACCTTACTATGCTTGACTGTAGATGCCTCAGCTCAGGAACTGGTTCATATTTGCTTCAATTCATCCTGCCATTTGTAGCAGCAAGATCTGCTACAGAACAAACAATAGAAAGCACCAGCTGCCTTAGACACACAACTTTAATCCATTTTGGTTTTTTCGACATTTCATTAATATCTCACTGAATTGCTATAAATACTCCCTTACTGCTGTAAACAACAGTGAAGATATATAATAGATGAACAGATGCTGAATTCTATAAATGTGCAGTCTGAAATAACAAGAAAATCAGCAGAGTGGCAAGTTGCAGTGCACAGAGCTGCTATGCACAGTAATCTGATTGTTCCAGATGTATTTGTTTTGAAAACTATGCAATTTGCAAACACAAAAACAAGATCTAAGAGCAAAATCGGATCTAAGAGCAACCCGGTCTAGTAGAAGGTATCCCTCCCATGAAAGGGGAGGAGGACCTCTAAGGTCCCTTCCAATCCAAGCTATCCAACAATTTTTTGAAAATGTAGACCACATTATGAAACACATTTACATGCTAAAAAATATTCTGGGGTTATAGTAAATGAGCTAATTAAGCATAAACATTCAACACAGTGCTATAGATAAGAAAATGATTGTGATCCCTGGATGCTTAAGCCAGCAAATACTAAGATTACTGAAGAGCTGGTGTTTATCTCTGTAAAGAGCATTAGTGAGATCATTACTGGAATAGTATGTCATGCTGTGCAGTGCAGAATTTAATAATTACTGAATAAAAAGTTATAAGGAATTAAAAAATGTTTTCAAAATAACTTATGAAAAACCCATTTGTGAAAGTGTGATCTCTAATTGGTTTATTAATTAGAAGGCTGAGATATGACTTGATCTGCATCTGCAATTACATGTAAGTAAAAGATTCGTGGCTCGTGGCTCATGGCTCTACATGATAACAATTTTAAAAAAATGTATAATGAGATCCAGTAACCAGAAAACAATGAAAGATAAAGTTCAGGCTCAGGTTTACATTTCTACTGTGAGCCAAAGGAGTCACTGAGAATATACTAGGACAGAGGTGTATTCAAGCATTTTTGTCTTTTTTAGTCATAACTTCTTTTCAACATATGCCATACCTTATGCAGAAATTATGTGCGTCTTAGGGACTGTCAGTAAATGAACACAATAGTCCCCTTTGATTTTAAAATTCACAAAGATCTGAAATTCCTAAAATTACATGGTCAAAACTGGGTGTTTTTTGAAAAGCAAGGGAGTCCCCAGGAAAAATATTTTCCTATGCATTTCTCAAGTGCACATCATCTAGAACAGTATCTGATTGTATTTCAAAGTTCTTCACAGTCTATTCAGAACCTACCTGTCATATTCAATACTCAAACATAAGTTCCTAAAGATGTCTTAAGAGGAAGAGGAACTGAGCATCAGAATTCACTGAAGACCACCCCAGACAACAGCAAGACCCAGAGCAGGTAGAGGCAGTTCCAGCAGTCTGTTTCTAATTACACTCTTGCTTATAATGCTCTAAACAAAGTGTCTGCTTTGACTATCCAGGAACAAAATCTTCCACTAACTATACATAGTTTGATTTTCAAAGCTTTGCATTTGTTCTTGTAAGTTTTCCTTGTGTAGGGTAGCACATGTAAACGGCCACTCTGCTGCCTTCTTTCAAATTGCTCCTGCATGTCTGGGATGCTTAGAAAAGCTTGAGAACATTTAGCCTGCTAATGCTCTGCAAAATTTTCCTTTTTCATTGAGCAGTTTTGTCTTAATACTCTTCATTTACAATACCCTCATTTTACCTGTATGGTTAAACCAAATATCTCTGGGGACAAGAATTGCCTTTTTGCCTTAAAATACAGGCCTGGGAAAACACAGTCCTAGAACAGTGTTCAGTGACAATAAGTAAAAATTTAATACAGTTAATTGACAAAAGCCCTTCAGTTTACAATAATTTAACATCTTCAAAACACTGAACTGTGGGTAGAAATTACATTTCACTAGCTTATGTCCATTGCTACTGTCCCCAACCAGAAAGTGTCTTTTCACTCACGGTGCAGGATTGAAAAATCTCACTTCAGTTCCTGAAAATGAGTTCAGCTAGTGGCATCTAAAACATCAGATTACTTCAGCAATTACTTTTTCTCATATTTAATTATAATAAAATGCTTTCAAATTCTAATGTTTTCAGCAAGTCAAGGAGTCTTTTTCTACAAGGAATATTATCCATTAAATATCACATTTAACAACTCACAGCAAATTGACATAATTTCTACCATTATTCTTCACTTTTTGTCCTGTGTAGCACTGTCTAGATTTTGCATAGCTATGTTACTGCCCATATACCATGTCTAGTGGGCCCTGACTGGATATCTTCCTTTTACCCTCAGGTTCAATTCCTCATTTTCTTTTGTCTTTTGACCATTCTCCCACTCACATAAGGAACTTAATTACAAATGCTAAAACAAATATCAACACACCAGTGCTTTGTTTTAACAGTTGGTTTAACCAGACTTGATATTGACAAGCAGTCTTTTAAAACTACAGTCCACATAGGAGAGATGCATTAATCAAACATGGTTTAAAAAGTGATTAAACATCAGTCTTGTTTTGCAAAAATAGGGGGAATTTTAGATATAAGCTGTTCTGTGAAAAGAGAAAAAAAAAGGAATAAACATATAAAATACAATACACATTTCTGCTCCTTAGCACAGTCTAGATGAAAACACTTTCATATATAATTCATTAAAGCTCCAGTATTAAACAGGCTAAAGCACTTTTATTAAATGGGTTTCAGTGCTACGAATCCTTCAGAGTAATAGTTAGAAATGGAATAATCTTGCATTACTTGTAACTATGGTGCAGATATGTTTTTTGGTTAATGCAGTTAGAAAGGAACTGCAAATGTACTTTATTAAATTTCCAATTATTGCCATAGATGGATGTGCTGTGAAAGTTTGTTTTGCCCATGCCATCCTAAGGACAGTGCAAATTAGAATGAATGAACCAAACAATGTTCTTTTCGTGCTGCATCTCCATATTTTCCTTCCTGTTAATTCTGAAATCAAGCATGTTGTAGGACATCTGCTGTACTGTCTATTCTTCCTATTGAGAAACTCTTTTCCCATACAAGCTTGTAAGTCTATGATTCTGTCCAAGCAAATTATTTTTCACTTTGCTGACAATTAAAAATGGATGGGAAAATTATGTTTTTGAATCAGACATGTAAATCTTTGTTTTCTTTAACAATGCAAAAAAATAACGTTTTTTTTTTATTATTTCAGGATGAGTTATCCTCCCATGGGAGATGTCCTCCCGTTTTTTTGAACACCTAAATATTAACAATTAATAGGATAGACTGAGAAGAAATTCACAGAATTGAGTGGGAAGTTGTGGCATCTTCTTTTTTTCCCAAGCAGCTTAAAAGTAGGACCTTTCAGCCAGCTCTGAGACTCATGTTCAAACACATACCTGCTCTTTTTGATCGGATTTGAACATTTAGAGCTCAGGAGAACAATCTTGCTGACATGTTTCAGGATATTTCTCATTAAATTTTTCTCAATTCCTCTTCCTGACACCAATACTTTTTATAGGAAAGTATGAAATATATTACATTAGAAAAGGAGTAGGAATTATTTTATAGCCAATAGAAAAAAAGCTCCAGGGTTTGGTTTACTTTTTTTTTTTTTTTTTACTGCAAAACCCAGGGTTTAGTCAGTGCCTGCAAGTGGAATCACAGGAGAAACCACAAGAGATGGCACGCTTGCAATTTGCCTGTGGAAAATTTGGTCAAAAAACAGACTGCAGAAGAATAAAAAGCGCTGGAAAGCACTGCCTGTTTCTCATTTATCTGAAGTATTTCTTCTTCTAAACAATCAGAAAAATCCAATTTAAAACTCACAAATAGTTTTGCATTAAAATAATTTTTAATATCTTAAATAAATAAAATTATCTTAAATTAATTATATTATGGACCAAAAGGCCACCCAGATATTTCTGAAAAAGTATTCTTATTTTGACAGGTGTAGCAAAACACTTTCAAAGTTGCATTTTAAGAAACATCTCTTTCACTGTCTTCAAATAGCAAGTTGCCTCAGTACAGGCTCAGATATCTGAAAATATTACTGGTTTTTAGTTAAAGTTTGCACTTGAAAAAACTTTTAAAGGTTTGCAGATGTCTGTCATATTCTGCTGTAATTTTTCCATTTCTTGTTTGTTTTTCCTAGCAGACCCATATTAAACAAAACAAAAACAAATCAGAAAAATTCCCATGTCTTGATCAATATACCACACTAGCAAAAGATTGCGGTGCACCTCTAGATTAATTGTATAACCAACAGAGGCTACCAAAAATCATAACTTCTATTTTTCTGTTGAAGTGTTGAAAGAGCTGCTCTATTGATGAGCATGAATTAGCAGACAATATTTTAATTACCAAAGTCAGCCTTAATTCAATCATATGATAAACTTCAGATGACAAAGTATTTTCAGCTGTAAAAGGGGGCCTGTGAAGGTAGTGAAATCCCTGAAATAGCTGCAAGCCTCCCTGTATGGCAAAATGGCACAAGGCAGACATGGTCACAGGGTTTCGCCTGGTGGTTCCAAAGGAGTACAGGTTTATCCCAGTGACTTTTGGTTAAATGAATTAACTGTGTTTCATAAGCAAATAAACGTTCCTTAGCTCACTTCTGCTGCATTGCCTCCAACGCTGGGTTGGTGGGAAGGAGGCAGGTGAGTACAAGTTCAGGGCTGTCCCTACTGGGCACCTGTATGACATGAAGAGCCAAGGGACACAGCTTCCAGCAACCTTCAACGAGTTGCCGTAGCCCACCCATGTTTTCTAGGTGGGTGTGACGTGGAAGTAAGTATTTTTGCATTGGTAACATGTTAGGTGGAACACGTGAGATATACACACACTTTTTAATAAAAAATGGTTCCCAAAGAACTGAAGCAAGACTTAGAGAAGGAAAACATATGCTATATCTGTTGAAATGATTTTAGGGATTCATTCAAGACTGCCCAAAAAGCACAACAACTCACCAAGACTATAGCAAGATAGTCAGCTGTCAAGCCACAGCATTTCCTAAGAAACAGCCAGACTGTGACAGCTGCCAGCTGAGCAGATGTTGTAGCTGTTGAGAAAATATTTTCCATACAGAATCATAGAATCATATATTTATATAAAACTCCACTACTATCTAAAACACACTTTTTGTTCACAAAAATAAAGCATACAATAGAAAACTGTTGTGTAGAAAAAATTTAGAGGCAAAATTATATATTCGATGTTTAAATGACAAAATTACATTTCATATTTCAAAAATGCACAGGAATCTGAATCATAGTTCACTATCTCTGCCGCAGATACTTCAAGGGATACAGCATATGGATAAACTCAATTCTTCAAAAAGCAAAACCCTTTGTTCTACAGAAAGGCCTTGTACAGTATCCACACAGAGCTCTGCAGAAGGTTTTCAGGCACTGGTCATGGAAGCCCACCTGAGTGGATCAGACCATAAATTCAAAAGGGAACGCTGCCAGGATCAGTTCTTGTGCTCGAAGCAGCATAATGAGATGGCCTGAGAATGGGTGCTTGAAGGTGCAAAGTCAAGAGTCCTGGGATAAAAGCATGTTCTACCCATCTCCTAAGCCAAAGTCCAAAGTATTACTTGCTCTCTCTAAGCCACCATCACTGATTGAAGGAAAGGGCATGAAGGAAAGGTGACAACTCATGTTCTAAGAATGTTGTTCTAAAATCAGATCCCTGCACCCAGCACTGGTTCCTGGCCAATGAGCTGCATGAACTTTTACAAAGGCTAAAAATGGCATGTTTGCACCCTGTTAACTGTATACAGTAAACTAGTCTCTTTATACCAGCTGTTGGTGCTTGAAGTAATTGAAGCACTTCACTGGGCATTTATTTCTGAGCTTCCAGGAGACGTACTACGGAAATGAAAACAGAAATACTGTAAAACACTAATCCTGTCTCTCAAGGCTGTGAAATTCAAATGGCCACATTTTTTGATGCTGATTTTGTTTTATGGGCTATGATCAGGTACCAAGTAAAACCAATCTTGAAAAAAGCATTACATGACAGCTTAACTGAAACATTAGATGTGAACACCTCTTTTCCAAAGGTTTCATTACAAATCTCAGTGTTCAAAGGCAACAAATTAAAAGTGTTCCTCAAACTTTATTAAAGACGATTTAGCAGATGTGCACTTAGCCTCCCAAGCACTTGTGTGCAGTAAAGGACAGGAATAAAACTCACTCAGCATGGTGATCTAAAGAGGTGAAGAATACGAAAGAAAAATTCTATTTAATTGAAACAAAAGATTACTAGAATTTCCCTAATAGTACTGGCTTAATTGGTCCCTAAGCAAACTCTGTCATGGCCCACTACTAAGACACTTCCTTCCCAAACTTCAGCACTCTCTGTAACTCTGGCCTTCTCATCTCCAGTGCCTTTGGGAATGGCTCAAACTCTCAACTTGTTGTTTCGTCACTGTTTATGATATTTTCAGATCTTTGAGAACTCCATGTCTACAGAATTTAAAAAAGCATTTCTGAATTCAAGAAGATTTTCTCTTTTTCAAGGTTGAATGTAACCCAATCTCCTTATTTCTTCCCTTTCTACACAGAGGGCACACAACCTTAAGGAAAGAGAGAAGGTTACATAAGGAAGAAGAAAGGAATCTGAGATATTCTTACCTGTGTTGCTTGTAAGCCTCTGATCTACTTTTGTAAAGGTGAATATGCTGTTTTGACTACCTGTATGCTAAGGGTTTGCTGTGGAAGGGAGAGGGTGTGGGGAAGACAGGAGGACTGCTTCTCACATCACATATATCTGGAAACATAGCAATGTATTGGAATGAGTGCAGAGAGAGAAACCAATAGTTGGGACAAATTATACTCCTCACTGAATGAAGAAGTCAAAAGACACCATATTAATCACAAGCAGGTTCCCATCTTCTTGAAGCAAACTGAATAAATGCATGTTTCACACTACAGCTAGACTGCAAAATTACAAATTAATGATACACAACAGAACCTATGTTAAAAGAGCATTATTAAAGTTTTCATTCAAATGCTGGATTTCAAACTTGAGAAATAACAGAACCATCTGTACGTACACCATCAATCACCTCTCATCTTTTCCAGAAATATATAAACTACCACATTTTGTTGCATAATCATACTCTGAGTTCAGACCTACCAAATCTCACAGACTAACAGTAGATAGACAGTGGGCTTGCATCCCGTTCTCTCCCCCTGCAGCTCTCTACATCCCAGCACAACCTGGGACCTTCCTCCTGTCCTGTGACTTCACATCAGGTTCCCCAGAGTACATGGATCTGAGTCTGCCTGTGTGCTGCCTACAGATAAATCCCTGGGAGAGGAATTGTACCTGGTAGGTAATGTGCCACCTAGAGATCCACCACTGTGGTCCACTCCATGTCATAGTGTCCACATTTTTTGGATCGAGTACACTGAGGAAGAAAATAATTGAGGCATGCATCATTCCTTCAAATGCAGAACCTGTTTGATTTGACGTGCTCAGCCATTGTGACTATATGTGATTATGCTCAGCTACTGGGCTTGCCTATTTTCTGCACAGTCTCAAACCTTCAAATACAGGCCATATGATTAACTCACAATTCTCCCTAAAGAAGTCCTAGATAGAATTTCTGAAGACTTCATGGGCCACCATCTCAAAACACATCTGTGAAAGGGGTCAGTGACGTTAACTTTGTACAGCTGAATCTGAAGCAGATGACAAAGTCATAGCTTTTCTCACACCTACAGAAAGTAAAAATATTTTAACTACAGAAATTTAAAAATTCTCTACCAAGTATTCAACAGTTTCAGTTCTGACAGAGACTGAAAAAGGATCCCCGTGAAACAAACAAACAAATAAAACCCCAACAAACAAAAACCCCACACCTTTTCTCCAGACATCTGTGACGGCTAGAGAACTTTAAAGATGTAATCTCAGAACATTACAGAATGGGCTAAAAAAATATTTTTCTTCTATGGTATAACAGTGTGTGAAGAGTAAAGGAGAGAAAATGGTAAAAGGAAGTGACTGGAAAAAAATTATTGTATTACTGGCTGAAATTCTCTGAAAAAAAGTCAAACATGTCAAGTGAAAATTTGAAAAGTTACATATTCATTGAGCTATCCCACTCAGAGCAGTTTCCAATTACCATTTACTTTTAGGACATGCTGGAAAAGGTTTTATATAACTATGCTTATGTATCTTTTAACTCCTTTGTTTCTGTGGAAATGAAATTATTTAATACGAAAATTTTGTAACATTTTGCATATTATATTTACAACTTAGATTATAAAATGAGAAACTCTAGGTCTTTCTATGTTTTACAAATACTGGTGGTTTGTGCGCAGTCATTCTTGATTTGGGATAGAAGGATGAATTCACGCTTTCCTAAGTTTTCTTTCAAACCTGTATTCTCTCATTAACATAACCCTTTTTACAAGTTCTACACCTACACACCCTCAGAACTACAATTATGGGCATTCACATCATCAGTAGCCTAAAAAATCCCTTTTACATCAGCAAAATATAAAGAGAAGCAGTAACTGCTTATGTTAACTGCAGCTAAATTTATCAAACTGAGTATTTTGCCTCTAGCTATTTTAGTTACTACAAGCTACGTAAAGATAGCACAAAAAATTAAAAAATCTGAGGACTACTGAGGCTACATTTCCATTAGCAAGAGGCAGAGGTGTCAATGGAAGAATATTTATAGGTGAAACAATTAGTTCTAAGGACTTACAACAGCAATAATAGAAAAGTACACATTCTGAGTGTTTTACCACGGACTAGCCCTACTCTGGTCCCAGGGACAGCCAGTTAACAGCTGGACTAGAGTAGGTGAGTACATGGAGTGTGTCTTCTGATTTAATTTGATCAGAAGAGAGTTAATTAATTTCTAGTCTTTCCAACTGAGACTCACTTCAAAAGAGCACTCCTGGCCCAGACCACAACCCTAATGTAGGCACATCTTGACAATGATATTTATGAAGCTATTGTACTAACCAAGATTAACCCTATTGAAGTTACTGTTGTAAAGGCAAGTAAGCAAGATTCAAATCTGGACCAAGTAAGAATATCACTGAGCTTTAAAACTGAATTACTAATGCTTTCATAAAGGTTTATATTTGCCTACAAGGGAAAGGGAGGAAAGCAGACAGCTTGAGGTCTCAGCAGGTGAATTAGTGATGGTGCTCATCAACAATTTAAAGAATTGCCAGGAACAGTTACATTAGCTGGATAAGGTAGGTAGCCTGTAAATTCATTACTATCTTAGCTGAAGAGATAGACTTCAGGAAGAGAAAACCTACTTTACTTTTTGTTGGGGTCATGCAGGGCTGGATGCAGAGAATCTGGTGGACTGTGTGACATAAAGAATTTACAAACTCTTACAGGGTAGCCAGAAGTTACCAATTTCTAGATTCCCAGAAGTCCCTATTATAACTGAATTCTAAAAATTTAAGAGGAAGCTGGGTTGTAAACATATGTATTGTTCCAGTTACATTGCCTGCAGGCCAAGTAACTCTTATCCAAATGAGGAATATAAAATAATTCCTCTGATGATCAAGGGAGATTCTCTGCTTTAGAATTTCATTTATCCAGTGGGGATAAAGGGACCTGTGTGCGCACGAAAGGGTTTGGGGAGTTGCTTGTTTGATTTAATGAGTGTAATTTCTGTATCGAATTTTCAAGCATACATGAAATTTCAAGCAGACTGTTATTTCTATCCAGAACCTTATAGAAGTATATCCTTACAGACCTTAACAAAGAAATGGTTCCACTATATGGTTTCAGATATTTCTTCCTTCTGCTTTTTCACATATTCAAATAAAATAAATAAAAAATCCTATAGCAAAATCTGCAACTTTAAAAAACAATATTCAGAAAATATATATTAAAAAAAAATTAAAAAAAAAATTAAGAAGAGTCAGGCTTTCTCCCTGACCAGGGTTTCTATCTTCCAGATTCAGCCAGCTAAGGTCAGTCCAGCAAAAAGAAATGGACGATTCATCCGGATCTCAAGCTACATTTTATTTTATTGACACAGTTCTGTCTCTGCCACAAAGGTTTGAAAGATCTGAAAGGTGGGCCCATGTGAACATCATGAAGATCAATAAGGCCACATGCAAGATCCTGCACTTGGATCAGGGCAGTCTCAACCACAGACACAGGCTGAGCAGAGAAGGGATAGAGAGCAGCCCTGAGGAGAGGGACTTGGGGATGCTGATGGATGAGAAGCTCATCATGACATGGCAGTTGTGCATTTGCAACAAAAAAGCCAACCATATCTTGGGCTGCATCATAAGAAGCATGACCAGCAAGCTGAGGGTGGTAATCCTGCCTCTCTGCTCTCATGAGATCCCTCTTGGAGTCCTGCATCCAGCTCTGGAGACCCCCAGATGCCAAATTATTTATCTAGTTCTCTCTTAAATATTCGCCAACTTTTCAACTCATTTTTAAATGTGAGCTCCAAAGCTAGACTTTAAATCAGAAATTTAAAATAAAGGTTTAAGAAATGGCAAATACAAGCAAAATGTCATTATGTGAAGGCTGATCACCTAAGTTGTCAAACTAGAAAAGAAAATCTGTCACCACTAAAGTCAACCTGTTTATGAAAGTCAGCCAAAGCCCAAGTGAAACAGAAGCGTATAAATTCTATGGTTTAAAACCTCTCTGACAAAGGGGTCTTGAAAGCATCTGCTATGGTTCTGGGTTTGTGTGACTCTAATCTGAAGGATTCTACAAGCAAAAGGAGTTACTTAATATTTAGGCATTGTACATTGCTAATGGGTTGAGGCTGCTCATCCCTCCAGAAACTGGTTAATAAGGCAGACTCTGTGGAAACACAGATGGCTGGAATTTGCTGTGAACTTTGTCATCACAGTTACCATACCCATTCCTTCTCTTCTGCTTTTAGTCAAAAATATTTTCTTCTGTCTTCGGAGCAACCTTTCCATCAAAAAAGCTACACAAAATAGTGGGATATTTTTCTTTGTAAGGCAACATTTCTAGTTTTACACTGAAACATCAATAACTTGAAGAAGTCATTCTTTTGCAGGGGAGGAAAACTTGTCCACATCCTAAATGTATTACAAGAACTGTGTGGTGTATGAACCACAGAAAAGCAAACTTTTATGCAACGTGGCACAGTATAAACTTGTATTATATGAACACGGTTTAAGTAACCCTATGATAGTCAGAAAGTGAAGAAGATCTCATCCAATACAGGAAAAAAAAAAAAAAGAAAAAGGATAACATACTGTTCACATGAAGGCTTCTACCTGGGAACTTAAGTAATAAGCACAATAGTGTTAATAATGCCTGTTAAATTAGTCTGATGGATCTCATCCTTGTTCCATTGGGGGAATCTGCAGCTCTGCTTTTTATTCCATTTTGCTGTAACCTCCGTGTGAATCATAAAATCACAGAATATGCCAAGTTGAAAGGGACTCACGAGGATCATCAAGTCCAACCCTTAGCCCTGTACAGGACCATCTCCAAGACTCACACGATGTGCCTGAGAGCATTGTCCAAACGCTTGCCAGTCTTGGTGTTGTGACTACTTCCGAGGAGCCTGTTCCAGTACCCAAGCACCCTCTGAGTGAAGAACCTTGTCATGGGTTTGCCTAGGGACAATTTTTACCACACCCCCCACAAATTGCTCTAAGGTGAGAGAAGCTTTATGCAGACAAAGAGATCTGACTGGGGAGAAAATAATATTAGGATTTATTATTAGCAAAAATAAAAACTAAGCAACTACATTTACAGCAATTCTAATTA
>JAWMRA010000001.1:25874698-25893967 GCA_035584735.1 Pseudotriccus pelzelni
TTGTCGATATCAGCTGGGGAGTCTTTCTGCTGTGCCTTTTGCGACCGGACTTGTCTGTCTCACATTGGCCTTTTTAGCCATCAGCGCTCTTGTAGCAAGCGTGGGTAGAGCCCTTCCCAAATCTTCGTTCGTGAAGCCTAGCCATGACATGACAATCAGTTTACAGGATATCACAGGGAATGTTCTGTTGAAGAGGCTTGTACACCTTTCTCAACTCAGCACAAGGTGAACATCCTTCCCTATTGCTCTAAACTCCTTCCTACCGGATCTGTGCTGACTGATCTGACTCCTACTGCACTGGTGGCCAACTCCCCATTACTCCTGATGTGCTTCAGGTCTTAGAGGAGAATCAGTGAGAAGCAGAGTCCTCATGGAACAGAGCCACAACAAAGGTAGTGCAAAAGGAACTACCAGGGGAGGCTCTATCCAGTGAGTTTTCTCTCTGCAGGAGTCCTCAAAGGTTTTAAACCTCACCACTTAATGCCCATTTCCTTTCCTGTGCTCCTCACTATTTGCTTGGCTGCCTAGAACTGCCACCCCCTTGATAAACAGGCACAATGAACGGATGCAACAAGTTGGAAGGGGTGGTAGGAAATCTCATAATTTCTCACAGGAGGATGATCTGGCAGGTTGAGCGAGGAGGAAACAAATCACTCAAGTTTTACCACAACAGGGAGCTGCCTGGTGACGTCTGGGAAAAGGAAACCAAGGCAGGTACTTATAAAGTCACTTACCTGGTGCTTCCTCATAACTTTCATGACAGACTTGTCATGACTGTTCTGTTTTACCATGGGAACATGTTAAAACTCTTATGCATCCCATAGAAGCCCAAGTGAGTGCACACTGTCCCTTAGGGGCTGCTAGCTCCAGGGCAGGCTGATGGTCCAAGGAGCTCTGACTGGTATCTGCAGTGGACTTCCACTGTGCAGATATTTCCCATTTCCACCAAAGTGAAAACAGCTTTAATGAGCATTCTCTTTCTCCCATTTTTTCATCTCTCTTGTCTTTGCTGCAAACCTGTGAATCCAAATCAGTCAGATTTCTGACATCTTTAGTATGTTTGGCCTGTTACCAGAAATATGTGAGGCCATTTATTCTGCTGAAGATGTGTCTGTCCTCAACAGTGACATTTAGGCAGACTCAAGCCGCTTTCCTATACTGCAGTGTACCCAGTACTTATGGAACACACATTGCAGAAAAATAGCCATTTGGTGAAGGAACAAGAATACATAAATACTTCCTTCTTTGTCCTTTCTTTTGTCTAACTACTCCCCAGATGTTTCAGATTCTGTGGTTCACACATAGCCAAGTAATGCTCTTGTTTTTGCACAGCAGGAAAGAAAGGGATTTCAAAAGTGGACACATAACAATTCCTTAGGTCTGCTGCTTATCAAATATTTCCTGGCAATTCTGTCTAATCCCTGATCCCTCTCTCAGATTTTCTCTCTGAAGCAATTGAAGCCTTCTGTTTTATAATCAGCTCCCATTCCATTTGATAAAGTTCAAAACAGCCTTAAGTGGAAATAATTTCACTTGGTAAAACCAGCTCTGGTGTGGCACACTGCAAATAACATTTAACTCTACTAATCAAGCATGTCATATGAATGAACTTCCTAGTCTTTCACTACTGAACATCGTGTCCTCATCCAATTTTACATTTTTTCCAGTGGTATTTGTCAGTGTATACTTTCTTTCTTTATGAAAATACCTTACAAGGAAGATACTATAAAACTACATTTCTTATTTTTCAGATGAGTACAGGGCCAGATTTCTAAAATCAGTTAGATGTCTGAATAGCATTGCATATGTAAGCCACAATCTGCTGATTCTGCCTATGGTGATGAAAGATACTTTGTTTTTCTCTGCTTTTAGAAGGGTTATTAAAAGCTCCCACTAAACATCTTTTACCTTCTGGCCATCTTTATTCCCTATGGTTCACTTTCTTCCACCGTAGCAACTTCGTACTGTTACAGTCTAAAGCTGAGAACTTGATGAACTGAAAAAGTTTGTTCTGGTAAGCTGTCAACCTTGCCTAGGTGCTGATCTGACTTTATAGATTTTATTCCTTTTGAAATTTTCCAAATGTTTAGTGATACAGCCATTAAATCATCCTACACATACTATGGTTTAGAGCTTTACAGTTTAGGGGATATGGCTTAGGGTTTTTCTGTTTTTGTCCTCATCTTGCTTCCAGCCTGACAGCAAAGAATATGTTATGATTGAGACATGCCCAAGAAATGCCCTGTGTTCTTACAATCCCAGGCAAGCTTGAGACCAATGGCAGATGAGTGTGTTACTTTATAGAACTGTAGAACAGTTTGGGTCAAGGGGAACCTTAAAGATTATCTAGTCTAATCCCCAAAGATCATTCCTTTTTAAAGCCTTGTCCCCTGTCTAGCAACAGCTCACAGAAACACTTGATTTTTATAATTCAAGCCCCTCAGTTTTTACCACTTAATGATACTAAGGGGATAAGTGTTTGCCTGGTTACTAAAATTGGATTTTGTGGTTTCTCTGCTGGACATGAAATGCTGATTTAGAATCCTGTTCTCAGACATTTACTTTGCAGAAGCCATGTATATTTTAGGCCTTGTTAAATCTCCAATGTCTGCCTTTATCCTGCCACTCCAATGTCATTCTTCATCCTCTCAAAATATTTGACTAGCATTGTCTACACTTCTGGTATGTGTTGTGATTCTGTATGATATCATGCCAAAATACTGCAACATTCAGGTTTTATTCAGTTATGCTCACATAACATTTAGTATTGTCATCTAGAATTAGAGTGCAATTTTTATATAAATGGTCTTGCTACAGACCATGATCCCATCTTTCTCTTCGACATATTCATTTGGAATAAAATAAAACACAAGAAGGATAATTTGTTCACATAATATTGTGTAATATTTCCACAAAATCTCGTTTGGCTAACATATGGTATAAAGTGGCAAAATTTCTCTCATGTCTTACTGACAAATATAATGGGCTTTATTCTTCTGCTGTTGTTTTGATCTTGTGTTTGAGGTTTATCTGTGCTTCCAGGAAAAAAGGTCATTCACCCATATGATTATGAAAAAATTTTATCTGTTTGATACCTTTGACTTTTTTTTCCCCAGAATGAGATTTCTCCTAAGAGAACAGTTTAATCTAGGCCACATTTTGATCAGATATCATACCTCTGGAACACTTATCTGCCCTGAAATAGCACAGTGAGTAATTTCTGCAACTTTGAAAGAATTTTAGCAATTTTAACACTGTGCCTGTTTGATTTGCTACGTGATCGAGATAATTCTTTTCACGGATAATTGCCACAACCCTTCTGAAAGAAAACCAAATTATTCTGCCTTTTGGGTATGTCATGCCTGCTGAAATGCCTCTTTGCTTATTCTCTGATGGTTACTATTGTAATGCCTGGCAGTCCATCTAACTGCCAGAAGTCTATATAGCCATTAACAGTAGCAACGTAGTCTGTATGGATTCCTGCGGAAAAACCCCACATTTCTTCTTCACTGCAGTGCTCAGGCACATACTATATTTTTTCTTTCAGTTTTTCTTATTTCTTCTGCTTGAACTGTGTGTTTTTGCACACAGCTCTTTAATAGGTCTCTGATACTTGTAGTCTTACTTGCTCACTGTATGGCACTTGTGACCAACTTTTTCTGTTCCTGAGTTATGTGCTCCCAGCCCAACTGTTCTTTTCATAACACACTTCCTGAAAAGAGAGTTTCCTAAAGCTGTGCCTGCAGGGTGTACTGCGCTGAGCTAGTCCTGCAGCCCTGTGCTTTCCCTGGCCTAGCAACGCATGCTTCTCAGCCCAGTGGAGGAGCCTGTGTAGAGCATTGTGCTTACAAAGAACTGCCATCTCTGGAGCCTATCTCATTACCTCTCCTTGGCACTGTCTGCTATGTGTACCCTAAATTTTTGTATGTTGTCATAATGTAGTGACCTCTCCTGGAGATCCACTCCTCTATCACTGCTGCTTCATTTCTGTGGAGACTTTTCCACTGTCATGGAAGACTGATTTTTCAGCCAGCAGAATCATGCTGCAGCACATGGAAATACTGCATTATGTATAATTCCACTTTTCTTTAATCTCAGTAGATCTTACTTTGAATAGCCTAATAGTGATTCGGTCTCACTTTGTTTGGTTGCTGCAATTCCAGATTTCTTTTATAGGTACATACCTCAATATTCTCGCGTTCTTACTCTTAAATGCATGGTAATTGTTGTTATTTGACATTCAGCAGCTATAAATGTTATAGTTAAACCAATTGCCTCTCCAACTGTGTTTAGGGCACTTAATCTGCACCAGAGAATTAGGGGATTTTCTCAAGTTCTTCTAACACCTTTCTCTGGGTGTAAAAGCACACTATATGCGAAGTCTACTGCATCAGCCCTGTGTTGTCTCAGTTCCTTGCAAACTCCCTCCAGATGTTAGAGTAACCTCCTGCTTCATAAAACTAATCAGAATCCACAGTGCACCACATTCCCCCTGCACAGACTCCAACTGTTGCTTTTTGTGCTTGAATGGCTGATTCCCTGCCTCTCCCCTGCCTCTGGTGTGCTGCCTGGCACAGGTAACAAATGCTTCATCACTGACCCGTGCTGGTGTGAAGGCCCCTGGGTTCAATTAAATGGAGCAAGAGGCAGTAAATAAACCGCATGGGCCAGGGCATTAAATCACTCAGTGCAGAGAAGAATTAGATGCCGAGGTGGTTTGGTTTGGAGGTGGGCCGCGTGCACTTGCACCCACACTGCAACTTAATACCCTTACTGCAAGTTAATGACAATTGCAATCAAGCAGGGTGATGTCCCCTTTCTTCCTTCCAGTCCTGCTTTTTTTACGTTCCCAGCACTCTCCCCAATAAATTAAAACCTTTCCCCCCACTGCCCCCGCTGCCCTCCCCTCCTTTTCCTATTTTGTTTTACTGCCTTCATGCTGTTCTCCTTTATTTCCAGCATTTTATTTCAAGCAGTGGGTTTGAAGTGCTCTCAGCCCATCTGCTGGTTTGGTTTAGAACAAGGACTGGAATGAGACAAGGGCTTTTGGAAGTCATGAACTATTTATAGCATATTTGTTCTTTCACATTGGCACTAAACTTTGTTTATAGAATCACCTGCAGTAGAACCTGAGCCAGGGGACCACAGCTCACTTGATCTAAAATTGGCTTTATTTCTTGGGTTTCTTAACAGAGACCACATGTGTGTGTCCAGTGCAGGCCAGGGCATGTTTGATGTTTGCATATATGTCAAAAGCACAAACGTGAAGTGCCCATGAGTGGCTGTGTGTGTGTGAAGTTCTCAGTGTGCCCTTGAGAAATATTCTTAGACATCATATGTGTATGCGGAATATGAAGGGAGTTGTACATGTGCATTACCACTGTCTAAAGAATAAAGGTTCCCAAGAGAAAACTTCAGTCAAAAATTTTTCATTACACTTTTTCCAGTCGGTTTTCATTTTCTCCAAACAGTATTTTTGTCTTGGGTTGGCCCGTTGAAACACAATGCCTTTTTTTGTTTTCATTCTGTGTTAAATATTTTTTTTTCAAAACAAAACAACAATTTAAATGGAAACCAAAGCAAATCTGTCATTTTAAATTGTTATTTTGATGTAAAAGCATTTTATTTATTTTTCTAACCAAAAATTGACATTTTAATTTGAACCAAAACGAAATTTTTCATTTACTTTCTAAGTATCAATTACAAATGAAAATATTTTCTTTACTTCTGCTCAAGAAAGCCAGGCTATTTTGTGCTTGCAAAATTGTAGGTATGCGGCTTTGCAGTGTTTGTGTGTGCATAATTGTGGCGGCGTGACTATTGTGCGGGATGCGCGTTGAGTATTTGCAGGTGTTACACACGCACGTACGTTTTGCAGAATGTGCCCTCACATCCATATAGTTTGTATATCCACGTTAGCGCAGCGACGGTAAGATATGCACACAGACGTTGAGTTCATGCCAGTAATATCTACACGTATTTACTTTTTCGGGTTTTCCTTGCAAATGTGTTTTTAATGTGCATGGGGTTGTTGCAGTGCTGCCAACAGTGTTAAAAATAACACAGCAAGACTGAGTAAGTAAGTTGTAAGTTTTGGGGAACTGAGAGATTTTGGTTTCTTTTGTCCACTTTTTTTTTGTCCGTTTTTTTTTCCTTAGGTTGTCAGATTCATGTTTTCAATCTGATCTTTACAGTTTTGATGACGGAAGAGCGACATTTTCATTGTAAAAGTAGATTTCTGATTCTGTAGTTCATGAAGAAAGTAGCAGGACCTGCATTACATTTTGGGAGCTGGTAAAAAGTGTTTCTGTTTCTGTTTGCAGGGTGGATAACTGGGTATGTGCTTGTAATAATAATAATGCTGTATACTCATGCTTTGTTCTTGCATGCATCTGTAGTTAGCTAAATGTTTATGCATTTTTGCCACATGTTGGCTATGTATTTTTAGCCATATTAAAGTTTCGCTTCCAATCTAAATCAGACACTTAAGTCTGATACTTAAGTTCATAGGAAGTGGAGAGAAACTTTCAAATCAAGAAAGTCATCCTGTCCTAAGATTCGTCTCCTCTGATAGTGGGGACATTTTTGGACATACATTTGGACTAGCTGCCTAACTTTTAGGTATGCTGACTGCGTGTGTTCAGGATGTGTGTTTGCCTGTGGTTTATAGATATGTTGGGATCCATATGGCAGTTCTATTTCTATGTGCAATATGGGTGTAGATGCTCATGCAATGTCTATGTACATACATATGCATGAAAAGCAGTCAGCAGGAGTTTTTGCAGAGCATACTGTGAGTATAAAATACTTCAGTCGTCGTTCAACTTGGATCAGAGGGTTCTGTTACGTTCTGCTTACCTAAAATATTTCAGGGCAGCTTGGTACAGCATTAGGCCAAATGCCGGTGTTATAACTTAGCCTGATAACCTTGTCCCAGAGCTAAGCTCCCTGAAAGTCCCCATTTCCCGCAGTACCATACAGGTTTCATGTTCCTCTGTTCCTGCCTGGCTCCAGAAGGCATGAGCAAGCTGAAGAGAGGGAGCACAGTCTCATCAGGAAGCATGGTCCTTCACAGAACATTGAGCATGTTCATTAGGGTACTAACCTGCAGTTTACCACGATGAGGCAATGTAGATTCACAACAGCACTGACCCCCATGGAAGTGTTTTAATTTGGAGAATGGTGATGTGGTATGTTGGCACTTCAGGACATGAAAATTCAATTTTCTGCTATTTTTTTGTAAAAACATGATTTTTTCTTTCTGAGAAATGTTAACATTTCAGTTATTAAGCTAGGGTAAAATAAGAAGGTGAGATGTCAAAATTTTCTGTTGGATAAATATCCTGAATTTTGCTTAGTTTTGCATTTACAGGTAATCTGTGTATTTGAACAGGTGTATGAATAGTCTATATTTAATGGGAGCCCTTGTGGTCAATGCAGTGAATACTTTCTGTGAACTGAGTAAAAGGTATGAAACTAGAAAGTGTCTAGTCACATACCTAAGCACTTTCTGGTTTGTAAGTATTCATGTTAGCATGTTGGGGATCTGATTTTGGGCAGGTGAGGACTGCTGTAGGTCCTCTGACTTCAGCTGCCTCTGTTGACTGCTCCCAGGATAGATAGTGTCCTGGAAAACATGCTTACTATGAGAGATTAAAAAAAGATCTGTTTGTTTCACTTGTAGAAGATCTTAAGAAACAATTCAATCATATTCTATAATTACTTATGGAAAGAGAAGACAACTGATGTTGCAGGCTGGGAGCATGGGGCATATTTCTCAGGATGCTCCCATACACAGCATGTCAGTGACAAGGAGTGGAGCAGAGAAATTTATACAGTGCCTCCAGGAATCCCCAGTGGGGCCCCTCTGGTGAACTTTGGCTCCCCGGCTTGCTGCCAAGCATTAACTACAATACTCACACTTGTTTTTGACAACAGCGTGCAGGTTGTATTTCACCAATTGCTATTTTGGTTTGGGAGTTATGGCAGAAATGTCTCTGGGTACTTGGCTGGTATAAGCAGAGCAGGAGATTTACTCTCATTGTGTAATGTCATCTTTCAGTCAGTGCTTGGAACTAAAATTATGGGGTGTCATTTGCTCTTTTTATTAAATTTTGGGGCCATACACCTCTTGGTGTGGGAGAAGTATCTGGGGAGTAACTTGGCCGGATTCTGCCTGGAAGGATAGTCTCATCTATTGAACACCCGTTAAAATATGAATTAGTCCTTTCTTATTTTTCTTTTTGTCTATATGCTGAGACCAGAAGCAGCAGCAGTTGCCATCTTCCAAACTGCTGCCTGAGATGATAGATGAGTTTGGCCCTAGAAGCACAGAGAGATACTGAACTCAGCACAACACAGATGTTGCAAAGCGGCCAAATTAAGCTTTAGTGGGAATGTGCAAGTTGGGTCTTAGTCAGAGTATCTCATGCCTGCCTGCCTTGCTGAAAAGCAAGAGCGAAATATTAGCAGCTGACCTGGTGGGATATACACTTGCCCAAAATATTCTGTTACTGGCTGCAGATGAACCTGCATCTGATCTGCTGTGTGACTTTCCCGAGGATCTCACAGCCGTGGGGTGGGGAGGCAAAGGAGTCCTCCAAAAGAAATATTGATTTATGCAACCTTCATAAATCTCCATAAATCACAACACGGGAGATAAAGTAGAGATGTTACAATGGCAGGCCATGTTTATTCCTTAAACCTGGCTCGGTACACCACAGAAAATGTATCTGAACATTATAGACTGTGAGAAAGATTCCAGGGAGCTTCTGGTATAAAATAGAAATAGGTTGCTAAATTAATTATTAAGATGGAAATTATAACTGTGGTTATGACATAAATTGCTAATCTACACAGCTAGTAAGATCAACTGACTGACGTTATTCTTTAAATGAACACACCAATAAAACTTTATGAGAAAGTGCCTAGAGACCCACAGTTATAGGTGGCAAAAGCTGTCTGTAGGTGAAGGTCCTGTGCAATATTTTCAGCCTAATAGAGGGAAAGAGGAAAAACAGGAAAAAGGTGGTGGGAAAGAGTCAAGTGTGGATACAAGGAAAACAGTATCAGGGAAAAAAAAATCTCAATAATGGTTTCATGTTGCATAATGATAAACATGAAATATAGTAAAAGGTGGCAAAAATGTAAGGGATGAAGTGGTGAATATTCTTTAGTTTATTGTATCAGCCTCTTTACAATCTTGAGATTGTAATCAATGTGTTCTTGGTATTAAAGTGATAGGATAACCCACAATTAGAAGTTAAAGGGGACAAATATGTTTTGCAGTCTTTTTTATTTTTTTCTCCAGCTGCAGGTAAAGAAGAAGTAATAAGAGAGCCAGAGATTTTCCCCAGTAGAGAAGTGCAGTCCTGCGAATGTCAGTTTGAACCTCCTGATAGGATTTAACTAGATCGCAACAGGAGGGCAGAGGGGATCTAAAAACTGCCTGAAAAGCAATTCTTCCTTGTGACCAGCAAGAGAGGCAGGCTGTAGACAAATATAGTTTCTGGAGGGTGCAAGTTAAAACTAGATTGGATTGCCAAACACAAAACTCTGTTAGAGATTGTGTAAACAGAGAAATACAAATGAGAATGTGCTAACAGATATATATTATTTTTTTTTATATGACCTGCCTGTGATGTGACTTTGCCATTCTGCGTATGTGAAAATAAAACAGAAGGAGACCTAATTCTTACATATTCCTAACCTTATTATGTACATTCCTCTTTTAAAAATACTCCCTATTAAAGAGATGAATGTGTGTGGGAAGGGTAGATATGTTTTCTGTTTGTATAGTGAAAAAGTATATCTGCTATAGGTATCAGGAAGGACCATTTTCACTCACGCTGGAGGAAAACACAGTAGCATTGAATATACCTTTTTTTGATTTTTTTTTTCACTGCACAAACGTATGCGTGCATTAAAACCTTTACAAAAACAACAAAACTATTTTATATATAAGCCCCAGATACAAAATTGTTTCTCCTTCAGGTGAATAACAGCAGAATGTTTTCCAGTTTTTAATGTTGGTACACCTTTTTCTGTTTTTCCCAAATAAAATTTATTTTTTGCTCTTTTACTTTTGATCACTAGAATCAAATGCCATTGAGAATGTAAATGCTTTTATTTCACTTTTTAGTTTTTAATGTTGCTTCATTTTGTTTTTTAAGACTGTGTCAAATTAGAAAAACTTAAGAAGGAAAATAATTGAAACTGAAACTGCTAACATGCAAATTTATCAGCTTTGAAAAAGAGTAGCTGAGTTGTAGATTTTTCCCGTAACTTTTCCAGTTCCATGAAGAATTTGAAAAGAAATAAACACTAGAAAATTGAACTAAATAAACATTAAGAAAAAAAAATTGAATGACTTAAATATCAACTGAGCTCTAAATATAATCCAGTCTGCTGTAGTTCACGTTCCAAGTGTTTGAAACATTCTGATTCTCAGAGAGCAGAAAAAAAAAAAAGTTTTTAAAGAAAATCCTGCTCCTAAGAAAAGGTTATTTTTTTGTGCAATATAAATTTTCAGTAGAAATTTTTGATTGGCAAGAATTTAGTGTCATGTTTAAAATAGGTAAAGCAAATAAAAAATAAAAGAAATCAAAAGAGAATGTTTTATTCCAAAATCGGTGTTTTAAAACCTGTTCCCACCTGGACTCCAGAAAGTAAATTTAATGCATGAAAATTTGGTTTGATTACTGTGATACAAGTTTTTTCCTGGGCTCATAAGACACCTCTGACTGCACATCGATACAGTGTGGTCTGATATGATGGTGCTCTCACACTCCCTGGTCCTGGTGACCCTGCTTGACTGTTGATCTTCTTTCTTCACTTTCTTCTTTCTCACTCTCCTGGTAACTTTTACCTTTCAGTTTTCCTTCTTGTGAGGTGGGTATGAAAAAGCTTAGTGTACAAAAACTCACATAATGATACTCTGAGGGCGAATTATGTTCTTGCTCCCCTAGGCAGTTCAGAGTTGCCTGGAATATTGGAAAACAGCGCAGATTTAGGCTCTAACAGTAATTTTTATCGCTGCTATTTAGGAAATGGTTCTGGAGTCTCTACTTGGCAGCTCTCTTTTACATCCATCAGCAATGCATCATAACTGAACCATCAGCACTAAGTACAAATTCTCACACCCTGCTGGGGACTCAGGACAAGCCTCCCACAAATAGCTTTCCATTTCCATCCTGAATTCAGCATTAGCCAATTTAGAGGCAATATGTGGCTCTAGGAATAGGCTGTCACGTACAGTATGCACAAGACAGCTCTCCCCTAATCTCATCTAATTGGCAACAGGAGTCGCTGTCATTAGGCACAGAGTGTGAGAGGCATTACAGTCATTAGCGTTTGTTCAGGCTATCAGAGGGAGGTCAAACATTTGGGGAGATTCAGACTGGTTCCCTAGGAAGACGGTTGTGCTCCTGAATTACTGCTTCCACTAAGTGCATTCCTCAGAAGAATTGCATATTTGACCTGCTACTATGCTCATGAAGAATCAGAAAATAGAGATTTTTAGCTGATAACAACTCAAACTGATAATAACTTTGGGACATATGGAAAATGCAATATGCTTTATATTTTTTATGTGGAGATTTAGTAATTCAAGATTCCCTCATCTGCCTCTGAAATACAGATGCTTCTATATAAAAATATTCTAGAAAATGCTAATTTCAGGTAGATAGGAACCTTTCATTTTGACACCCTCTTTTAAAAATATTGAAATATACACTGCAAAGAAAAATATTACAGAAAATAGATTCAAGGTCACAGCCCAAGGCTTCATTCAGAGAAACCATCACCACCAGCTTTATCTCTGAAGCAAAACTTCCGTGAAATCGTCACAGACTTGTGAAACAATTCCACTGCAATTAAATTAATTCCCCACTGGCAAATAATTCTGCTAGACAACTTCAGCAAGCAATAGTGCAATTTGACCGTAGTTCTGGTACCCAGACTGGTATAAAATGCTGACTTGGCTTTTGAGAGAGGCCCCAGGACTGCAGAAAGTAATTTCCAGCAGAGAGTGGTTTCTGTGTACTTAGTCAGAGAGGTTTTGTATTCATTCAGCTGGCAGAACTCCTGCCTGCAGGTCAAGGGGATTGACACTGAATTATCCCATGTAGTGGTACCAAGTGGTACCTGCTCTCGCAGGTCTGAGCAGAGGCTGTGAGGTGTAATGGCCATATCTGCTCCAGCTTAAGGCCATGGCTCATCTCCCCATCTCCAAGGCACTGACAGGACTGACTGTTTTCAGCTGTCCCTTCTGCTTCCCTGAGCATCTCGCATGGCCTGCCTCCTGGGTCACCCCAACCTCCCCATCCTTGTCCCACAAGGCTTCTCTTCACCAGTCCCGCAGAAAACTCCTTGTTGCTTTGGGTTTATTTAAGCGGAGACTGTCTCGCCACAAACACCTCATTTATGCCTTTTCTTTCTCTGGAAAATTCAGGATTCATGCAGGGTTGTGGTTCGAGGAAAATTCAAGTCCAAGCAGAGTGCTTGATCAGACTGTGGCTCAGGCAGGCGCTCTTCACTCAGCACTAGCATTGAATCTTCCAGGCTGCGGTGCCTTCACAGAGGCAGAGAAAATCGTGTTTTTCTGTGAGCACAGCATTCATCTGCCATGTCTTCTGTTTGCACCAAGCTCTTTCATATCACAGGCTGTGAACAGAAATGGCAGAGTAAGGTCAGTTTGCTACCAGTAGAGGTTTGCAGCTGCTCACCCTTTCTCCTCATCCTACTGCCTGAAGATCCTGTAGGGCTCTGTGCAGGGCAGATGATACGGTAGTAGATGAAAAAAGCCCCTACAGGTACCAAGATGTTACTGAAGAGGTATAAGCTGTAAAACTTACCCTGATGATCCAGTGCCTTGGAGCACAAGCAAGAGATGGCGCTAGAGCAGATAATGTGAGCTAGAGCTGCCATGGGAAATATCTCTGGTCTTGTCAGCATCACAAAATTAGCCTGCAGGTGATAATAACAACAACAGCAACTGCTGTTGTAAGAGGTCACATACTGGACAAATGCTGTTGTGCTGTGACTGTAGGATGTCACAGCATCTTCTTGCAGGCAGAAACACTGCTAATGGTAAGAAAACATAGTGAATCCACAGTTAGTACATTTGCAGTGCAAGTCATCTGAGGAGGGCAAGCAATGGTGGGGCTGATGTTGTTTCATACCAACCCTCCCAATGCCATTCCCCTAACAAGAAGGTAACAGAGGCACTGAGTACCACTGAGCTCCCAGTCCGTGATCAATTTGCTTCCAAAAGTCTCCACCATGAAATCCCCAAGCATGGCAGGCAATGATGACTTTAGCATAGCAAATTCTAATTTTCCCTCCATTCTAATTCTCCCTCCATTCTTTGCCCCATTTTAGGTGAATTTTTAAAAAAATCATGAAGTGCTGCCTGGCCAACAATCTGGATGGTTTAGCTAGAACATCAGCCATGGGTGATGAGAGCGGTCAGTGCCATACTGAAGATAAAATAGATGGATGTTTTCCCTGATTTTGGCTAACAAAACATTTTGCTGAGGCTCCTTACTATAATCTCATATTAAAAATGCTTTAAGGGGCATATTAATGGTGGGGCAAAAAAGACACAAATAGCATTCATTGGAAATGAAGCTATCTAATTATTGCAGTGCCCACAAGGGATGGTGGTTGCACCGGTAGGTGGGACAGGTGCATAAAGCTCTGCTCCAGATGTCCTTCAAACAGGCCTGGTCCATGGTTTCCACACTCACTTTACAAGCAGGCATTGAGCCAGCTCCACTTCGTCCTTGCAGAACAGGCCCTGCCTTGTCCTTTTCCTTATACCAAATAACTATTAGCGCTGGTTTCTTTGCTGGGCTGCTTGTGTGGGTGCACAGACACTCAGAGTAGCATAAGGAAGGATGTGGGATGAAGAGCAGGTTTTGGAGCTGCCAGTGGGGTTGCTGCTATCGCAGCAATGGCAGCTTATGCCACCTAAAGAAAGGAGAGCAGATTGATGGTGCTATTTGAGGCTGCAGCTAAGCTTGAGACACAGAAGTCAGGAAAGCTGTTTGTGGGGCCTGCTTCCTCCTCCACACCATAAACGTCTTCCCACTTCTGTGCTCCTGCTGTTTTTTTCACATCTCTCCCATGCTAGTCTGA
This sequence comes from Pseudotriccus pelzelni, assembly GCA_035584735.1. Classification (NCBI taxonomy): domain Eukaryota; kingdom Metazoa; phylum Chordata; class Aves; order Passeriformes; family Tyrannidae; genus Pseudotriccus; species Pseudotriccus pelzelni. The sequence continues at coordinate 25,888,838 of JAWMRA010000001.1, forward strand.
TCCCACAGTGTTTAAACACCATAATATTGACATTACTGCTGGGCTAGTTGTGTGAATCAGCCTTTAGTGGGATCAGGTAAGCATGAAGGCAGGAGTAAATGGCAAGGTGTTGCAGAGAGACTGGTGCAGCCAGGAAAGGGAGCAAATACCCAGGAGATGAATGCCTTTCAGTAGCAAGTAGGCAGACTGACTTGGTCATAACATGAACTTGCCTAAATCTCTGATCCTCCGTGTTTTGCATGGGAACTCCTGATTTTGAGTAAGGACTATCTCCATTCACTGATATGCTGGACAGCTTCCAGTATGCCAACTCTCTTGTCTCCAGAAGAAATGAAGGTGAATGGCTGTTGAGAATGATGCAGCTGGAGTTGATACTTTGTGATGCAGAGGAATGCAGATGATCTCTGGAGATCTCTTTTGGGACAATTTTCTGACTGTGCAAGATGAAATGATGCACTGAGAATAGAAGACCTTGAGTCTTTCCTGGTGTTTGATGTCTATGATGTTGTAAATAGTGTTCATTTGTGGGAAGTGTCTTATTGACATCAAGGTGTTTTTTATCTTAGGGTGTCTAGCAGAAAGAATTGTAACAAATAACCTACTTCAAGAATTGTTTTAAACAGACAGGAATGGTGTATTCTAATCCTGAAAAATCATTAAAAGGAGATGAAGTAGCACATAAGTAGTAAAACCAGTTCTTCTTTTAAGAAAAGTATCCATTATGCAGTTTTCCCCTAACAGATGCACATAGGAGTACACACTGTTGCACTGTACAATGCACCTTTCCTGTGTGCCGCAGGGCACTGGTGGAAAAGATGGTACAATCACATCACATGAGACCTCTTTTGCTATTAAGATGTCTCCTAGAGGCTTCAGTGCAGTACAGAATCTTGCTGTCATGCAAAATGAGCAAAGCATTTGTTCAACTCTCAGTTCCTAGTTGCTGGCCAGGGTTATAGAATGCAGGTGAAAAGGCTGGAGAAGGGAAAAATAGAGAAGCAAGGGTGGGACTTTGTGCTGATCAAGACCCATTCTGTAACCTGAAAACTATAGTGAAAAACAGCAACTCCCACTAGCTGCCTTCCTGATCTTAGCTGGCCATTTATGGTGGATTTCAAGGTAAATGTGGAACCGGACATGAGACCTTCCTCTGAAGCTGTATAAGGGGTTAAAGAAATAGGCAACTCCCTGCTTATCATTAGGATTTCTAATAACATGCCTAAATGTGAGGTTGGCACAGATACAATTATTTCAGCACAGTTAAATTGGTGGAGCACTCTATGACTGTGGATGCAGTTACTCTATATCATAGTTGTACAGCTTGTTCTTGAACAACATACAGATGATCTGTGGTGTAAGGCATTGGTGTTTATCTGCTCTATAAGGACAATATCTCGACTGTTATAAAATCTGTTCATTGAAGAAGGACAGGAGAGTGCTAGGAGGCAGGACATTGCACTGGATCTCATTTCTTCTGCTGAAGGAATCAGTCAGATCATGTGCACAGGGACAGTTAAATGGGAGTACAGAGCTGGGGAAGTTGCAAGGTAAGAAATATCTGTATTGCAGATTACCGAGTCACATTATTCCTGTAGGTTCTGCTGGTACTTGGCAGCTGGTAAATAATAAAGAGCATTTATCCTGCTGATATAAATCAAAGCAGAAAAGAGCCCTAGGATTCTGCCAGAGTATGCTGTGTGTTCCTATGGGAATCTGTCCCAGCATTGCTTTCATTTGAATCCTCCTTTGTTTATTTTGCAAAACAGAAGAATTATTCTGAAGGACTTTTGGCTGCTCCAACTCCTGCCTTGGATATTCCAGCTTCCAATGAAAATCAGACACCCTCTGGCTCCAGACAAGTAACTCCCCACTGTTTTCCCTAACCACTAAGAGGTCTAGCATGTACAATTTTGAGCTGAGTATCAAAACACAAAGAAATTTAAAATACTGTGAGAGACTACGAGTTGTGTTTTTTTAATTGTTATAATTTTTGTATTCTGTTACTCATTAGAGGTGTGGAAACTTCCATTTAGGCTTGAAGAAAAGAGTTAAAAATTATTAAATATAATGGGTCTCCACATAGCATGTAAGACATTTAAGCTCAACTGGCAATAAGAAGCAAGATGAAGTGCCTTTTAGACTGGTAACTGTCGTCATTATAGGTCAAAACCCAAGTGAGGCACCGACTAACCAATGAGAATAAAATTGTGGGTCACCGAAACATCTCTCCTACTGACCTTCAAAGTGATGTAGGCTAAAATGAAACCAACAGGGAAAAAACCTTTGCAGAGGACATCCAATTTGTTTGCTGAGAAAAGAACATCATCAGGAACTTAAGAAGAAAACTGTGGTCTGCACCTAGATTTTTTGAGTAAACATCTGCCAGCAACCAGAAGAGACACAACCCTGACTTTCTGATGCACCTGTATGTCTGAGACATTCATTCCTACCTGGAGCCTCTTAGGACGGCATGCCAGGACTGAAATTTTAAAGAAAGAAGGACAGATAAGTCAGGGGAAGAGACTGCAAAAAACAAAAAATGGTAAGCAGAAACTATAGCCAAGCAGGGTCCTTTTCATCATCTTTCAGAGCATTTCTGGGTCCATCTCCTTCCACTCAAGGGAAAGAGGAGCTGTCAGAGAAGAGGAAGTGTCCTAGCCATTTCTGTCTGGTGGTGGTGTTGGCTGACCATTCTTCTGGGCTCTTTTTGACAACCCAGGACAAAGATATCCCACAGATAATTGAATTCAGAGGTAACTTTTCTTTCCTCTGGCCAGAGCCCAGTCACACTCAAGTTTCCTTATGAGTGTGATCCTTTCTGACACCTCTTTCAATGTAAAATCCCTCAAATTCCTAGCCAGGCAAAGGCACAAATCCATTAAGTATCTCCACATAGACCACTCCATGTCAGCAATTTATTTCACTGCTAGATAAGAATCACTTTCACTTCCAAGTTAAAACTTCACTTGTGTTAGCTGCACTTCTTTATGTATAGCTAATTAATAACTTAGGTCTCCTTCTTTCCTGGGGTCCGGATGAGGGATATTAGTAGGAGACTCTCTGAGCTAATCTGGCCCTCTGACTGTTATGCACTGCTGGTGTCCAGGCTGGCAGTGATGACATTAATGAAAGAGGTAGCAGGATAATTAAAAAGGACTTCAAGGTACTGGGTGGATTAGTTCATGGGATAGGAGCACAGGTGGTGTTTGCCTCAGTTCCTACAGTAGCAGGGATGAATGAAGAGAGGAGTAGTAAAACCTATCTCATCAATAGGTGGCTAAAGGATTGGTACTACTGGCAGAATTTTGTGTTTTTCGACCATGGGACAAATTCCATGGTACCCAGTCTGCTTCAGTCAGATGGGCTTCATCTGTCCAGCAAGGGCAAAAGAACTCTAGCCCGTAAGTCGGTAGGGCCGATCAGAAGGGCTTTAAACCAAGTTTGAAGGTGTAAGGGGTTGACCAGGCTCTCCAGAAATGAGCCTAAGAGTGTAAAGCCAGAGTTAGAAGTGAAATCAGCAGCCCAGCTGAAGTGCAAGTACACCAATGTACGCAGTATGGGAAACAAAGAAGAGGAACTGGAAGCCATTGTGCAGCAGGAAAGCTGTGATATAGTCGCCATCAAGGAAACGTGGTGGGACGACTCACATGACTGGAGTGCTGCCATGGATGGCTACAAGCTCTTCAGAAAATACAGGCAAGGCAGGAGAGGTGTAGGGGTGGCTCTATATGTTATAGAGTCTCTTGACTCTGTAGAACTTGAAGTCAGTCATGATAGAGTTGAGTGCCTGTGGATCAGAATCAGAGGGAAGGCCAACAAGGCTGAGATCCTGGTGGGAGTCTATTACAGACCATCTGATCAGGATGCTGAGGGTGATGAATTATTCTACAAGCAGCTGGCAGATGTCTCAAAATCGCCCTTCTTCCTCTGGGTGATTTTAACCTGCTGGATGTCTGCTGGGAACTCAGCAGTGCAGAGAAAAGACAGTCTAGGAGATTCTTAGAGTGTATAGAGGATAATTTCCTGCTCCAGCTGGTAAATGAGCCTAGCACGGATGGGGATCCGCTAGACCTGCTGTTCACAAACAGAGAGGGGCTGGTGGGAGATGTGGTGGTTGTAGGGCATCAGGGGCACAGTGACCATGAAATAATAGAGTTTTCAAAATTCAGGAACGCAAAGATGGCCTTTCAATAAAACTTCTACCCTGGACTTTCACAGGGCAGATTTCAGCCTATTCAGAAGACTGGTTCAGAGGGTACCTTGGAAACGGCCCTTGAAAACAAAGGAGTCCAGGAGGGATCAAAATTCTTCAAGAAGGAAGTCTTAAATACACAGGAAGAGGCTGTCCCAGTGTGCCGAAAGGTGAGCTGGTGGGGAGGATGTCCAGCCTGGCTGAACAGGGAGATTTTGAAGCAAATTAGGGGAAAAAAGAGAGCTTACTGACCATGAAAAAAGGGCTGGCTACTCATGAAAAATTTAGGAATGTAGTTAGGTCATGTAGAAAGAAAATTAGAGAGAAAAAGGTACAATTTGAACTCAATCTAGCCACTTCTGTTAGGAATAACAAGAAGTGGTTCTACAAATACAACAATAGCAAAAGGAGGGGCAAGGAAAACCTCCATTCTTTGTTGGACATGGGGGGGAACATAGTTATCAAAAATCAGGAAAAGGCTGAGGTACTTAACACTTCTTTTGCCTCAGTTTTCAACAGTAAGACAGGTTGTTCTGAGGACAACTGGCTTCTGAAACTGGTAGACAGACAGGAAGCCAAATAACCTCCTGTAATCCAGGAGGAAACAGCGCCCTTCTGAGCCACTTGGATCCTCACAGGTCTATGGGACCAGATGGGATCCATGAAGGAGCTGGTGGAAGAGCTCACCAAACCGTTCTCCATCATTTACCAACAGTCCTGGTTCTCTGGGGAGGTCCCAAATGGTTGGAAGTTGGTGAATGTCACACTGATCCACAAAAAGGGATGCAAGGAGAACCCAGGAAACTACAGGTGTGTCAGCCTGACCTCAGTGCCTGGCAAGGTTATGGAGCAGATCATCCTGAGTGCAATCACACACATCCTACAGGATGGACAAGGGATCAGACCCAGCCAGCACGGGTTTAGGAGGGGCAGGTCCT
>JAWMRA010000001.1:25896389-26068557 GCA_035584735.1 Pseudotriccus pelzelni
GATTTTTTAGGTGAGACACAGTGTGCGCGGAACTGAGCCCACCCTTTAATCCTAAGGTTCATCTGCCGGGGCCAAGAGAGCTTGGATGGTGGCAGCGAGGTCCTTAGAACGTAGGTGGATTGCCTTACAGGGCTAACGAGCTCCACCTGCCCTGGGAGTGTCCCTGGCTGGGAATCGAACCCTTGGCCTCGGCGGTGAAGGTGCCGCAATCTAACCACTAGGCTACCAGGGGAGTAAGTGGAAAAGGAACCACATCATTTCGGTTGTGGTTTGCACAAGACGTATACCAGGGCTGTATGTCCTGATGCATCTTCTGCACAGTCACATGGTGAAGCAGGCTGTCAGTCTTCTAGGTTCTCAGGAACAGAAAATGACAGTGATGAGAGTATGCCAATCCTTAAAAATGAAATGAGCAGTGAAGGAGAGTGGTATTCCAACCATTGCCCAAAATGCCTATGGGAAATACCCACTGGCCTGCGCTGCCCCTTACACTGTGCCTTGGCTATGTCCATGAGGGACTAGTTGATTTGGGGAAGCTGTGTTAGGGCATGTACTAAAAGTTAACATTAGATTGTGTAGCTCTTGAGCCCTAGTTTAGTTTATTAGTAGAGATTAGTAGCTTATATAGCAGAAGCACATAAATACAAGAGGTAAGGATTCAAAAGAAAACTGCAAATTCACAGGCAAGAAAACATAAAAAACCCCTATAGATAAGAGCCTGGATAAATGGATTAATTAAATGACTAATTTTGAAATTCATAGTCCAAGTGTCCCCTTCCCCCATGTCAAGATAGGAATGCAGCTCTTCTAGGTGCTTCATAAACCAATAGTATTGGATGTCCCTAGTACATGATAGCTGACAGTCTGATTACATCAAATCCTTTACAAAGGGGATAAGAAGCAAAGACATAAAATGAGGAATTTTTAAGTAAACCCAGTTATGCTTATTTTGAGTATAAATCCATTCATGCATATCTTTTTTTAGAAACTTTTCAAGAATGAATGGATACCTCATTAGATACATTTGTGCATTCTTTTTCGAGAACAACTAAGACTAAAATAACTGTGGGATTATGACTCTGAGGAAGCCATTCTGTAATTTTGGAGTCTCAGACTTATTTATTAAGAGATGTCATGAGTCAGAAGTTTCAGTGACTTGACAATACAGATCATCTCCCTTCAAGCTTACTCTGAAAGTGCTGCTTTTATTCCTTGAAAATATATATCCTTGAAACCGTCAGTTGGCTACAAATTCAATGACTGACAAGGTTAATACAATACTGGGTCAGCATAATTCATCCCTAAGTATTATCAGTAGCATAGTTACAAAGGAAAGAATTTGCTTTCATGTTTGCAAGTAGAAAGAAACTTAACAAGTTAGACTTCATGCAAGTTTACCAGAAGGTGGAGCTGGATGGTAAATCTAAACAATAGCTTGAAATAAGAACATTCCAAGGATTATTCCAATACAGAAATATGAGTACCAGTAGTTTCTGTGCACTGCACTTCAGATCCTGCAACTGCTAGAAGTTGGCACCTATTACCTGGACAGAACTCAAGTGATCAGAGTAACCACAAAAGTGTTCATTAATAATGTGGTGGTAATATGGAAAAACTTTGCAGAAGTATGGTTTGAAAATAAAGAAAATGAAATCCTAGTTTTAACTCCAATCTCCAAAGTATGTGCATATGCAGGTGAAGAGCATGAGGTCTAAAACTGAGACTGCAGGGGAAAATAAACTTCAGACAATAAAACACACATGTCAAGACAAACAGTTTTATCAGAGTTATTGTGGGTTATATCTTAAAATTATATCTCAGTGTGCTTGACATTTTCATACTTCTATCCCCTGTAGGTTGCTATATTTCCAAACATATATTTATTTGGGCAAGTGAGGCAGATATTTAACTTCATCTTTTTGTCCCGATTCATAAAAAATATCCTTGAAAGAGCATCCTTCACTTTGGATGGCCAGACTGCCTTTGCTGGACATTCCTATAGACTGTCTGCAAATCCGTCCTCTGAGGGAAGATGTGGGCTTGAAACTGACTGGTGACTGGAGAGCCTCAAGCCTAACAGCACCTGGTCAACCCGCCAAGCATCCAGCTGCTCTTCCGCTGATCCCATGGCTTCTGCAGGATGTGGTGGCACAGCATAGACCTCAGCTTTCATCTGGGTCACACGTCTTCTCAGAGCAATTGCAAAGGTCAGGACCTTGGGTTCGTCAGTGAAATACTATTCGAACAGGTTTGAGGGACAGGTGCACGTTTTGGCTTCCTCCTTTTGGAAAGATAACCAAGCACTATTGTCCAGTGGTGCTGGGCATCAGGGCAGCATGATGTGCCCCTTTGTTAGTGATATTTGCAGTGATGAGTACTATGATGCCAAAAGAACTCCCAAAGCTAACAGGTAAACACCAGCATCAACCACAGATGAAGCCCAAAGTGAGAAGGACTGCAAGTGTCCTCACAATGGTCCTGTGCTCTTTCTTCGGTCCATCTACAGATCATGATGGAAGCCAATTTTGGTCAGGAGATATCTGACAAATAATGAAGAATTGGCACCAGACTCAAGGCCATATTCACTCTGTTCCAGTTGCAGGGAATCTCAGAATAAAGAGCTGTGAAAACCTGGCAAAGGCTGTTTGCAGAGGTTGTCCAGGAAAAGGGTTTTCCACAGGCAGAAAGAATATGGTAAACCTTTTCAGTGGAAGAAATAATAAATACAGAGCTCCATTGTGTTCCATCATAACTGACACAAGGTATGATTAATGATTAATGCCAGCCCAGTAAAGCCCTCTCAAATATGCTTCCCAAAGAAGGAAGAAGGCGAAGGTTTTAGGTCTTTAGCTGAGGTATCTGAATTAATTCAAATATGATTGTATCTCACATGCTTGGTCTTAATTGTCTCCTCCTGAAAATTCAATACCTGCATTCATGCTCCTGGGCTCCAGGGATTCCAGAGCACCACACTGTCCCCACTGAAAGGAAATGAAAAATCGGCTGATGCTAACCAGACCCCTTCAGCAACTTTACCCATTTAAGTGCTGTATCCTGCAGAGTGATTAATGATTTTTTTCCTTTTACATCTAACAGCAAAGAAAGAAGGAAAGAAAGAGCATGTACTGTCGCTCACCTTTTAGCCAATAGACTACAAAGGCATAGTTTGCCAGGATATCCACTTTCCTCCTGTGTGTGATTTATTTTTCGTTTGTATCTGACATTGCGTCTTCCTTGGATATGGCCGGAGCCTGTGCATCTTATCAGCAAAAGGTTTGGCTTGCTCTTGTATATAACTAGCATTCTACTTTCTTTGGGCCTTTTTAAAACTGCAACCTGAACCTGTTCACCAGCTCTTTATTAACATGTGTTTTATGGTACAGGTGTAATAATTAATCCAAATGGTTAGCAGATGTGGCTGTCTATCTCTGGGCATATCAGTTCCTACACACCACCTCTTAATCAAGCAGTGCCCAAGCAATGCCAAAATAAATGAAAGAAAATAAATTCCACCAAGATATTTATGAGGGCCACCTGGATAGGGAAATACCTTGGCCTTTGCCTGTCCCCTGCTCCAGGTGGCTACAAAAGGCTGAAGTCCCTTTATAAATACAAGTCAAATCAATCTTGCAAGGAGCTGAAAATGAAAAGCTGTGCTTGGCTCCCTAGTTTAACAATAATGAAATTTTGTACACGTGCTCTAAGGAAGCCTTCCCACTTCACCTTATTTATTTTAAATTTCCCTTCTTTTTACCAGTGCCAGCACCTGATGGACTTCACATAATTCAGATTGCTGGTTCTTGCCTCTGTTTATGGCAAGCTAAAACTAAGGATCTTCTTTGTGTTATCAGCTGGACTCCGGGTGTTGCTTTGCAAATCACGAAGGCCGATGCCAGATTTTTACACTCCTGCCATTTCCACATTTCTTTTTTCAATTTATAGTCTTCACATGGGTAATTCCTGGCAGATTTTCATCACGTTCAGCTTCTGCAGGGACAAAAGGCTTTGCCTTTGAAAGGGTGGTTATTCTAGCCTGCCACAGGGGGAGCTCATCCCTGGTGGAAGCTGCAGCCTCAGCCTCCCTACAGCATCAGGACAAAACGCATCTCCCACCACATGGGAAACTTGCACACATCTGCTGCATCACATCCAGATGCTCCACTCCAACAACCACCCTGAGAACACCATGGATAAAACCCCAGGTATCTTGGGCTGCACTGAAAGAAGTGTGGCCAGCAGGTCAAGGGAGATGATTCTGCCCCTCTAATCTGCTTTTGTGAGAGCCTACCTGGAGTACTGCATCCACCTCTGGGGTCCCCAGCGCAGGAAGGACATGGACCTGCTGGAGGGATACCAGAGGAGGGTCATAAAGATGATTAGAGAACTGGTGTGCCTGCCATTACAGGGGGGTTGGAACTAGATGATCTTTAAGGTCCCTTCCAACCCCAACCATTCCATGATTCCCTGAGGTGGTATGGTGGGTTACCCCGGATGGACATCAGGTGCTCTCCAAAACCACTCTGTCACTTCCCTCCTCAGCTGGACAGGGGAGAGAAAATACCATGAAGGGTACGTGGATTGAGATAAGGACAGGGAGACATCCCTCACCAATTATTGTCACAGGGAAAGGACACTTGATTGGGTTAATTTACTACCAACCACATCAGAGTAGGATAACAAGAAATAAAATGAAGTCTTAAAAACACCTTCTCCCTACCCTTCCTTCTTTCTGGACTTGGTTTTGCTTCTGATTTTCTCTATCTCCTCCCCACCAGAGGCTCAGAAAGATGGGGAATAGGGGCTGAGGTCATAGAATCATAGAATGGTTATGATTGGAAAGGACATCAAAGATCATCTAGTTCCAATGTCCCTTCCATGGGCAGGGACACCTTCTACTAGACCAGGTTACTCAGAACCGCACCCAGCCTGGTCTTGAACGCTTCCAGGGATGGAGAGTTCCCAGTCTCTGTGGGCAGGTCAGTTCATCACACATTGTCCTCCGCTGCTACCTCCTCACGGTGAAGACTCCTCGCACTCTTCCCCTGCTCCAGTGTGGTGTCACTCCCCTGGGACACAGTCCTCTACAAACTTCTCCTGTGTGAATCCTCCCTCATGAACTGCTCCAGCATGGGTCCCTTCCATGGGGTACAGTCCTTCAGGGACAAATTGCTCCAGTGTGGGTCCTTCATGGGGTCACAAGTCCTACCAGCAACCCTGGTCCAGTGTGGGCTTCTCTCTCTGTGGTGCCACAGGTCCTGCCAGGAGCTGGCTCCAGCATGAGCTTCCCCTGTGGTCACAACCTTCAGCATCAACTTGCTCTGCTGTGGGGTCCTCCACAGACCGTAGGTGGATCTCTGCTCCACTGTGGGTCTCCATGGGCTGCAGGGGGACAGCTGCGTCACCGTGGTCTGCACTGCGGGCTGCAGGGGAATCTCTTCTCTGGTGCCTGGAGCACCTCCTCCCCCGCCTTCTTCACTGACCTCGGAATCTGCAGAGCTATTTCTTCCACTTATTCTCAGTCCTCTCTTCTGACTGCAACCACAGCCATGCAGCAGCCTTTTCCCCTGTTGAAGTACATTATCCCAGAGATGCTACCACTGTTGCTGATGTGCTTGGCTTTGGCCAGTGGCAGGTCTGTCTTGGGGCCTCTATTGGACACGGGGGAAGCTTCTGGCAGATTCTCACAGAACCGGCTCTATAGCCCTCCCCATTCCAAAGCCTTGCCATGTAAACCCAGTACAGGTGGGCAGGAGTTTTGCCAAAAAAGGGTTGGAAAGTAAAGTTCATGAAGAATAGGCACTGAATACTCCTTACATCCATGGCCATTGGATTCTCAGTGAATGAGAAGCAGTTAATTTTGGGAAAAAGCTGTTCGTGACAGGAGAAATCAGCTGACATCCTTATTTGTAGCTATAAATCTGTTTTATCCACATAACAGAAAATGCAGGTATCAGTGCAGCTAGTTCCCTCACAGGCACTGCTTAATGCTTAACAACTATGATGCTAGGCTACACAGGTAAACAGATGTGCCAAAAATGATATATATAAATAAATTAAAGCTGATAATGGGCATGCACCTTATTATTTTAACCTGTAAGCTCATTTCCTAATTAAAAAAAAACATAGGAAAAGTTTTCTTTAGGTTGTTGTTTATCTATTTGGCAAGTTTTGTCTAACAAGCCTGTATATTGACTGCTGCCACAGATGAAAGAGTTGAACAGGTGGATCGTTGGAGTAAAGCTTAACACACTGATTATCCTGGTACAGTTTAAATATTTATTGAAAACTGACATTTAAACACAAGGGGAATCAAAACCTTCTCCAGTTTGAACTATTACTGCTTAAATTTCCCCACTATTCAGTCATGCTAGAGAGAAATTACCGAACAAAACCAAGCACATGATTCATGGTTAAATCTGTGAGACCTATTAGCTATCAGCTTTCCATTAACCAGTCTGGAACTCTAAGCCAAGAAGTGTCACAGTCTGCTTAGAACAGCAGTGGAGCCAGCCTCAACCAAATGGCAGCAGCAGCTAAAAATTCCCAAACTATGCTGATTTCGTAACACATCTCCCCATATTTTCATCCCCGCTATGCAAGGTCTGAACATTGGAATGAATTGTCCTTGATAACATGGAGATGCCTAATAGCTCCTGGAGTCTGGAGTCTCCTCTTTTCTTCTTACAGAGGTTTTGGAATACAGATGTGCACAGAAGTGTGTTAAATGGATTATGCTTCCATTATTTTAACTTGTTTATTTGCAACATGAGAACAGCATGAAGTAAACACCTGGGAAGTTTCAACTGGAAAAGTTCAGACGTTCTTCAGTTATAAAGGCACAAAAATAGCATCTTTTTAGAACAAGCACATAAAAAAAGTTCAGAAAAGCCATATGTTGTGTAACTTGAAAACTGACATTTTTCTTGTGGCTTCCAAAAATATCCACTTCTGCACCGAGACTAATGCCTGTTACAGTTTAGCCAAAACAGGGTCAAAGCAGGTGGTTTAAGATTAAAGTCCTATATCAAATTAACTGTGCTATTTGATATCTGGTAAATACTCTTCAGGGCAAGTTGAATAAGAGCCCTTATTACACACAACAGATTGGAGTAAATAAAAAGTGTGAGACAAACAAAACATCCACTCTCTGTAATGAGGCACTCACTCCACCACCCGTTCTCAAGGGAAGGAAAAGAAAAGGAAGACCAGCGGTCAGATGAAATACTTTAGATGTGAAGGAAGCATGTGTCTGGCAGCTTCAGACACGCACATGAAAAGTAGACTGTTGGAACTAAAGGGCTTCTCCATATGTTGAACTCTGAGTCTCCCATTTCTTCCAGAAATGATTAGCTAAGGATATTTTCCACTTTTCAGTCAAAGAGAAAACAAAATGCTGCAGGGAGATGTTAGATGTTCCACTGGGAAATGTACATCTTCTTATCTCTCTCTCTGAGTATCTCCTCCAGTCTTTCTCCTCCACCTGCCCCAGACCCTAAGCCAAGTTTCACAGGACTTATAGTTTCCTGTGTCTTCCTGCTGATCATTTTTAATTACTGGCATGAGATTGTTGGTTTTGTTTTTGTTTTTTTCTCCAGTTCTGTGCAACATCCTCAGGAACCTAAGATTTATTTAAAAGCTATGTCAATGGTTCAGAAAAATCCTTAGCCAATTCTTTTAAAACTCCTGATTGCAGTGGATATTTGTTCTTTGGTATCCTAAGGACAAAACATGTATGTTGAAGGTAAGACATATGGCACAAAAGCAATTGATACAGCACAAACAGGCTCTGTTTATCCAGTATCAATGGTAGTATACACACAAGTTACACAGCTTCATCCAAATTTGTATCTTCCTTCCCTTCACAAAGCTGTCAGTACTGTCTCCTTTGCTAGTTCTTGTACATCTAAGACAAGCAGGAGGAAAGCTGAAGATGCAGCTGGTCGCTTTGTGAGTTGTTGTCTGCCCACATTTCTACTCACTCATTTTTTTCCTAGGCCCTGCTTTTGCTGTTTTAGCTCCCTAATCATTCATGTATGTGAAATGCATTTTGTAGATATGAACAGAGAAATGTTTTTTTCTCTGGTCACTGTACTCAGCCTCTGTTGTACTTAAATGCCAGTGCAGAAATTCCAGATTGTTCAAGCTTTGTGCTGTGCATGAAAGATGGAAATTATGCAAAAACCCTGCTTGGCCAAAGGACCGCAGTAAAAAGCTTTAAAGATGAGAGGGAGAATTTTGGGCTTTGAGAACAGGGCTGTAAACTCTAGTAATCTCAAAAACTGTAAATTATGTACATATCTGTGTAAAAGCTTTCTGACAACCTTGCCTATAAGGAGGAAAGTAGTGTGACTGAAATAAGCAGATGCCTGTCTAAAACTGGTAGGAAAAATTCTGAAGGCTGAGGTAGAGCTGCTGGAATCAAAAATTAGTATGTTAAAGCGTATTTATGTAAAATAGGCCTTGTCCAAGCAGTTTGAGATATAGGGGAGATCAAGTTCTAAATATAGTGCATAAAGATTAGTGTGTCAGTAAAATAGTCTTTGGTATGGAATTTCATTTGGTGTCACTATGTGTTTTCATTCAGAAACTGGCATAGTAAAAAATTAATGGAATATATGTTAAATATTTTAGAAATGAAATGATAAATTGGAAAGCACTACTATAAATTTGGAATCTTTGCTAAATAGCTTAGTTTTATCTGGAGCCCTGCATGGGTCAGTTTTCAGAGTTAAACTACTTAGTATTAGTATCAATGTCCAGGGAAAAAATATGCAGTTACTACTGACAAAGACTGAATATGACACAAAGATTATGGAGTGAGAGAAAAGAAAAAAAAAAAAAGAAGAAAAATAGTGATGCAAACCAGATTGCCTGGCGAAACAGATGCAAGCAACATATTAGGAAGTAAAGACACTCTTCTGAAAAAAAAAGAAACCAAACCATACAGACAGAATATACTGCATGCGTACCCTGGAGGGTGCTTGGGACCACAGTGAGTACACAGCCAAATAGAGGCTTCAGAAAGGATTACAGAGGTGAATTAGAAATTAGAAAATTGAATACAGGCATGGTATTTGGTGACAATGTGGCCATAACATCTGTATTCACTGGTGTCCAAAATCCAAGCTGGACAGTGAATAGGAAAAGTCTCATAGGAGAGTCAGGAGGATAATTAACAGTCTGGAAAACTTACACCAAAGCAAGAGACTACAAAAGAGCTCAGTCTCTTGAAGAATGTTGTAAAGATGACCATCAATACCTACCTACACCAAGATAATTGTTTTGTGTTGTTTGGGGTTTTTTTCTACTGGATAAAGACATCACAGGAGTCAATGTCTGGAAATACAAACTTGGTAACTTCAGACCAGAAATAAGGCACACATGTTTTTACCAGAGAAGGACAGCTAATCATCAAAGGAACAGATCTGGTGGTTATACAAGGTTCTCTATCACTGGCAATTTGAAAATTAAGATTGACTGTTTCTCTTAAAGATATGTGCCTTACTTCCAAAAGGAAGTAATTCAGGGAAGAAGTGGTCTGGCCTATGCTCTCCTGGAGGTCAGGATCAGCGTGCAGGCTGCTCCCCTCTGACTTTATAAACCATGAATCTCTTCCTTAATTCTTTCTTGGGGAGGTCTATTCTTTTGGGCTTTGCTTTTCTTATTGAATTGAAATTAGACATGATTGCATTTGTAGCATTAATTCTCCCAGACAACCAATAAATCAGACACATATTTGGCCTGGGATGTTTAGTTCACTTTAGCCACAAAAAGACTAAGGAGGAACTTGGACTGGAACATGGGTATTACAAAGGGAGGAAGAGATAGCTTTATGGGCTGTGATGAGATGACCTCATCCAGTATTGCCTTCCTTAGATGTCAAAACCCTAATTGTTTGGGATTGTTGTTCTCCATTTGTTGCTTGCTTGTTTTCTCTTAATTGAGGCTAAACTTAAAAACAGAGCAAAAAGTCACAATGGAGCCAAAGCAGGATGAGCACTCTTTTTTCCACTCCTCTGAAATTATCCCAAGTTTTTTAACTTGAAGTGGGTTTAATCTAAGGACTCCAACCTCCCTGTAGCCACATGTTGAATCAATTGAAAAGCAACCAACAGGTAAATATCTCTAGCACGGCACTGCTAATAATGTAGCAGACCTTTAGCAGAAGAGGAAACCCTTTTGACCCCTCTTGTGAAAGCTTTTCTGTGGCCTTGGGTTTGGTTGATTTTTTGTTAAACTGTCATTACAAATGCAAGAAGCAGACACCTGCAAGAAGCTGATAACTTTACATACATCAACAAGGAGGGAAAGCAGAGGCAAATAGGTTTTATTTGGCTTTAACGGAGCACCAGGGACAAATACAGAGAGAGATTGACTGACAAGGGCTTCAGTAGAAACCTGCCAGCTTGTAATGTGAGAAAGTGCTTGCAAATGAACAAAAAGCCCGCAGCCCTTTCCCAAACTAGGACACTTTGCCTAAAATATTCTACTTTTCTCCCATTGTTTCCTATCCTCCTGTGCTGAGGTCTAACCACAGAACAAGGCACCACTGACCCACACGGTCATTCTGTATATCCATCTGGACACATGTCAGGCATTGGCAGACTGCCCCTGTGCAAAACCCTGAAAAGGGAAGGAGGTAACTGTTATTTATTTTCAAAACAAAAGATTCTCCTGTGTGCTACAACCCTATCAGAATTTGCATTCTAAAAAGAGACATGGTAGGTTCAATGTATAAGCAGGGAACTCCCAAGAAACCTTGAGTTATTAGAAAAAAAGAGTATCAGAAGATATCAGAAGCTGAAAAAATAACATGTTCCTCACGAAGTGAAGAATACACGCATTAGGATTACTGGAGACATGCTTTCTCATTTTAGAAATAAAACGCTTCTCCTGCTTACTTCTGGGCAAATAATAGTCATGAATGATGTAATTTTTTTGCAGCAGACAATTAAAGAAATTATTAATAATTCTGTTCCTGTTACTTGAAAATATCTAGTCCTAAAAAAAAGTGAGGCCATTGACGATTTTACAGAGGTACTTGGTAAAATTAAAAAATTAACACAAATTCTCAGGCAAATTTTACCTCTGAAACCACCTCATGTTCTAACTTTTACTCCAGTGGGTCTGGCGATTTTTCAGTCTGCCTGAAGCAATGTTAAAGAACTGTGGTGTTTCATAAAATACTACATAGAGGTTCTAACAACAAAGAAACATGTCCTTCAGGAGATGCAGGTAGTAACCCTTTGTTTAACATGCACACTGTCATTTGACTTATGCATTGAATAAAGTTTAGATTGTGGCTGCCGTACATGCATTATGGTGTCTATCTTCTGTAATTCTTCTGCTTAGCAGAAGCAGGTAATTTTGTCTCATGACCAAAATCATATGGGAAAGGATAGTTTCATTGTTTCAGTAGCAGGTCAGCTCAGGACTTTGAGGCAGTATCTCTAAGATAGTAATGTTTTACCTTTTGTGCTGTGCTTTATCTTGGTAGTGGCAGAAAAAGTGCTTTACATATGTTTAGAATTTTTTTAGTTGCTCAAGTTGCCTCATTTCCCATTGCTGCTGCAATTCCATTCCTTTAGTAGGCTTTACTACAACCTGAGAAGTCAGAGATATCTAAAATGCAATACACATACAGAAGTTTAATGTATAAATATTGAGAAGTGGGATTCTGTTCTAGCAAATTACCAGAGCTGCATAAGAATATTCATTTAGCACTGTTTAAAAATAGTGTTTACAATGCCCCTAAGCATCTCTTTATCCCAGCTCTTGGTTTCCAGCAGTCCTGCACAGTTGAAAATAAAATGATAGATAGATGTGCCTGTTAAGGGGAATAGAAAAGGCATGAGAACATGAAAAGAAATAAGGACTCTGTAAGCTGACCACATTTCACAAGCATTCTCTATCTGGGGGAACTTTTCAAGAAAAAAACCACAGGTTTCTTAGCAATTTTTATACTGTTACACAAAGAGAAATCTATCAATTATAAAAGAGGCTGAGGTAATGTTCTCATATTTTATTTAGTAGCAGTTTTTAGGGAAGTTAGAATTAAGACTCTTGAGTCTGTGAGAAGGCACTCAGAATCACAACATCCCAGAGGTCTTTGTGCCTTAAATCTTTTTCCTTCTTTTGTTTTTATTAAAACAAAAATGTACTGGAAAGTATAATTCTATTATTAAAGATAGTGAAGTTATGGCAGTTTCAAACAGTTAAAGTTTTGCTCTGCAGTGTTTTGATTACTGAACACCAGAGCAAGTGATAGATATATTGTGCCCAGGTACAGTGACTATTGTTCTATTTCCATGCGGAAGAAAGAGAAAGAGATTTCTAAGCCCTGAACTTTAAGCCATGTATCACCTTCTCTTGTAGCTCAATGTCCCTCTCAGATTTTATTCTTCTCAGATACATGGATTAGTTATGTTGAGTTGCCTTCCTGATCCAAATGACACCATTCTTTCCCTCCCAGCTCCTTGACCATTGACTGGTGTTTGAAATCTGGTTCTAAAAAGTAAACTGACATATTTTTGTACTTCCTTGAAAGCCGCTGTGTTACTTTCAATCACTCAGCAACCCACAAAAATTGAATCAATGGTAGATAAGGTGAACTGAGAACAGTTACTTCAAAAACTGCAGGGTTTCTCTGCTACTTGCAAAGGTCTCTGAGACTTTTTGCTGCTCTGTGTCACCTGTAATTTACATGTCTGTATCTATGTAAGGAAGGGATCTAATGATTTCGTTTTCAGAATCTCATTCTGCAAATGATAAAAAATTCCACTTTTTAGAGTGTTTTCTATTCTATTCCTGTTCTTCTTCAAATTTTCTATTTGCTGGCTGTCATGTCAAAACTGTGAAGTAGGTCAGAGAAGTAGCTCCCCATATGTGTCCCATAGTGCAAATTCATGTTTGCAATGAGCCTTTTTCTTTTCCACTGTTGTTATTCTCATAAGTAAAAGGCAAGTCTGAAAGTCTAACAGATTGGATGATATTACAGTGTTCAGATTAATTTCATTTTTATAATTTTTATGGCTTTGCACCCATTGTTTGTCTGTTAGTGGGAATAGATCAACTTTCCCCCAATTCTGATAGCTGATTATCTCCCTCCCACTTTAAGATAAGCAAAACCAATTGCATTTCCTTGGATTACGCAGCCAAGTGGTCTTGTCTTCCTAGAAGTCTCTCCTTGTTTAAGTGTTTATGCCTATTGGGTGTACATGCATAAGTGGCCAAATGTTATCTCTTTATCACAAGCACAATGCAGTGAGTAAAATACTTGATTTTAGGGCTGGGATCTTTTACATCAGTAACATACTTAAGGAGGGGAAAAAACCATCTGAAGAGCAAGGAGCTTTAGCTACCTCTCTCTGGTGACTTTTGCACTTACCTGGAGGAACAGATGTTAGGGCAGTGCTTAAGTATGTTTTTGTCCTTGATAGCATCGGTGTAAAGAACTTAATCCTTTGTATGTCATAGATGTACGTGCTTAGTACAGATGCACCCATTGCAGGGAGGTTCCATCTTTGCTTTCAAGCAGTGCCAGCACAGCCAAGAGAGCAGTGCTTGAAGTTGGCTCCTCCAAAGGCAGCAACCAAGTGATTTGCTGAGGTTTTTTCCGTGGCACCTCATCTCCCCCCTGGCTGCTCCTGGGACTGCAGATGTGTTTCTGAGGGCGTAACTGCTCTGCTCTCTAAGGCATCCTGGTTCACAAAAGCCTGTGAGCAGGGGCTAGTAAAGCCCAGACTACAGCCTTGCATGATGCTCTGGAAGGACAGTGGCATTTTCCTGGTGCTGAGTGATGGGTTCCAGAAGCATCTGCAGCACTGTAGTGCCTGGAGCCAACATGGAGGTGTGCAGGGAGGCAGGATGCAGAAAGGGGTTCTAGCTGTGCCTGCTGCAGGGTTTGTGCTCGGGCTTTGGTCTCCTTTGCTCTGGAAGAGGTTTCCTGACCCTGTGACACACAGCTCAATGTGCAGCACACCCTCTGGTGCGGGCAGGACCCGGGACAAGGGGAAGCTCTGGGGCCTTACAGTACTCTGCTTGGAGCAGATTTGGCAGGCTGCACTTTCTTTTTTAACAATATGAATTAGTAGTTGCTATTAGCATAAAATCACCAGTTAAAACACTCTCAGCTCATTTTTTAACAGTGGAGCTAATTGCCCTTAAGTGCCTGAGCTCCAGCAAAACGAAATGGCACCTTTGTGCAGAAGCCCCCAGTGTTTCCCTGGTACATCCATAACGACCTTTAAAATAAGCCGTTACAATTCTGACATGGTACCAGCCTGACACCTTGGGCTGGGATTTAATTTTGAGTTATAGCAGCGTTAGGAAAACATATGATGTGGCCGTTTGTTTGCAGAAAGAAGGGGGAAAAAATCATAAAACCCTCTTTTTTTATGAGCTGTCGCTTGATTCGTTCCTGGAGCCCCAAGTAGCAAGCGTCTAAATCAATGCACACAGCTGTTCTTGCTTCTTGGAGCCCAGCAGGTGTACTACCCAATGTGCCTGCCATGTCCCCCCACTCACATAACAAATAATAACGTCTTACACACACCAGCCATCCATCACAGTTATGGCCGGCCCTGGTGAGGCTGCTGTTCTCAGGGTAGCGTGGAGATTATTTTTTCTTCTTCCTTTTTCTTTTTCTTTTTTTTTTTTTTTTTTTACTGTAGAAATACCCTATCTGTGGATTATTAGTCACACTTTCTGGAGTCCTTTAATTGAATAACCTTTGGCACTTGTGGCAAAGAAAAAAAAAAGAAAAGGCAAAAAAACCCCCAGAACCAAACCCCCCACACCACAGTGTTTATTTGTGTTAAAAAACAATAGGCATATTGTGACTGGCGAAATCAATTAGTCTTCCTCTGCAGTAAGGACCCACATCTGGTGTGATTTAAGTTAATGTAAGGGAAGGGCCGCAGAGGCCCGAAGACCCCGAGTTCTCATTTCAACAGGTGACAGAGAAGGCATAAAAGGCTAATATATACTACAAGTGCGGAGGCGAGGCAATAAATACTGGAAGGTTTACTTAGGAGGTAAAACAAAGCTAACCAATAATGCAAAAATAAATACCTTCCTGAGACAGGCTGTCACCTGGCATGTGCGGAGGCAGGAGGAGGCGAGGGGGAAGGGATGGGAATGGCTTGGGAGGCACAAGGCTCTGGGCAGCATGAAGGAACTTGGTTTTCTGTTTGGCTTGGGACACCTTCCTTCCGTGGAGAAGATAACAGCAGGAAAAAGATAACAAAGTGTTTGTTTAGCTCCTGCATGATTTACCTCGCTGGGGTTTAAAGGTACTTGTGAGATCCCTTGGCTCTGCCTGCTTCTGCCAGGGACCCAAGCAATTCCTGCAGCCCATCTCAATTTGTTTCTGTCCTGTTCGTTTTTCCTTGTGGTTCTCAAAACTGGTTGTGAGCGTACCTAGAGTTGGTGCACTTCACTAAGAGGTAAAGAGTATCAGGTGAAGTAGACCTTTTTTTTGCAGAATTCTGGTGGGATCCATAAGCCATCAAACTCCCAAAGCCTGGTTTCCTATGGATTTGTATCCTACATCCCTCCAACTCTTCTCTTATTCTGCTGCTGCTCAAAGCCAGCTCCCTGCCTCTCCCTTGGCAGTATCTCCGGTCCTCCTGGTTTCTCCTGGACCTTTCCCTGTTCTCTCCATCTGACCACAACATTTCCAGCTCCTTCCTAGACCTTTACATTACTGAAAACAGTAATGTGTCCCTTTCTCCATTCCTCAGCTGTTCATTTTAATGAAATTTAAATGAACTTACCTCAGAGATGTTCAACTTTCCCTCAGATTTGTTTGATATAGTCCCTAAAGTTCAGCAGATGTTAGGAAAGAGGATGGCTTCTGCAATTATAAAATCTTTTTACTTTGTAAGGCAGGCTGAAGGATGTTTTGTAAACACGATGCATAGATTTGCAAATATATGTTTCTGCATAATTCTTACAAGGCCAGAACATTCAAACGGTTTTGGCCATTTCTCTCCAACGTAATTCTGTAATGCTTGAATCATTTGCTGCATCTTGTCTGTGCATCCTGGACTCCTCTGGCCACTCACCCCAGTAAATCTGACCTAGCTGGAAATTGAGACTCTTTGAACTAGGGAGCCACCCACAGGGTGGGTGCACACAAAGAGAGCAAAGACAAGCTGACGAGTGTCAGGACCCTTGTGTTTGCCTGGCAAGGAAAGAAGGCAGAGTGCTTGTGGAGCACCACCCTCCTTCTCTCCAGCCCTGCTGTATCTGCACAATGTACAACAGCACAATAGATTGACTGGATTGGATGTATGAGGTGAGATTCGCTTTTAACAAAAAGATATTATTATTATAATTGTTATTCCTGAGCTTTTGGTATTGCCTTAGTAACAGACACCTAGGAGGGGGAAATATGTATATCATATGGTCTCTGAACATGAACACTACTGAGAAAACACATCCTTGGTCTGAATCATTGTTACTTTGTAGTGGGGATATGTTTTGGTTCACTATGTCCAGTGACTTGTCCAAGTGGGAAATTTGATTTCATTTTAATTCCTTCACAGCAGTGATAAACAGTCAGCCTGCAGCCACAGTCTCCACAGCCCTCTTTACAGGAACTATAGGCAGGTACTGGGACTTGAAATAATATCACAATGATAACAAAGGGTTTTGTTGTGGTGGGTTTTTTTTTTTTTTTAATCAGTTTCCAACAGCTGGTTGCCAGTTGCCCTCTGACACAGACACATAAAAGGGAAGTAGTGAGTCCTGTACCAGCAGGGATCACTGGAAGAAATGCAGCCCTCATAAATCAAGCCAGCACTGTTACATAGCTTTAGTACAATGAAGTGCACGTGTGCAAGGGTGACTGAAGAGGGACCCCACTCACTGGCTGGGAGTAACAAGCCTAGCTCTCAGGGCAGGGGTATTCCTGCCACCATGGCAAGAGGTGGGGAGGATAAACTTTGGATAGGGCATGAGTGCTCATTACAGTACCTGAAAGAGAAGGTTCTTGGGTGATTTTCTGTCTGTTGCCAGTTAGTAAGACCACAGCAGTGGAGTTCCTACTCTCTCCATAGACAATAAGATCACTATTTGACACACTTTTCATAGCAGGATGGAAAGTACCTTTCATCTGCTTCAATATATCCCCTCGCTTTCACTCATACCCACCTAAATCACCTGTAGCAACGATACTTTCTCCCCATAATCTCTGAAGCTTTGGAGGGATTACTGATGTCATCACTCCGTAAGAATCAAGCCAGACATGTTTCCTCTTTCAGTCTTCCTTCAGTTGATTCATCAGCTTTACAGTCAGAGTGCCAGCCCTGAACATAACACTGCATAGCACTGGCCAGAGAATATCAGCCCTAACTTCCACACCGGGCTATACAACTTGAGGCTCAAATAGGCTAAAGAAGCCTATCATTTTCTGAACTAAGAAATCACAAACATTATTCCAGGAGTAGGGAATCATACAGAGCTAGAGTGGGCAGGCCCTGTAGGTATGACACTTCCTACAGTTTCCTACAATTCAGCTGTCCTGCTTATGCATCCTTTTCCTGTTTATTGCCTGTTCTTTGAGTGTAAATGGCCCCTAGGAAAGGTGCAGGCTGGGAACAGACTTCCACCACAAGAAGAAATCATGTGGGTTTTTCCCAGGTGACTTGTTCCCTGAATACCGTTGGATTCTCCCACATCAACCTCTCAGTGAGACAGAAGTCTGGGTCATGAGGTTCAGGGTACCCACTACATGACGGAGGTATCATTCCAGCCTGCTCATCTAGAGTAAGCAGCTACCACCAGCTTGCTCCATACTCTGGAGAGAGGACCATCCAAGGCAGTCCCAGAGCAGGTTCAATTGTTTAGGTGCTCCATGGATATTCCTGTGTGTCACACATGACCTGTGTCATACATTTTGAAAGAAATGTAGCAGTAACTTTAAGGCTTCAGGCATTGAGAGTCTTCTGCATCTCATGTTCATTCTGTGAACATTGCATGTTCCTCCTAGATTAAATCCAAGTTACATTAATTGCATTTTTTCATTTGCTGGATTAATTAATATCAGATGTCTTCTCCCAAATGTACACCGTTTAAGGCCCTTGAGTGATTAATTCCTCCGTGTCAGGGAGAGAGAGAGAATTCAACAGTGAAGATTTTAAGTGTATAGATCTTCAGTGCTCCACTTGATGCAATTAACATGGGTGACACAACAGAGTTTATCAGCACAATGTTATGGATACTTTGATTTGGGATATGCATTTAATATTTCACACAGATAGCAGTTGCATATCAATAGCATTTCAAAACAAATTTATTTTTTTTCATCAAAAAATTGAATATCGTTGTGGGTAGACCCCACACAAGAAACCCCACAACCACTGCCTGAGTTTCCGCTGCCATGAAGAAAGTTAACTCCATCCCAGCCAGCCAGCCACAGTTCAAATACGAAGCTCCATTTTCAAGACATGATCTCTCCATCTCTCCTTCCGGTGCAGATGGCAGAAAGAGCTAACACAGCCATCAGGTAGGTGTGAAAGTGCATGGAAGAGCAGTTACTTTACCTCTGTAAGGAGCACTGGTGAGAATGGAATGAGGGTATTTCATTCAATTCCAGCTTTCCCATTTTTAAATATTTTCAAAATCAACAGGACAGCAGAGAACAGCCACAACAATTGTTTGGGTGCTATGGAAAACTTCAGTTATAGAAAAGTAGAGAAACTTTGAGATGCCATTGCTCTCTTCCCTTGAATAGAATAGTCAGAGGTGAGTGTGTTACACTGTCGAAATACTTCCATGGAAGGAAAAGAAACACTAAATGCTACAGGGGTTTTTATGACCATAGAAAGGCTTAATTAGTACTGATGATAGAAAGCTAAAACCAGATAAATTCAAACTGAAAATAGACACATATTTTGATATAATTTAATCACTGCAAATTACCAGGAGCAATGTTGGGAGTCTCTATGTCTTCCTACCTTTAGATATATGTATTAATAAAAAACACATGGGGCTGAATTTCAAGGTGTCCTGCAATGTCTCAAGTGAAAGGGTGAGAGGAAATGGCCTTAAGGTGTGCTCAGGAAAGTTCAGATTAGATATTAGAAAATAAATTCACTGAAAGAGTGGTTAGGCATTGGAATGAGTTGCCTGGTGACGTGGTGGAATAACCGCCTCTGGAAGTGTTCAGGGGGCACCTGGATGTTGGGGTACTGCTTGGGGGTGATTGTGGTGATGCTAAGTTTGAGGGTTGGGCTAGATGATCTTTAAGGTTGCTTCCAACGTTGAAAATTCTGTGATTCTGCTATTCTGTCTTGTGGTAACCATGGAAGCTGATTAGATATCTGAATGCTCTGTAGTTTTCTGAGGCTGTAAATTGAATTGTCTCTTAACCTTATTTTGGATAAACCATATTGTCTATGGTTTTTTAAGTAAGACATATTGGAATAGACATATTCTACAATATTGGAATATCTTACATGTGAATTACTGCTGCTGCTCCCTTCTTAAGTTCTGTAACATTAGTGAGTTCAGACATATTCATTATATCAGTACAGACATCATGTGGATGCTCTTAGGTTTTCCAGCGATCTTTTGAAGTGGGGTCACCAGAAACTTTCCGTGCCCCGGTGTAACACAATGGTTTATCATTCCTCATAAAGCTTTGCAGACCACCTCCTTTTGTCTGCAAAATGTTTCCTGTAGATATATCAATTGCTGATTTAAATTTCACACTAGCTTTCATGTTCTGTCCGCTTATAAAGCTTCACCAGGTTTTTGGGCTTGTGCTCTCACCTCAATTTCACTGAAAACCTTTCCTAATAAAATATATGGCATTTGTTAAAAATCAGGGTGTCTTTCATTGAGAAGTTCCCCAAAAAACCCTGAAATCGGTGGGCCATACGTTTTGTCTTCATGACTTAGGGCTCCTAAAGGTTTTCTCTTATGTGTTCTGTTCATGCTCAAGCATATTTGTGGATTTTTTTTCCCCCAGAAATTACAGATATTAGATTATTACATAATTCATTTGCTTTGCCTGTATTGTCGCCTTTTTAGGATGAACTCTGAGTAATTACTTTGTGCAAGCATGTGAAGTGGAGTTTAAATAGGTGCTAAGTACTTTCAAACAAAAACTAATAAATGCCCTGGGCTAAGCATTTAAAGAAACAAAAAGTTGGCATACTACTAGATGATGGAAAATGACTGGAAATGTTCTACAGGCTGTGAGACTGGATCACAGCAGGGGGAGTTGCTGCATGTTTGCAGATGCTTTTTTTTTCTGGTCCAGCCATCTGTAATATATATACTGATGTTTCATACTAGTTGATAAAAATGTGTGTTGATTTGTTTGTCTTAGAGCAGTGCTTGTGAACAAATACTGAATAGTTTTATAGATAATTTTAAATAAAAACATAAATAAATGTAGAGAAAAAATAGCAAAAAATCTTCTTAGCCAATTAGTAAAATGAAAAGTCATTGAAGTAAAATTTTTGAAATTTGAACAACTTTCTCTTCAAAAACACAGTTCACAAAGTATTTCAATAAACTATCCTTGGGATCTTTATCTTTTGGCTGACAATGTAGTATTACTCTAAAAATTAATTCCAGGTAAGGAAATGCGTAGTGGTCCCATACTCTGGTTTGTCAGTGTGTATGACAGATGAATGTAAAGCTGTGCCTATTTCAAGAGTAATCACGCTCTTTCCAGAGGACAGCATGTGGCTTCAAAACTTAATGCAAGCCTGCATGAGAGTCTAGAACTAGTCGAAGCACTGGTTTGTTTTTTTTTATTGTGATTTAATTTGGGCTATGTGCATGCTTTTACAATTACTATTTCCCAAAAGACGCTGACAACTGTGGTTAGGAAGCTCCCAAGGTAAAACTGCCCGTGTGAGGAGTGCTGAGCTCGAGGTATGGGCAATCACGCTATAACCCCACGTCTGATGTAAGTGTCAGTTTGCAGAGTTGGAGACTATAGGCTTTTATTTAATCCTCCTTCTGTGTCTCCTCCAGCAAGGGCTGGTTGGAAAGCAGTGAGGGCAGAACACTGGCAATGCATCTTGCCTCCTGCACACTGCTATTGGCAGCCCCGCAGAGCCATCAGGTGTGACATTGGGCGGGTTTCTCACTTTCTCTTGCTGCTGGTAGCAGCACACCAGATTATCTATCCTTCACTCCATACTGGCCCAAACTGCTCTAGCAGTGTTTCATCAGTGATGCACGAAGCACAAGCCACTCCAAGGGGTTTGCAGACGTTAATCAACTGACTGCGGTTTGTAGCACTTAAGATGGAATATAATCATAAGTGCCTCCGTTTACTTATCTATAAGTTACCTATAGCTATCCCCTGTATTTCCAGATCACGGTGATGGTGTGCAGTTAATTGATTCATGGGGTTAAAGAGCTTTCAGACCACCTGATGAAGGATGTTACAGAAGTAAGTGGTAGTAAGCAGGAGCGGTGTTTTGGCAGGATGGCGATGTGCGTTTCACGCCGTGGGGATGGTGTAAATGCGGTATTTGCTTCGCATTCTTGGGCTCCCTTCGTGTGTGGTGCAGGGAAAATGGTCACCCTCCGTGAAAGCAGGTTTTATGTTGTGTGACATAAACACTAGAGACCACTCTATGTGCTGGGACATATGATACAGCTGACTTGCGGGCAAAATAATATAACCCACACCTCTCTGCTACGTCGGGATAAATCCCAGAGTGCACCTCTCAGAACAAGCATATCCTGTCGTGAAATGTCAAGCAATCAACATCAATAAATAATGAGTTGAAAACAGCAAGGTGGTGTAAAACTGCACGGTCGCGCTTGGGAAGGTAGGGAAGCTGATTAAGTGTTATTTCCTGATCTGTAAATCATCAATTCCAAACTTCTTTGTGTGTTGTCTATAAAATATTGGCTGTGGGCCTTTTGTTATAAAAAGGTAACTAATTTTTATAGCGGCCCCGTAAATAGTAATTAACGTGCCACAAACTGAACAACATCCTGCTGTAAAAAATCGGGAAACGCTGTGCCTATTTTTTAAGAGACCTGCAGTTGTACCTGGGTAGGGATGAATACTTGCTTGCCCCTGTTTGGGTGGGTAGGTGTACATGTGCTGCTGTGCTGGAAAGCTCCAGTCCCTTCATCCTGTCCTACCTTAGAAACAGCCCTGGCATGAACCAGGGCGGGACTGGCGATCTGAAGTCCACAGTCTCTTTTCAGTGTCTGCTGTATCAGAGGAGGCAGAAAGGAATGATGAAGTAGGCAATTACTGAATACAACATTTTTCTTTCCAGCCTCTATCACTTAACGTTTGGCTTACGCCCTGAAACATGAGAAGGACTTAGATCTTGTCTCAAAGCATCTTTTCCGAATCTGTTTAATAAAACTGTATATGCTCTCATTATCCATATAAATCCCTAATCCCTTTCTGAACAGCAACAAACTGTTGACCTCGTTACAGTGTTCATTGATACAGGTTCAGCATTCAAACTTAAAAAGAAGAAAACCCCCCACATTTCCCTCTCTACTTCCTCAATTTAAAACTAAAAATCTTATGGGTGTAGTCAGTGCCCCTTGTTCCCTAAGGAGTGGGTAGGTGGGCATGTCAGATTTGTTGTATGTGTTACACACTGAGCACATGGACCTTGGGAGGGTCTAGAGCTGGGAGGAGTGGGAGGATTGTGCAACCCAGCCAGGCCTGTGTTAGATGACCTGAAGTATGTGCACAGCCCCAGGAGGTGTTAATGGCCTGCAACAACAACAGCCCTGTTCCTTTTGCCCCCACTGCCTTCCTTTACAAAATTTTCACCTGGCCCTATAACTTTGAGAGAGACCTTGAGATGCTCCTGTTGGCAGCTACACCTTCATGTCACTGTGATGGAGTTGTTCACAGAGCACCTGCCTCAGCTTTTCTGCCTTATGCCTGCTCTGCTTCCAGAGGCAGTTGGGCTGCTAAGTCATTACCCTGGCTTCTGCATGTGACTTTCTGGGAGTCTTTGCTGCTGCAACTGCTTCACCTGGTTAGATTAAAGGTTCTGATCCCGGAAGGGCTCTGATGGGAGGGAGCAGACATGGCCAGTCATCAGCAGGTACAAAACTCTCAAATGCAATGAGTGAGCATGGCAGAACATTAAAAAAGGGAGTGATTGAAGAAACAAAGGTTTCAGTGAGGTGGGGAAGCAACAAGAGAAAGTAAGCCAGGTAGGGAAGAAGCATTGCTTGTAAGAAGAGGTAAGGTCATGATGTTCCTGTGAAGAGGAGCACTTGATCTTTCTGTCACACTCCATGTCAGACTGTGCCCCCTGTGTTCACCCTTGCTTGCACAAATGTTGTCTTCACTGTGATTAGGGTCAATCACACCATCTTTGGGTCAGATTATGTTATAGACATTGAGCACAGTGCGGTCTAATTACACTCTGCCTGGGATGCTGCTCAGGAGCTTTGAGACGAGATACCATTTTCCTATTATTGTGGTAACTGGTGATTACAGTTCCACAAGGCAATGCTGGAAAAGTATACTTTTTAATACTTAAAATCACTGTATGCAATAGGTTACATATTGGTACAAGATTTCAGATTTTTCTGAACTTTTTGTGGGTTTCCAACTCTGGTAACTCAAATCATTCATCTTTAAGGTCATATTTTTAAGTAGGAAACTGAGCAACATCCTCAATTAAAAACATACTGACAAAGACACCTAGTGATTTCACTAGAAGTATTGATGCTTAAAATTAGTTCCCTGCGCCCTAAAGCGTGGGACCACTCCACAAGCACTGAATTGCTATTGAAGTCCATAAAAATGCAACAGCAAAATAAAAATGCAATAGCGAAATCCTAATATGCAGAAAAATCTCCTTTGGCCATTAAGGCCAGAGTCCAAAAGAGCTTATTATCTCTATGCTATTGATTGTAATTTGAGTGGCAGTCAGATTTCCAAGTACCTACCAGAAACTTAGCCCATGTGACAAGATAATACTTCTTTGTAACTCTTCCAGCCTGATTTATCCACTTCTGACAGAGTTCTGCCAACAAGGTCTGGTTAAGAAATATGAACTTGTTAAACCTTGCTGAAAGGTTTGGAGAAAGGCTGCACTCTCCAGTGAGCAAAGTGCATCTCTCCCAGAGCAGGCTGCATGCTGGGGCCATTCATCACAAGCCACGGGGAGGGGTCTGGCAGAGAACAATTGATATGGTTTTGCCATTGAAGAGACAGTTTCCCTTTAGCACATATGGAAGACAGATTACACAGGCCTGTCCTAATGTGAATGGAGCTCAGATGGGAAGAATGCATGGGCGAGAGAGGGACATCAAGGAATCAACATCATCTGACACCTGTTTTCTGTTTCCAATGTGCAGACCTGTGCCTTGCTGCCTCTGGAAGTGTCTTCCTCTGCTTGAATTTCAGCTCTTCCTGCAGATTCATCAACTGTATCCTAAACACCAGGGTCTTTCATCTTGCATGACAAGTGACAGAACCTACTGGAAGAGGCTGGCCCTCCCCACCACACCTCTATCTTTCTATCTGCCCCTAGCAGCTTTTCAAAGTGACCATTTCGGACATGAAGATGGTTGGGTACATAACAGTGAGGATGGGAGGCAAATAGTTCTCCAAACACCACTACACTCACACACATACTACAGATCTAGTTCTTCACCTTTATTTTCTCCTTTTCCGCCACACAGCAAACAGCTAGAACCAACCTTAACAAAGCACTGTCAGTCTGGGGTTTTTTTCTTTTACGAGAAACATATGTGCCATAATCAAGGCAGCTAAGGAGAAATAAGGAGAATTTAAGCTAAAATATGGAGTCAGCCTTAAATAAGCAAAACAGCTCACAAAGCAATATTACAAAGTAAATATTCAAATTACAAGGAGAAAATAGAGAAGAAGGAAAAAAAAAAAAGGGGGGGGAAAGCAATCCATGTCAATGACTTCCTTAAGGGGAACACAAAATGTATAATAAATGCCTCTTCAGAACACAGTCTTTCCTGGGGAAAATTTCATCAGGTTTTTCAAAAAAAGAAAAACTGGGACTTATGAAGACTGTATATATAAAAAAAAAAAAACATATAGCAAAGTTATGTTTCAGAGAAAAATATGCAGAGACAGAAACCAAGAAAAAAAAAAAAGTTCTGTTTCACAGAATTTCTGTGAAAAAAAAGTGATGTCAATATGCAGTTACTTGCCTGCCCTGTGTGGGGTAGCATCTTGGCCTGCAGCCATTTGATGAGATGTTCAGATGAAAAATGTGTGTCCTTTTTCAGACAAAGGGTGAATAGTTCCCCCCACATCAGTGGGACTGCAAATGAGAGGTGTTGTGAGTCCATAGAAAGGTTCGTTTGTAGTAGGAGTGGAAGTAAGTCAAGGTTACAAGAGCAGGAATGTAAGAGCTCTTGCTTTTTAACACTGCAGAGAAGAAGAGAGGCGGGAGAGGGGACAGGGAAATTTCTTAGAGAAGTTAGTGAGTGAGAAAATAAAAGGAATAACATTTGTCTTAATGTAGGACTATTCCTTATCTGCTGAGAGAAGCGACTGTTGCCTTGCAGTCCAGATGTTTTACAGATGTTTGACATGGTTACATGTCAAAATTAAGAGCTGTGTAGTATACCAAGCTTGAGATGCAGAAGATACCGCAAGTTAACATACCTGCAAAGCATAAGATGCATTAAAGCCCCAAAAAATTGAAGTAAATCGACAGATCTGCTTTCAGGGAAAGGAATAGTTCAACCCAGAGGAAAATTAAAAAAAAAAAAAAAAATCCACAAATTTGTACAACAGTTTTCTTTATTCATCTTTGTGATGTCCTGGCATGGCATGGGATCATCTCTCCTCTCCACTGGCAGTATCTGGCTTCCACAATCCTCTGCTGAGAAGTCCCAAGATGTGACCGCCTCTTTCAGCCCAACACACAAGGGGCTATACATCACTGTTATTATTATTACTGAGGTTATGTGCTGGTGCTCCAATAACTCATTGATGCTTTGTGTGGGAGGTACAAAAACTGCAGTTTGGGGGCTAGAGTTCACTGCTGGGGAGTTCCTCCGGAGACATCATTTTAGAAGTTATTCACTTTACTCTGAGTTATATAAGATATATCTGTCAGGGTCCTTATTGCACTAGAATAGAATAATAGAATCATTTAGGTTGGAAGAGACCTTTAAGACCTTTAGGTACAACCATTAATCCAGCATTGCCAAGTACATCACTAAACCACGTCCCTAAGTGCCACATCTACACATCTTTTAAATACCTTTGGGGATGGGGACTCAACCACTTCCCTGGGCAGCCTGTTCACATGTTTGATAACCCTTTCCATGAAGAAATTTTTCCTAATATCCAACCTAAACCTCCCCTGGTGCAACTTCAGGACATTTCCTCTTGTGCTATTGCTTGTTATTAGGGAGAAGAGGCTGATCCCCACCTTGATGCAGTGATCTTTCAGGTAGTTGCAGAGAGCAACTTCTCTCCAGACTAAACAACCCCAATTCCCTCAGCTGCTCCTCATAAGACTTGTTCCTTACCAGCAAAGTTATTTCACCTGTTAACACTGCCCACGTGCTGTGGGCTCTGTTTCAGCTCAGGAACAGAGTTTGCCTCATATGTTGTTGCCTCATATTCAGTCTTGTGTCTGGGATCCTTCTCTAGCTATTCCTTCCTCATTGAGCTCCCCAGATGGACCCTGGACAGAATACATTACCTTGCCTTGGTTGGGGGTCTCAACAGAAATGGTTATAAGCCCCCTGACACTGCCCTTCATCTCCAGGTCTGTGCCTGGGCTGGGATCACCCTTGGATCTCCAGTTGGGTGGCAGCCCCACTCTGCTCCCTGATCTCACTGCTTTGTGTGACCTTGATTTGCATTAGTGCAGGGGCACTGCTGTCCTCTCTCTTGTCGCTACATAGTGGAAATAGGAAAATACAGCTGAGGGAAGAGAAAGGTTTACAGCAGATGGAAACATGCTGTTTAAGACAATGTCCCTGTAAAATTGCTGAAGGACTGATTGATATTGCTCTTGGGCTATTCTACCTGCTTGCTGAGACCATAGAGCATTCACTGAAGAAAGGCTGCATGAGAGGGAAATTTCAGTGGGGTTTTTTTTTGGTTTGTTTTTCAAGGAATGGTTTTACCCCTGGGACAAGGGAGGTTATAATTCTTTGAGTCTCGATCCGACAGACCTTACTATGGGGTAATAAATACGGATGAATTTAGAAAAAGATGCCAAGGCCATTTATTTTAAGACTAGCTAAAAAAGTTACAAAGTCAGGGAGGGGAAGTCTGAGTGCACTTAAGAGGACACCTTGCATTTTTAGGAACTTGCAGGCATTGGAGAAATGTGAGAACATACCAAGGAGGAAGAGGAGCGGGGTCTCTTTTCTCTGGCATTGTAGCAATTACTTCTTGTAGCAGGCTTCTTGTATTGGCTTTTTTCCTTCCCTCTAAAATGAGCAAACGTACCATTAAGCTATTGCACCAGCTATGTTACTCTCTCAGCATGGGTGTGTTAGAGGAAGGCTGATGCTGATCTTCTTACAGCCAAGAAATAGATGCTGTGCTGGGTGTGGGAGATTTACAGTGTCTGTAAGAGTCATGGGGGATTAAAAATGAGTTGAGTGAGGCTCATGATTTGGGATTAGCCTGGACATCACATATCCACAGCTGGAAGGGAGAACATTTGGCAGGAGTGGGAAGGTCCCTTCGTAAGACTTAAGGCAGCATGTCACTGGTTAGTGGCCAAAACTATGGACCTGGAACTTATCTTTAGAGACATTGTTTTCAGTGGGGAGAAGTTTGTGAGAGGCTAGACCAATAAAAAAGGGACTGATGTGGTTGCAATTCAAGATGAGAAAGTTTTGTGGTATAGAGAAGGAAGAAAGGCAGGAACTTCTTTTTCTTTCTTTTCTCCCAAACTATTTAGCTGGACTAGCAAAGGACAGAAAGTATGAGAAGAAGCAAAATTGGACTGTGGAAGACAAAAAATGGGGACAGAGCTTGGTAATACTTGTTTTTTCTTGTTCTTGGAACAGTGTCCCTAATCCCCATGCTCATCCAGAAATGGAGTTGTTTCTTCAAAACACTTACCAAAGGTATTGCTTGCTGTTGCAAATCAACAACCTTACTTATTGAATGCTTTCTTTTTCTAGGAGCATCTTCACCTAGATGGTCCTAGATGAAGATGCTACCTATCCTCTTCACCCTGGGTGAAGAATTAACCGATTTGAATCAGCAGAACTTTGTTCAAGTTCTGACTGCCATCTCTCCCTTTTCTTTCTTTTTTTTTTTTTTTAACTCTTGTTCATTCACAATGCTTTCTTGTACATGGTAACATGTAATGCCACAAGCTGGTTTCAAAACAATTTTTCAAAATTGACTTTTGTAGAAATCATAGTTTATGAGCATCTGTAGTGATGTTTAAAACTTTGGACACATCAATATATCAACTTTACTCCTGGTCTGTACACATATCTTAGCCTTCAGCAGGGCCTTGAAGTTAGACATCTTCATTAGTGTATTTTTTTATTTCAGCATCTGGTAGATATATGTATACAGCTATAGTACTCTTTCCTTTACTCTGTGCATGTGGGTAGCTATATTACAAACCTTGCACCAATGAGCTCATTGAAATGAATGGAAAACCAGTCACATTTATCTAAATCCTCTGCTAGTTGAATTGCAAGGCCATCATCCAACTTAATTCTTTAACTTTATCCCTGCTGTTTAGCATGCGTTTTGCATTGAATCATTTCAGTTTTGTTATTATAGGCTTAAGATAATGGCTTGGCATAAGAGATGCTCTTTCCTCCTGTGAAATCACCATCAGATAGCGGTTTTTGATGTGCGATGCAGCCTGCCATTTGAGATCTTGCCAATAAAATATTATTTGATGTCATTAGAAACTTCTGCAGTGAAGTGCAGTTCTTAGGAATGTTGGTAATTTCAAAAGGGAAGGATCCCTTTTTTGCCCCCTTTCATTTGAAAGCAAGTTTTTATGATGCCTTTCAAAAAAAACATTTAGCAGTAAAATATTCTTTTTAAAAAATCTGCTTTCAGAATCCAGAAGATGCAATAATGGCTTCCAATTTTGTTTCATCACGTGGTACTTCATTATTCCCTCCTGCCTAAAAGTCTCAGTCTACTGCTTTATTGTACACTTTTGGATTTGGGCTCCAGAGCCACAGTGAAAATATGTCAGTGAGTGCTTGTGCACAGAGCTTGGGTGTGTTTATGCAACATGCTCAATCACATAATAAATATTGTAAGTATTTTTGTTTACATCACTAGCAGTTCTACTCTGTTGGCTTCTAAAGAACATCCCCCTATCAAGCTTGCTTTTGAAGCCCTGTGCCTGTAAAACACAAAGCAGGTCTTGCATGGGGTGCTAGAGTCATGTTTGCAGTAATGTGGATGAGGAACAATTTTTTTACATTTATTCTCAGAGCCTGCATATACTGAAATCATGAACTGTGGTATTCCAAAGGGAACAAGCCTTTGTTAAAAAAAAAAGGTACTGTAATTAATCACCACTGGTGTGGTGCCAGTTCTCTGCTAGGGCCAACATTTTGCCATCCTGAGTTTAATTCTTTCCCTGTTTCATCTCCATTTGCTCTCTGCTCTATCTTCATCTGGAAATTAATTTTCTTTTTCTCTCCGCCTCAGTGTTCTCACATTCTTGTGGGCTGTGCATGGCCAAACTCGTAGCAATCCTTCCTGCCTGGTCTCTGCTTCTTTTTGTCCTCTCCTCCATCACCTCTGTTGCCATGTTTCAGGTCCACTGGTGAATGTCCACTCTGCTCTTTTTGTCTCCTCCAGTCTCTGCCCACAATCACCTTGTTCCTCCCTGCATCCCAAATGAATTTTTCCTCTCCCATCATTTTCTGAAGAGGAGAAAGAGAGACATGTTTATGGAAAGAACATGAGAGAAGTCCAAGTTCTTTGTCTGTCTCTTTCTGCAGGCTGTCTGGGGAGAAGAAGAGGTGGCTCCAGGTCAGTATATCGTTTTGAGTACCAGAGCAGCCCTTCCAGCTTGGGATAGTACCTGAGGGGTTCTCCACTGCCTTGTGACTGCTCTGAGCACAGCATATCAAGGCTTTCAGTGAACACGCTTGGCTGCTTTTAGACAAAACAGTTGTAAAGGCAACTACAACTGTAGAGCCATCAACTCCCCTAGCCTGAATTTTCTGTCTGATATTAAGTATCTGTTGCTGCAGTTAAATTGAAACTTGTACCCCTGTCAGTCTTAAAGCTTAAAACTTAAAACCAGCTTGGATGAGCCCTCTGCCTATGGCAACGTATGTCACCTTGTTAAGGGGACAAAAGAGGGAAGAGGGCATTAAGTGCTGCTGCTGCTGCTTGAAATCAGAAAACTCATTATGTGTGAATGTATTTGCAGGACTTCAATGGAGACAAAACTGTGTGGAAAAGACATGAAGGTGAGGAGGCAGGAAGAGACAGTGGCTGTAATATTACTTCCTGTCCCTTGAGTTCGATATATCCCAGAAGGGCCCAAAGCTCTGGTGAGTTTGGTTCTTCACTGAGAAACACAAGGAGAAACATGAGGCATTGTGTCTCCTATGACTGTTTATACGTGCCAATGGAGAAATGCAGTAAAAACAGTAATAAAAACAAAATCACGGAGTCCTGCGATTAAGAATGAAAAGGTTAATTTTAGTGACATTTAAACTGTTATCTCAGGGCATGGGAGAGCTTATGGGCACCCAAACTAGAACCAAAAAAGCAACTTGGGTTTAAATCTGAACTTACCAGTGAATCTTGGTGTGACAATGCTCTGTTTTTATGTTCAGAGTGGCCTTTTTCTGTTAAACAAAGCTCCATAAGATTTGCAGCAAAAACACTGGAGCTGATGTAGGGATTTGTCTATCACTCATTCTGGTGGTGATTTACTAACAAAATCAAATTAATATGTGGATAAGCCTCCAAAATATTCATGTACACACTTGAACTGCAGGTATGATTTGTAGGATGGGTATATTTTTAGTTCCAGCCTATGTATAGATCAACCCTGAATTAACACCATGCTGAGATGAATGATATGGTTCATATCTCTTAGAGCTGTTGTTCCAGTTGGTCAGAAGATAAAGCAACATCTGTTCAGAGCTTGAAAAAATACAGGGGAAATGGGGGTGTCTTCTCTACAACAATACATGAATACTGTGTCTTGACTTGATTTTTGGGGTGTTTGCTGTGAATGCATTCATATGTTTAAATAGATTCTTAGGAAAAAAAAAAAAAAGAAAAAGCAAGTAGGAAGAGGCTCAAATTAAAAAGCATAAATACCCAAGGGCTGTTATCAGGCAATGACAGAATGATAAACTTCGGCGACCTTGTCCAGCAGTGGAAGTGTTTTGTTTTTTCATACTTGGACAAAATACTAAGAGCTGAAGGATCCGTAAAGACTCTGCCCTGTGGCAGAGTCAGTGGTAGCCATAAGCTTTTCAACAAACAAGTGAGGCAACAACTCTCACATTTTTAATGAATATTAAAGCTGATCCTGGCAAAACAAAAAGGCAACTTTTTAAAGCAGCTATGTAATTATATTGCTACCTACAAGCTCCATCTCGCCCCTATCAAGTCTCCATTAATTATATTTTTAAGAGAAAATTTATGTGATCTTCTACTCTCCTGTTTCTTCTGCCTTCTGATACATGGGTATTTTTTCCTGTGGTTTGCATCCCACGGTACTTTGCAGTCCTAACCCACAGTCTTTCACCACTGTCTTGAGGTCAAAGCATGGAAATTCAGAAAATCTGGGTGTAGATTTATTGAATGTGTGCTGGGAGATAATTTGCTTGCATGAAAACTGCTTTATGGTATGAGCCATTGCTGCTCAGTGAGGAGTTTTTCGAGCAAGACCAGAGACCGAAGTAGTGTTGTCAGAGGTAATGCATCTGGGAGAGTGCTACTTATGAGAATTGCACTTGCATCAAGCCTATAGCAAAACATTTAGGACGAAGGAAGAAACTGTGCTTTTAGTGGTCATCAGCTCTTGGTGTATAATTTCTGGTGTTACTTAGGCTCTCTTTGAATGGCCCTTCCAGGTACACAGTGATGCAGTGAAATTTCGTTTGCTGTTTGGCTTTCTCAGCCTGTGGAGAAGGGAACTGCACTTTATTAAAGGATTTTTCCCCCCCCTTTTACAAGGTTGTTTGTTATCTCGGAATGCAGGCCTGCACTGGAGCGTGTAATTACAACACCATGTCTTGGGTTAGAAAGAACTCAGACACTAAATTGTCCATGTCATCACCTGAATTTGACCATGAAATATAGCACAGAGGGACTGGGAAGGCAGCCTGTAAAGAAGTGAGGACTGAATGGGCATTTTGGTGCACCGGGCAAATCCAATCTGCTCAATCCATTGCTGCAGTCCCACCGTGGCCATTTAATATTATTACCTGCTTCTTGCCCTTGAAATGGTACTTCCACCTCTCTTTCCATGAGGTGTGTCTGAGTGAACGAGGTCAGGGTTAGAGAAGATTGCAATAAAACATGACTCATTTTACATGGGTGATCAGAGTCCTATTAAGTTGCAAAGGAGTTGATTTTTTAAAGAATGTCTTTTTTTTCTCAATCAACTTTTTCTGTGTGCAGACACTAGGAAATAGAGGTCAGCTGTACTGTTCAGGGTGTTCAGAGATACCCCCAAAGCTGGAATAAAACCACTTACATTCCTTTTTGCGGAAATTCTTTATTTTATTCACTTGAGCATCTTAACGTTACCACAAATTTTGAACTTAAGGCCTTTTCTGTGCTTCTGCAAAATGTTGGAGCAGAAAAAACGGTTGAATCACTGATCTCCAGGACCAGGGAACAGCTGTTGCAGAGACCTTCTCAGAAGACAAAGGTTTGTGTGAGGCAACTGTGTCAGCCTGGTCACTGGTACATGATCGGAGAGAGAAGAAGGCTGTACCCAGGACTTCTTTTTTCTGTCTACAGGTACCATTTCTGTCTACAGTACCATTTGCCATAGTGCCAACAGGAAGAAAGGTTTGTGGAAGGGTGTGTTTGAGAAACACAAGTCTTGCAGGGATATGTTTGTGCTTCATCAGGCTTAGGGACCCCAGCTGATCTACGATGTGAAAAATTATGGTCAAAAAGAGGGACAGGGCAATGACAGAAAGCAGTAGTTTCATAATATGGAGACCACCTTTATTTCTCTCTTAGCAGTTATTCTTAATAACTCCACAAAACAAAGTTTTGGTATGAGCACGTGTGTTTGTATCTATGTGAAACAGCACTCTGGGAGTTGTAGCAAAATATTTTTTTTGTAAATTCTACTCTTCAATACAAATATCCAGCAAATTTTTGACGTTTGCATTTCTGGCATGTAATACATCCTACAACAGCATTCTTGCACGTAATGCCCAGGTACCCTCTCCTCTTCACACTTCCTCCACTATTTGCCACACTTACTCTATAGGATATGGGCGCTAGTAAGTGAATATTTCATTACATTTGAGAAGGCTTCAGTACATAGTTATGTTTACTCCCTTTTTATACTTCCATGATTAACCATAGTATTTGGAATAATAATAATAAACAAAAAAACAAACAAAACAAAACTCCATAGAATTACATACTGGATCATTGATAACTGTGTCAAGGTCTTAAAACAGCACAACATTCTCTGAAGTGGCAATCTTGGTAGTGTGACTAAACATCATTAAGGATGATGTTGCATCTTTGGAGGTTGCATCTTTGCTTACTTATTTGACACTGTGCAAAGTTTGATAGCTTGCTTGTGCAGTCAGTGTCAGTGAATATGAACTGGTGCCTGCAGCATCTCTAAAGAAAGCATGGAAAGTCTGTTATACGTCTGTTATAAACCATTATAAGTTAAAGCCATTGCTAAGGTTCAGGATAGCTTTGAGACTATTTAATACTAATGGCCTGTTTTAATACTTGATTGTCCAATGTGGTTCTGCAAAGGAATGCATCTGTCTGCTCCATTTTGAGTTTCTGATGTG
The DNA here is from genome assembly GCA_035584735.1 of Pseudotriccus pelzelni. Classification (NCBI taxonomy): domain Eukaryota; kingdom Metazoa; phylum Chordata; class Aves; order Passeriformes; family Tyrannidae; genus Pseudotriccus; species Pseudotriccus pelzelni. Next base: position 25,930,344 of record JAWMRA010000001.1, read on the forward strand.
CAACCAGGATGGCCCTCTCAAATTAGAAACAAATCTGGTGAAATAAATTATGTTCTGCAAATGGTAAGCTGTGAATTATGCTGGCCAGGCTGGGAAGACACTAGCTTGGTGGCATCTGTGCAATTTCTATCTGGAGAAGAAAAATAGATGAAAAGGCAGTTGAGAATTTTCTTCTGCAATCTATGTTTTGAACGTATGCAATGTTGTAAGATGTGTGTGTCACAGAGATTTTTGCTGTTAAACTCTGGTTATGGTTTGTTCTTACCTGTGATGTGAAAAGTTGTGGTTTCTCCTGGCAAAAAGTGGATCAGTGTGTCACCACCACCACTGCATCTGTAAAGCAACGTAGGCAGTGGAAAGTTGCTCAGGCAGAACTCTGTTAGCCTCAATGGGTTATGGGGTTTATCAAAAGCTCTAAGGTTGCAGATTAGTGAAATAATGATTCAAAAAATGCACATACAAAAGCTTCCCTACTCAGTTCTTATTTTACTAGAATCTCTGTGAATTCCCTGTGTGCAAGGAGAAAGAGGTCCTGAGTCCTGATCAATGAAATAGAAGAGTTAGAAAAAGAGTGCCAGCACATCTGCTCTGCAGGGAATCTCCTAATCCCTTTTTGGATGTTGTATCCAAGACTGAATGTATGCTGCTGTCCTCTAAATGCTCTGCACTCGACGCTGAAACACAGCCTTTAATTGTGGATTTCTGATTAACAGGGTGAGAAGTATTACAAGAAAAGGACCATACAACTTCCTTGTTCTAAAAGTCTATCTGGAGGAGTTGTAACTGTCTCTCTGCTTCCAAACCACTTCTCTTGATGTAGCCGTTCAATTGAACAGTGCCAGAAATCCCAGCAGCACGTGCAAATCAAAGTGATCCACAGTTTCGGTAACCTGCCTGCAACAGCCAAACCTGGAGGGAGGAGCTGGCTGGCAGAAGTCCAGGTGCTGAGACCACTGGCCCCCTGTGGGCCACTGGTTGGGTGGAACAGCCCGGTGGCACAGCACTGTGGAGAATGGCCAGCAGGTGACAAGGAGTTCCCATATCGGCTGGCTGGCTGCGGACTGAGCATCTGGAAAACATGCAGATGGTGCAATCAGAAGTGTAAGATCTGGGGGGGCATACTCTGACCCTTGCCTGTGTTTCGTGGGTTTGGTAAATTTATGGGACATTAAGGACTACATAAACCCGAATTTCTTGGCAAAATAAGTACTTTTAGCTAATGATCAATTTACAGACTGTAGTCAGAGCCCTCAGTTCAGAAGAATCCAGATTTTTAATTTAAAAAGTCTCACTTGCCCTTTCTGTCCAGCATTGATGTAGCTGTTACTTGCCTAAATAGGCTTTACAGTCTGGGATCTTCATTGTGTTTGCTTATAATTTTAAAGTTGACTGAGTCCTGAAAACTCATTTCCAATTTCTTCTAAAGAAGGTTTCTTAAAATCAGTCAATGGAAATAACAGTGTCACTGTTCTCTCTTTTCACAGAGAATTACACGGTCTGTATACATTCCTTCACTTTCCAGTCTGCGTAACCAGAACCATTTTAAAACAGCCAGAACCAAAGAAGCTTTATAAGTGCTGAGGAAAATTTCAAAAATATTTTAATTTCATCTGTCTTTTACACTGAACAACTATTTGTTTCTAAGAATGGTCATCTAAGTATTAATTCCAGTTACAATGCTTTAATTTGTTCATTTTCCACACATAAAATGTTTCAGAACGTGGTTTTTTTTTTGTCTCTAAAAATATCCCAGCATGTGGCCATGCTGATTAAACAACATTGTAGGCACAAAACCTCTTTTTCTGCCTTCACACAAAAGTGAAACAGTGAATGACCACCAAAAAAAAAAATCATATATATATAAATATAAAATTGCGATATTTGGAGGTTGCAGTGGCTGAGCAAGAAAGAAGCACAAGAAAAATCATATGATGGCTACTGCAGACTTGGAGAAGAAGATCATGGTGCTGACTACAGATCAAACTAGAAAAGCGGGAGTCAGAAATTACAAGGCAAAAAAGTTTACAAAAGACAAAATTCTTTTTACAAAAATCAAAATGCAAAAGCTGGTTATGTTTTTTAGTGCATCTTCAAGAATTAAAAAAACCCATACTAGTCAGTAGGAAAACCAGTTCATTCATTCCTTTTATAAATACAGTACTGGAATGTTTCATGCCTGCCAGGTACATCAGTCATGCATGTCACTGTGCTAAAATGAACTGCAGAACGAAAAGAAATTAAAGGAAAAAAGAATGGAAAAGCTGGAGTAAAAAATAAGTATCAGGTGGGGAAAAAAAGGATTAAAATGCAAAAAATACAAAAATGAATGTAGTGTAACTTTCTTATATATGGAAGCAATAATTGAACTGAAAAGAACACTTGTTCCAACTTCTCAACTTCAAAATACCTGTTTTCTCCATTACCTTTTCTTTTTTGATGATTTCCATTCTGTGCTTGCTGGTTGTTCCATGTGTTATGTTTGCTATTTGTCCCATTGTGCTGTTCTCCTCACTGCATGCAGTTTTCTATTTAGCTCAGCATAATAAGCTGTTATAGTTCTCATGGTCAAGAAAGGTTCTTAAATATTAGTGCCCTGAGGTACAGCAGTACCATGTTTGACAACCCCTGGTTCTGCTGACACAATTTTGGAGAGGTATTATGTGATTGTGAGGGTTACTAACTGCTCTACAGATTGTGCATTAATTTTTTTTACAGATTTGCTAATATTCCACAGGCAGCAGGCACTGTCGGCCTGTCTTCCCAGCATGAAGTTTTGCCCTGGGATGGAAAATCCGATTTTTTCATCTTTCCTAAATGTGCTTTTAAAGAATAAAACCTTTCCTACAGAGCATGCCTGACTTTGGTAGTCTACTGCCAAAGATTTATCTTGTCTTAGCTGCTTGAGGCTAGTTTGACTTCTGACTCTCCTGAATGTCAGAAGGAAACACAGTTCAAAACTTTATTGCTGCTCCTGCCAGAAGACAATATTTTCAAAGAACTCCTGTAACAAATCCACAGAGTACTTTGAATTCCTCTGGTTTATAATATAAAAAGCCATAAGGAAAAAACCTACCTCCTCATTCTGCATCTTCCAAGCAGGACATTAAAGTGACAGATTTAAAGGACATTTACAACTCCATTGAGCCAGGAGGACTTGATTGCGTTTTTTCACATAGGAAGGAGGTGTTGGATATGTGTGTGTTCTGGGATGATATGTGGCTGCTGCCGGCCTTTCCAGATGGCCTCTGATGTCATTCCTAAAGATCCTGAAATCTGCTGCATGAGAAAATTCGTTTCATGGCCCTCCGATACGATTTTAGATGGTTTTTGCATGAATTTAAGGGACCAAGGAGATGGGACAATAAACAGCAGATGACAGAAGGGAGCAAAGAGGAGAGAATTCCCATCCCTGAATGGGGAAAAATGATGTGGTTACCTTATCTATATAACTATTTTGAAAATCTCCATCTACTGACTGATTAATATTGGACCAGTTCCACAGGAGGAGTCCCCCTCTCTTTTCAGAATAGCTGTATTTTTTCTGGAAGATGACAGCAGGGCCACTGAAGATGAAATGCATGGGCTGGTCCACGTGGTTCACACCTGGGGGGTGTTGGGAGTGGACACGCTTCTGGTCCTCAAGGGGATAAGAAGAGGTCTCAGCAGGTCTGTACCGCTCTGCTCATCATCCTGCCAAGGCAGCAGATAGGGCTGGCAAAAGGCACCTGTTCCCAAACACGCTCTGAGCAGCTCAGCCAGCAAAGCAAAACATGTGGCAAAATGCTCCCATGCTGTTGCTGCACGAGCTGAATGGACAGGCTTTCTGTGAGATGTTCTCATGGGAGAGAGGGAAGAGGGATGCCTGTCAGCCAGAAGCAAGTCTTGTTTGCAGGGCATCAGAAGAAAGCTTGGCAGATGTTCCTGCACTGTGGATGAACAGAAATCTGCTTTCTGTGAGGCTCTGACTCCAAATGTGCTCCATGCAGCTGAACCTGCTGCTTTGGGAGCAAGCAGTGATGCAGGGAGAATACACTGGGATGCAATAGATAAGCATCCCTCCCCCTGCTCCTCTCCCTTTGCATCCATTCATGCAGTCAGGAGCCTTTGAAGAGAACCTCTGCAGCCTTCCATCAGTCTGATGACTGCACATTTACCTTTCAGAGCACAGAAATGCTGGTGGTCTTGGCCCAAGGTCTGGATTACACACTTTGACAGCAAGGCCTCGCTTTTGTTCCTTACAGCCATATAAAAAAGAGAATAATTTTAAGTGCAAATAAAAAAGACTTTTGTTTTCCTGTGAAATGTACCTACCTAGTGTTTGATGAGAACAACATAGACAGCACAGCTAATGAGGCCAGACAGCCTCATTACATGAAACTTTATTCTGAATTGAGCTTTGAGCTTTGTGGGATCCTTGAACCATTTTCAATTGGATTTTTTTTTTTTTATTTTATATATTTGGAAGAGCAACAGAAGTGCTGAACAGTGCCAAGGAATTTTTGCTTGGAAATATTCTTAATTGAAAAATAATTCTTATTTTTACTGTTGATGATGCAAATGTCCTGTATATCTTCAGTTACATCTAGATCTCACTCACAGCTGCACAGAAATTGATAGGATCATTACACAAAATGAAACCTATTGTATCCACCAGAGGAATGCATCTTATGAAAAATTCATTTTTCTCATGAGAATCTAACAGGTGCAGGAAAGCTTTAAAGAATATGCCATAGACGGGCAGCTTTAGACATGATATGTGAGTCTTTACCGAGAGTATGGGAGTTCAATTCATAAACTCCCAAAGTTATCAGCAAAGCTGTTGAGCAAGCAAAATTTTCAAGAGTCTTCAGTGAAGAGACAAGTAAAGAAAATCCCCAAGACAGTACATAAAACACAAATCTATTCTACGACAGAGCTCAAGGAATGCAAAGAAATGGTAGCACATGAAATGGTCTTTAAGAAAAGAGGTTCAGTGCATGATACTAGCATCTGGAAATGAGACAGTGAGAAGCAAACAGAAAAGGTTATTGCAGTGTTATGTATCAACAGTTGCAAAGGGGAAGACTACTCAGGAGAAGAAAATGTCTTAGTGCTCAATCAAAAGAACTGAGTGCCAGTATTAGAAGAACGGATTAGCCAGTATGTGAAGACTCTGACTCAAAAGACCACTGTTCCTGTTCCTTCAAAATTCTTCACTGTATTTAATCACCATGTTTTCTGCACGTGTGGTACGAATACTTGCTTTCAGAAAGTTCCAGGGCTGAGGATATTCCACTGGCCTCCATGGTAGCCTCCAGCCTATTGGGAAGTTCACAGATGTTATTTTTGCTTTGAGCAGTGAAAATCAGGATTTAAGCTTCAGGCTGCAGGGGTAGGATCTGAAATCTGCTAAGCTGAAAAATGAACAATACACTTTTCTTCAACTGTGATAGTTGTTTGGATTCCCTTTGTAGTCAAAAGAAGAAAAAATTTTAGGAGTGGTGACATCATTAGGCCTGTTTATTGACAGGTTTAGATGAGTTGGGGAATAGACACACACCTCTGAACAACTATTGAAGTGTTGCTATAACTCCGTGTTTTTATCCCCCTGATACATTTTTGTGGGTGCTTTATATGACGGACTGGGGACAGCACCCTCTGAGAGGGAAATGGAGTGCAGTGGGGCACAAACTGAGAGAGAAGTTCTTGGTGATACTTTCTGCTGTGGAGTTTTCCATGATTGTGACTTTGTCTTCATTGTGACTCTGTGGCTTCACTTGGTCTCACATTGTTGAAGAATCCTCCCCAAGCACTTTCAGATGGAGCCAGGACAAGCACCCTTCTGAATTTAAAGGAGCCTCAAAACATCAGCAGCAAAACTGTAGATTTAATGACAGAGAGGGAACCAGATGACTGCAAAGCACCTTGCCAACTGCTTCTGTGGCTCAGAAATTCCATCTGACATACCTGCAACACCAAGTACACCATAATCCTGTTGCTTCATGACTAAATTTGTTTTGTATGTTCTGAATGAAAAAATGCTGCAGTCCCCATGCCTTTGCTTTCCTCTTGAGACCACACAATATGATCATGCATGAGCAGAGATTCAATAATTGCTTGACCAAGGAGAAGGACACATTTATATCGAAACTTTAATGAATCACCCATAAAATCTTACCAGACACCTCTGATAATACTTTAAACATGGTTTCAGAAAGTGAGATATTCTGTATTCTTAACCAGGACTGAAATTTACCACTGCACAATATAAACCACATATTAAATGTATCAAAATTTCACAAATACCTAGACCTTTTTTTGACCACATGCAAAGTGAAGGACCAGAAGAACTGACATGTTACACTTCACTGTGCTGTCTCTGACACCTGAGTACGCTCTGAGAAGATGATGTCCTGTCTGCAGTTGTGGATGGCTGGAAATGAGTGGGAAGGCAGCGTTTTTGCCATAAAATCCCATTCTGTGGTGAGATCAGACGCACTTGTCAATCAGGTTCTCGTAAGGAACTGAGAACCTGTTCCAAATTAGGAAAACTTCACTGCCCAGAAAGTCCTGTGGGAGCGTAGAGGAAGGATTGCAGATGGGATCAGTGTGGCCATCCCTGTGTAGATAATTAATGAGAAACTGGCACAGTTGTATACACAGAAAGAAAAACACTTAAGTCTTTGATGAAAGGCCAGATGAAAAAGGAAAGTGTTATAATTCAACAGAATATAAAAGACAGCAGTGGGTCATCCTTTCTTCTAAGAAGACAGGTTACTATATCACTTTCCTGAAATCACAGCAGGAATGATGGATTAGTTGGAAGGGAAAATTGGTGCCTGAGGCACTTCTGACTTCAATGTTTCAAGTTGTCCGGAATCCTTCCTAGCCTTCACCCAAACATGAAACTCTGTTACAAGCATGGGGAATTACTAAGGCAATATGTGGTATCCTTACTTATTTCCTGAAATCCAATCTTGATAGAAAGTACCAGCTTTCAGGTGCATGCCAGAGCCTTTTGTGTTCATTGCACGTTCAAAAATGGGATGCCTCTGGGTGGACCCAAGCCCAGATAAAGAGATGGTCTTTATTTTAAACAGCAAGTGAAATTCTCATTCTCTGATGAAGGTTTGTTCCATTCTGGATACATAAAAAATGTTTCATACTTGTTTTACAGTCTCCTTGGTTGAACAAACCTTGAAAGAAGCTTGAACTAACATCTTCTAATCTGCATATGTAGAAGAGGGGAGGCAGAACTGGAAACAAGAGGTCCTACTATCTACCAAGAGAGGGGAGGCCAAACTACGATATATGATTGAAAACTGCCCCATTTTTGCTGCATAAAGCATAGAAAGAGTCAGCCAGTGGAGACAAAAGTAAGGTGAGGGAAGGGTGCTATAATGTTTTGCAAGAAGCATGGTTCAGTGTGTCTGTGTCTGTCTTGTTCTGCTCCACACAATCTCAGCTTGTGAAAAAGGAAAGACAGACTCTTCCATTTCCACAATTGTCAAGAAAAACTTAGAGGTAGGATTTGACCATATCTGACTGGGAGACATCCATAGGGGTCAGCAGCCAGCATACCTGGACAGGTAAATTACCCCCTCCAGTCCAGCAAAATAATCCCTTACGTTAAATATGATTATTTAAACACCATGATTGTCAGTGATATAGTTACTGACATGAAAAGAAGATGGAGAGTTGCAGAACTGCACAGTTTACTGAGCCATTAATTGGTGGCCTTTGGGAGGTGCTGCATCTTAGGTTTCTACCCCTAGTTAAAAAGGAGCTAAGGTCAAGAGCCCTTGGGCATATCCAGTGAAAGTTGAGCTGATGGGATCCCAGAGAGCACATGTCATACTCTAAATCTCTATAAAATCTGCTGCGAGCTGCTCTTGTTGAGGTGCATGCTTAGGATTTATTTCAATTGGTGGAGCTTGGACGGGCACCACATCCTCTTCTCATCTGCTTCCTAGGACACCGCTGGGAAGAAGTGAAGTTGTGTTGCAACGGATGATGGCTGTAATCTGGCTGCAAGCTACCAACACGGAACCTGCCCTAGAGCGGCACCCATTGGGCCTCCACATTCATGGCTAGGGTAGATTAAAGCATCATAAGAAACTGCAAGCTGGCCTGTCTCAGGTCAAGGAAGAAACTAGCAATGAGCCATGAAAGGATATGCTTTCTGAGGCATGTAATTGAAGATCACATGGCAAGAAGTTGTGCAAACTATTGCAATCACTTCTGGAATATATCCCTAAATTTGGCTCCTTATATGCTTTACAAAGGAAAAAGTTTAAGGTTTTAAGTAATAAAACATTTGTCTTCGAATAAATAGTTGTAAGAAAAAGGATCAAGAGTGGCTATTAAAGCAGAAGATACAGGAAAACATCTTTTCTTTTGAACTTTTAGCACCTTTGCACTTAAATATAATGGATAAGTTTCCTTTCTTAGGACTTCTTACAGGACCTTTGTTTTTCTTCCTTTTAATTTTAAATACCAGTGCATTTTCAGCAGTAGTAAAGGGGGCTGGCAACAATTCACTGTTCAGTTTTTTATTATAAAAATTAAATTGGGTATGATGAGCTTTTGTAAAAGAAAGCGAGAACTGAAAATATCCAGAAAGTCACACAGTGCCGCCAAAAAGACATTTGGGAAGGGGTGAGGCTGTTTAAACTTACATTCTTCCCACTCTGGGCCAGCTGTGTTTCTCTTCTTCTCTCGCACCCATCTTGTAAGCATATGGAGTATGTTGAAGTGTTAATATAACAGAAAATAAGCCAAGCTAGATTCTTAAAACAGCTCCTAATTTAGAGTAGCTTAGCTTAAAACAGCCTGGCTATTCTCAGTAACTGCTAACCAACACAGTCAGTCTAGGTGAGGAAAAAATTAATTTGGCTTTTTTCACTTTCAGGGGATTTTGGTGGTGATTACTGTAGGTGGAGCTGAAAAAAATAGGTAGCGAGCCTCTCTGCCTGTGACTTGTATTTTAGATTTAAGTACTTGCCAGTGGAAGTTGCATGAAAGATGCACTGGGGGAAAAAGAAAGAAAAAAAAAAGAAAAAACAGGACTAACGGAGGTTACAGTGTCACTGAGATTTACTTTGGGTATGAGTCCACTGGTGAGTTTCTTAGACTCTTTGTCCCACTCCTCACATGGATATGGACAGAGATAATGAAGATTTCCTGAGGTGAATGCTTCTTTTCCCTAAAGTCTGGTAAAGCAGCACGTAGTGATGGTGATGTATAGTGGGCTGAAAGGCTTCTGTGCCTGCATTGGTACACTTTATGATAAATATTCGAGCTGGTGATAAGCAGAAACTTGTGAATGACACCAAAATTACTTATACGTTATCAGCAGTGACACATGACTATTTCCTGATCCAGGAAGGAAAATCTTTCACTCTGTTATTCCAAATGTATATGTTGCTAATGACATTGAGGGCTGCACCCAGGGTATTCAGACTGGCATATATACCAGACAAAAGCAGAGCAAGCTTTGTGGAAAATCCATCATTTTGGCTTTAATTAGGCACAGTGTACTGATTCTCTGTCCATTCCATTGTAAATCCAGTAACTCCATTAAAAGAAACAAATAAACAAGCCAAAACACCAAAAAAAAGCCCCAAACCAAAAAATACCTCCATGGAAAGAAGTTAGGAGTTTTTTCATATTTTTCATTAATCCCTCCAAAAAAACAACTTGAAAGTCAAACTCTCAGTCCTTCTCAGAACTATTACGCAGCAGCCAGAGGGGTACTTGGCACTCAAGGTGGCATTTGAAAAGTAATGCAGCATTTTTGCACTAATTGCAGCAAATTTAAAGAAAACACATCAAAAAGTGAATACCAGCATTCTCAAAGTCTTGGATCCACTTGTCTGAATGTACTGCTTTCCTAATCTGTTTTAGTAGTGTCTTCTGAACAGTGGAAATAGGTCCCTGAGATCTCCCTGAGTCTGTGTTATGAAAGGACTTCTCACTGCAGCGTGATGCCTTTAGGTGTTCATAATTCTCCATGTAGCCCTCAAAAGGGCAACAAACACATTTCAATTTGGCTGATCTGTGGAGGATCACAAATTCAGTTATCTGCATCGTCTGACTGTTTTGAGGAGCGTTTCTCAGGAATCTTTAAATTTTCTAAATGTTTTCATCTGACTACAGGAGGATGGTTTGAAAGGGAACATCCAAGTGTACCATGTTAAGGTCCCAGGTGCAGTACTTGAGCTATACAATACCATACAAGTGGGAATTAGTTCCTTTGCATGTTATTCCCCAGACCATGAGAAAGGGCAGGGTGAAAGTGTCCTTTCATGAAACTCAAAGAATAAAAAGTTCTTTGCTTTCAGATTACAGGCTTAGATGTCCAGCTGCAAGGTGCATAGGTTGCACTTCTGGAAGAATGTATATAAGTCTATGCTTTTTTCCAGGATATATCATAAAACAGAAAATTGGAATATATAAGATGCATTTTAGAGCCTGGACGCATGCAGCTGGCACAGGCTTTTCTAAAGAAACAGGTTAAGTGAGAGAGAAAAATATTCACTGAATGTTTTCAATCAGTGTGAGAAGTAAAACTTTTGAATACACATTATAACTTTAGAGATATTAAACTTTTTCTTAAGTGATTGCTTAATTTTGATTTTTTAAAAATTACTTTATAATAGGAATAAAGACTCTACAAGATCTCTCTTCCTTTATCTGTAGGTAAGTCTGCTTGAGAGGCTGAGAGACTGCTCTGCTCTTCTGGCCTAGGAGAGCAAGTGAAATGCTGGTAGGTGGACCACCTCTACACTCAAAATTTACATCAGTATAACTAATGCAGGTAGCAACTGAAAAGGTTGAAAAGTAACTTCTGTTTGTTTAATTTGCCTTGATTCTTCACTGGTTACACTAACTTAATGCAAGGGCTCTGTACATTTAGCTATTTAATTTTCTAAACTGATCTGTTGAATCTGTGATCTCAGTGTGCAGAGGTGGCTATAAAGAGAGAAGATGGAAGAAGAAAGCAGCTAGGTTGCAGGGTGTGTTAAATGTAAAATAGAAGATGAGTGAGACTTTCTTAATTTCCAGCTTTATGCACTGTGCAGACAGGAAACCGTGCTTTTTATTTATGTGATTATATTAATTTTGGTTCAGAAGTTAATGGCATCATTCCCTTTGTGGGACCTGCCATGCACTGAAACTCAATCATCCCCCACAGTGTAATATGAAAAGGGGACTGTGGACCCAGGGGAGCCATTTTCCTGTTATTAGAAAATTTCATCCTTATGTCTGGATACTGGGAACACTGTCCACAGCAGAACTGAGTCTTTTTCCTAGCTGCAGAGAATATTGTTGCCTTTGAAGGGTACATAATTTAGCAATTACAAAATCTGTTTTTTCTCCTTGGAGGGCATTATCTGGGAATATTTTCATGGATACAGCCTCCCTCCTTGTAATCTACTGCACCATACCTGAAAAAATGACACATACTGCCACAGCAAACCCTTGAGCTCATCCTACTAAAAGACATCAATCACACTGTTGTGCCAGTCTCTCAGTCCTTCCTGGATTTGGCACCTTTTGCTTAAGAAGTGTGGATACAGCTCATTTTGTTCAGCTGGAGTGCTCTGCTCTGTGCACTCCCCATGCTCATCACGGAGTTCATGGTGACTTGTGGAATGCAGGTTCACTTCCACTGATGCCCAAGGGCGTATGGAAAGGAGGATGCAGTAGTCTTCTCCTGAACCCATCAGGGCAAGAGTCCCACCCACTGGCAGCACCCCAGCAGGACTGGCAGGTGCCCGGGTACTAGTGCGGTGCACTAGCTGGGTAGTCTGCAGCCTGGAGCAGTGACAAGAGAAGAGCAGAAAGGGCTTTGGGAGTGTTCTTGGTAGACAATGAATTCCTCTCTGGGTGGAGGTTTGAAAATACAGGAGGAACAGTGTCCTACTCAATAAGGAACATAGCAATTGGAACCATGATACGGAAAACACCATATCAGAGGCGAGATCTGGTAATCCTAGCACCAGGGAATGACAAAATCCAGTGAGGAGACTCTCTTGGTGTCTTTAAACCCTGACAAAGGAAAAAGAAGCTCTGTGAGTGTGTGAGTGTGTGAATGCTCACAAAGCGCACATGTGCACGTTTGGGCTTGCACTGTACATATGCCCAAACTGAGAAATAAATGATTCTGGAAAGAATAGGAAATTGATTTCCAAAGACACGAATGGAGGGAACCACTGGTCCCTGTTATATAGCTGGGAGTGGGCATCTGGAAGCCAGGTGACCTGCCACTAGCCCAGTGTGCACTGACCTTCTCTGTATCTCAGATGCCCGTCTGCAAGATGTGGGTATTGTCTAATGGGCTGTCAGGTCTTAGCGTGAAAGGCACTGAATGCTGTACAGGAAGAAGCACCCCAAGTTTGTTTCTCTGTAAACTCTCCCTCCTGTTTCTCTTTCCAGATGGCTGGGCTGGCGTCACCCATTAAAAACAAAGAGAACATTAGGGAAATGAAAGAGAGGAAAAGAAAGATATACAGAGCAGCAATTAGAGAAGAGACAGCTAAAATAGGTTCATGATGGCAGGGATTCCTTCACGTTTGAGCAATGTGTCTAAAGTGAAACTTTTCTCCTGTAAAGGCAATTTTGTGTTAATAAATGGCTCCCCAAATTCTTTCCTCCTGAAGATAATATGATGAAACAAGTAGATCTGAAATAGTCTGAGAACAGCTGAGCAATTACAGATGGGTCTGTGGCGGGCAGAGGAAGCGAGAAAAGGTCAGTCTATTTATGAACCCTGTGTGTTGCTGGTTCACACAGGGTTAAATGCTTGAGCTGCTCTTTGTGCCTTTGGAAATCTCCCACAAAGTCTCCCCAGAGTAATGTTTGTGAGAAGTTTGCACCAGCTTAGAATAAACTGGTTTGAAACAATAATGAATCAAAACTATTGTAAATCCTTGAGTGACTATTTTGCAGCTCACCAAAGCTCATGGCCATAAGGAATTTAATCCAAAGGTATCTCCCTACATAAAGGCATATGATTTGTCACTGATTCAGCTGAACATGTGGACATTCTTAAAGTGCTTTAGAAATGAGTTACACTGATTTACCACCATCAGCTAAATTGATTATAAAAATATTAAAATTGCAGAGTCTGGCACCAAAAGTTAGGAAATTCATCAAATAAGGTGCTGCAGTCTTTTATTATGAGATCACATCATCTTCTTTCCAAAGATGCCCCCCCCCTCAGAGCATGGTGTTCAGTTACTGGCAAGTTTTTCAGTGTTTTGTTTTAATCCTCATTGTTCAGTGTGTGGTCCCCAGCCCTGTGTTACCAATCACTCCTTAGCCCTGTGTCCAAAGGCAAAGCTGTTAGTCCATGAGTAGGCTTTTTTACACAACATGCATTGGGAACAAGTAAGTGCCAAGTTTGGGAACCTGATGTAAAATAAGTAAATAAGTGACTCCTTTCATGGCACACACTTAAGACTACAGCTCCCACTGACTCAACGTTGAGCTCTGCAGACCGAGCTTGGACTCTCACAGAGGAGGAAGGAATGCACGGTTATTGACCACCTCCAAAAAAACCCCAGTTGGAGTGACTTGACAGGCACTGCTCTGCAGCTCTGAGGCAAAAGCAAGGCTGGACTCCAGCTCTTTCAGGATGGCTTTCATTTGTCTAAGCCATGATTCTCTCTCCCTCATCCTCTCTCTTTTTTCACCAAGTGTCATATTTATTTTGAAGGTTCTGTTTTCTTCGGCAGTTGTGCAAGCTCTGGCAGACAACAGCTTTTTTCATTATTCAACTCCCTTTCATCACCAAAGCACCATCCATCTGCATATTGCATGAGATGGGTATCCTGGAGATAAATGGTTGGGTTCATAATTAATCATTATAGTGTACATGCTCAAAAGGACTGAACTTAAGATGGCTATCTTAGTTTTGGTCCCTCCTAACTTTTAAGTACTTGATTTTACAGCCCTAATGGTATTTTAATATAATTTTTGAGTAAATTTCCCCATTTTTTAAAAGAGCAAAATGAAAATCTGAACATTTCTTCATAAAAAGCAATCACTACTCCAACATGGACCATCAGGAGGGTGGATTCCTTTGTTCATGGGTCTCAGAAATATAAAAGAATCACAGGGGGTTCATTCTGATTTTTGTTTTTCACGTGACATATTAATAATTTTGATTCAAACTAAAATGAGACGTAAATTCACATGGAAAAATCAAGCTTACTGTTTTTCAAACGGTACAAGTGAAGCATTTAGATCTTTCAGGATTTTCACATCAATGGAAATGGTTCAGCAGTATCAACATACACTGGATTTGGGGTGGTAGCTTCTGCTTTGTGAGGCTCACATCTCCAGAGCCCACCCTGCCTCCTGCCTCTTGAGGAAGGAGCACAACTGGCTCCAGTAAAAAGTATTTTATATATGGTCTGGGGAATAAGGTGGCAAAAAGGCCCAGCAGCTCTGCATCCATTTGCTAACAGAACATGACCCAGAAATGCTGGCTGGATGTCAGCTGAGAAAGTTGGCTGTGTGCCCCTTCTCAGAGTGCTCAGGGTCCCCCTGCCTTGCCCCGAGATGCCACCATCACCTACTCCTGCCCTGGGCTGTGTTGGCCACCTTGAGGACCAAGGCGCAGAGGTGTCCATCCAGCCCCACGCAGAAACAGCCCGGAGGTTGGCAGGACCCAGGGCTGTGAGTGCAGCACGTAACATGCCCTGTGCAGCAGTGCCTCTGTCTCTGCAGTGAAGACCACTTTCCTGGTACGGAAGCACTGGATCAGATGACTGCAGACACTTATTCTCTTTACCTCTTCCAGTTGTTTGTGACCCTCCAGCCTGCCATTGTCCTATTCCCATATTCCCCTACCTTCTACTCCTCATCTCCACCTCCTCATCTCAGTTTCCAGTCACCAGCTGCTTCCTTCAGTTCCAGCCTCCCCTTCTATTTCTGGTATCCTCGCTCAGCCTCTCCCACAATGCTCTCACCCAGGCCTGTATTTAGCCCTCCACCTGAGCTCCCACCACTGCTGATCCTAAACTCTGAAGCATCAAATTCTTCGTGAAAGCCCAGTCATAAATTTATACTCAGGATGAAACTGTATTTTCTGCTTAATCTGTTTCCTGGGACATTTTGAAAAAAGAACAAATGAACCTGAACAGCACCCCCAGTGAGGCAGAAATCTGTTCCAACAACTCTGACAGTGACCCAAGTTCAGCATACTGCATTAAAATACATAGAAGGAAGGTGTTATAGGAAGAGCAGAGCAAAATTTAGTGTAGGTGTCCTTTCTACCTCTGGCTGTAATATTCCCACATGACCTTAATTTCCCAAGGCAAGGGAAGTGAAGAGAGAGGAAATACAGTAGATTATAATCTCAGTTTATGCTGTCCTATTCTAAAGGACAAAGGGCTATATCTAGAGATATGTAGTCATGCTTAGCAGTAAGCACTAGGCTGTTCACTACTGAATGAAGGATCTTCTGCCTCAATGTGGAAAATCAGCAGTTGCTGCCTGTAAAGCCTGTCCAGAAAGCAGACAGTATTGTTGCTGCCCTCCAGCTCCACAAAAATGTTTCCCCCTATATTTATTGTGTACTCCTGTATCTTCCTGTGGATTTTCAAAACCCGTTAATAGTGCTGGAATTAAGTTGCCCTTTCCAACAAGAGAGGAAAGAAAGGCTTTGATTCCCCTCATCCTGTCTGGTTTGTCACCTACAAGGATAGGAAAGCCTCCAGTTGCCCATTTTGTGCTGTGCTCATATATCTCCGCGTATGTGCGTACACGCACATGGGGATGAACGTGATTGCGCATGCAAGAGTATGTGTGATAACATCATCCAGATGCCACACCATACTGTTGGATTATGTCAGTCTCACCCAATGAAGCACACTGAGCAAATGCTAATAGTTAAGAGCTAATAAACACTACACTAGAAGGTCAGTGCTGAATCGTTTGGATTGTGCACATGGTTCTCAGATACTTTCCCCCAGTATTTCCTTGTAACCATACATTACAGATCTCCCTGTAGGAGGGATTTTTAAAGCCCTGCACTTTACTGAGTCAGCTGAATATGTTCAGAAAGAAACAGCCCTGATACAGTTGGACAGCATTATTGCCAGAAAGCAGACTTCACAGGTTTCAAAAGGATGCTCTCAATGAGAGTTTCCATGTTTTTGATATGGTTGGCTCAAGGCAAAAAAGAGATGTCACATTTACAGAGGTCAGAAATAGGAGAGCATATAATTCTTTGCCTCCTTCATTTTATTTCTCAGTGCATTCTTACTTTGCTTTCTTACCGATCCCTGTACATGACTGATAATCCCAGCAGACTTCAGGCTGTGCTGCTGTCTTGACAGTGCAGTCTATATGTAAATCAAGTGAAAATGTCTTGGTTACTTGAATGATAAAGTGCTCTCTGCTTTGCTGTCTGTGATCCTTTTGACCACCTGTAGCAGTTTATAAACTGGAGCATTTGTTGACCAAATCAGTGCCCATTTCCTCTCTTCAGCTGACCCTTCTGTGAACTGCAAGGAGTTCCTGTTGAGACAGTAGATGTAGTTAGAAGTTGGCCACGTGGTGCTGTAGACAACTGTGTGAATAATGAAGACATTGAGAGAGTTTAAAAGAAATGTGTTAGATCAGTAAAATCATTTTGTGTCAAGCTCCAGCTATTCATTTAACCCCAGACCTGAACTCCTTCTTCTTTAGGATTATTTAACCTTCTAGCCTTTCTAAAATTTGGATGAATGTCAAAAGAAATAAAACACTTCACTCTTAGGATAGCAGCAGATACTGTTAAAGTTCTAGGGTCAATATTGGACCAAAGTTGATGTGCCTTCAAATGTGGTCTGTGTTGAGAACTGAGCTCCAACTACTTGCCAGTTCAAGGTAACCTCCTGACCACAGAGGCAGTTTGGGACCCGTCTCTGGAACAAACTCTTCTGTCTTCCTGGTCCTCCTGTAGAAGAGGTGCTCTCCCTCCTGCCCACTGTGTACAGCCCTGAGGTAGGGATGAGGCTGGGAGCAAGCATGTTATAGAATCATAGATCATATAATCATAGAATGGTTCAGATTGGAAGGGACCATAGAGACTATCTAGTTCCAAACCCACTACTGTGGGCAGGGACACCTTTCACTAGACCAGGTTGCTCAGAGCTCCATCCAGCCTGGCCTTAAACACTTCCAGGGATGGGATATTCACAGCTTATCTGGGCAAACTGTTCCAGTGTCTCAGAACCCTCACAGTAAAGAATTTTTCCTAACATCTAATCTAAACCTACTGTCTTTTATTTTGAATCTATTCCTCTTGTCCTGTCTCTACATGCTCAAAAGTGTCTCCCTGTTTTTCTTGAAGTCTCTCTTCAGGTACTGGAAGGCCACAATTTGGTCACCCTGAAGCCTTCTCTTTTCCAGGCTGAACAAACCCAATTCTCTCAGCCTTTCCTCATAGGAGAGGTGCTCCAGCCCTCTAATCATCTTGATGGCCTTTCTCTGGACTGGCTCCAACAGGTCGATGTCCTTCCTGTGCTGGGGACCCCAGAGCTGGATGCGGCACTCCAGGGGGTTCTCATTGGAGCAAAGTAGAGGGGCAGAATCACCTCCACTGACCCACTGGCCACACTGCCTTTGATGAAGCCCAGAGTGGGGTTGGAGACAACTAGTCAGGATCAAGAGGTTAGGAAGCACATACTGGAAAAACTCGAAGTTGAGAGAATAAGAGATTCTTATAGAAGAAGTCCCTCAAGAAGATTGCCACAAAGTTCAGACAAGAAACTGGGATCTTGAAAAGAAAGAGAAGAATAAACAGCTGATAATGATGACTTCTCTGAAGTTCCATGATGCAGTTTTAGTAGGCAGGGTCTACTCTGGCCAATGATCCAAAAGACAGGAGTCTTGCCAACCCTTTCCAAGAGTATCCCCATTTCCCAAGCAATTTGTCCCCTAAGACAGCGTTCAGCCTTTATTTATGAAGCTAAGATGGCCAGCAAGAATCTGGTAATAGAAATCATCTAACTAGTCTTACAGGTGGAAAAACACAGCTCTGCATTAATGCAGACATGTCAGCAGCCATAAATAACCTGTGAGTGTGCAAACATGCATTTTTAACCTACAGAAATGCCTTACGCCTCAAGACCACTAAAGGTGTTCTGACTAGCAAATGCAACAAGCATTCCTTATGGGTAGAGGCCCTCACTTAATCTGAACCCCGTGGACCAAGATGCTCGCTGCTTTTGGGGGGTCTGTCCACACCTTTAGAAGTTATTTCACCCATGAGCAATGTGGTCAAGCTCAAGAGTTCTGTTCTCAGGTTAGTAATTTCATAGATTATAAAGCCATAAAGGACTTTAATGATCATCTGGTCTGGCCTGGCCTGGCCTCCCACATAACACATGCCAAATAATGTCACCAAGTAAATCCTGCCTTAAATTCAACAACTTGTAGCTGAACCAAAGCGTATCTTGGGGGGGGGAAGTTTATCCTTAATTTTAAGACCCAAGTGATGGAGAATTTACCACATTGTAGAGTAGTTTTCTTGCGAAGGTTAATTACCAGCAGGGCTTTAAACAGGCATGGCATTTCTTAATGATTTTTTGGTTTTGATTTTACTTTGCCTTTGTTTGCTAGATTCAACAACCTCCTCATGCTAGAAATATTATTATCAACTCACCTCTGAATCAATTTTTTACTTTTTATCAGATTTTACAAACATGGTCTCATTTTAAAGCACTGGCATCTGAGTCTTTTAGGGACCCTTTACCCTGTCTGTATTCCTCCTATATCAACATACCCTCATCCCACTCCTGTAACACAACCATGACACTGTGGAGGGCCAAATTTGGTAGCTCCACCACCAACAGCTGAGCTTCCAATGTTGGACAGTGGTAGGAGGAAGAGTTATTTAGTTCTTCAGATTTTATTTGTGATTCCAGTGGCCCCATTCTTTGTCTTGTCTATAGTGGGGCAGATGCAGCCTGACTACTGATTGAACCATGCTGTCAGCAAAGTAGTCTGGATGACTCAGTGTTTGGTAAAGTGTCCCAAAAGTAACCCAGAGAATGGACAGACAGAACTGCTGCTGTGAATGTTGACATCTATCTTTCAGCCCCTCAAAAAAGGGAGAAAAAATACCCATATTTCAGAAGCTGGAATTCTGTGAGGGCAAAATGTTCTGAGGTTTTTTCCTTTCAAATGAATCAAAATGTGTCATTTACTTTTGGATTAACACTTACCTGCACTTACATGCTGTCATGGAGCTGTACCTCCTCACTCCTGTCTTCTGCAGCCTGTGTCCCAGGGCTGGCAGACTTGAACCTGCAGAGCATCCTCAGATTGGGATGTCAGCACTGCAGCCTAGACCTGAGGCTGCAGAGGCACTTGTAGATCTCGCACTCCGCTTTTGGGGACCACAGTACCAGTTTTTAGGCTGCTTGATATACCCTCCCTTTTGCTACTGTTTGATCTGTCTGATCCCCATAAAAGTGCCAAAAAGCCCATCTGTGACTGAACTTATGTAATGCATCATGGTCCACCTGTAGATAGAGGCTTCCCCTTGTCATAGTGGGGTGCCACTGGAGACACAGTCCTTTCAGTCCTCAGGGGTGATTTGGCATATGGCAAATATTGGTGATCTAGGTCCCACAAACACTAATTGGCTGGGGATTGCGGTGTTGCAGAGCTTAACCGTCAGTTGCCCCAAAGGAAATGGGGCATCCTGGCTTTATAAAAAAAAAAAATCAAGGATTTTCTCCGAGGCGGAGTTTTCTGGTGAAAAATGTTGGTTCTGCAGAGATGATTCTCTGTTCTTCCATAAAAAAGAATCACCTCAGCAGAAAGGTCACAGTCATCCGTACATGTGGTGGGGGCTGGTGTGTGTGGCTGAACAGTCAGGACTTTCTTTTGGGAACTGACAACACACCTCTGCCACAGAGACTAGATGAGAGATCTTGTGCTATTCAAGGTGTACCTTTGACTCTTCATTGCTAAAAGTAAATTTAGGGTTTAGTAGTTAGAAGTTCCTCCATAGTTCTTAAAGGGTGGAGATGATAATTTTTTTGTCCCAGACGAATGCCAAGCCAGAGCACTCATTTTGACTGCACTACATTCAAACAGCTGCTTTTTCCTACCTAAGCAGTTGCTGAGTACAGTCACATAGACTATTCACCATTTTCCTTCTATTTGATCTTTACCACAAGGAGCAGACTTAGCATCTTAAATGCTGTAACACATTTCTGTATGATTCACAAATGACAGTGTGCTCCCCTTCCCCCTGTGCTAGTATGTGTTTCTAGTCAACTGCAACCAGGAGCCTGAAATAGGAAAAAAAATGGAAAAGCCAAGTCTGTTAATCCACCATGACACATACACCTTGATTTTATTTTATTGGAGGGATTTTATAAGGGCTATTATCTCCTGGTTTACATAATCCAACACTTCCCTTAGGGCAATCAAAATTGAGATTCATATGACTTGGAGTTTACAATCCAATGCAGCTGGTAAAACTGGGATTCAGATTCATGACCGCAAAGGCAATCCTACTGCACACACACTAAAAAAAAAAGAATACAAAGAAACAGAGAGAGAGAGAGAGAGAGCGAAGAAGGAAAGCTTCCATGAAGTGATCTATCATATTGTCTGAGTAAGAGTGTTTGAGAGCTGGTATCATTAAGTGAGTTGAAACTTCAGCTAATTTGATTCAAAGGTTGCATGACCTCTACTAAGTGAGGGACTCCCTTTCCTTGCCGTCTTTTGTCTGTTCTTAATAATTTAGCCAGCAACAAGGTAAGATCCAAGACTGACTTTTTCTGCTACAAACATGACTTCAGTCCAAGTATTTTAGCACCTGAACTCAAGTGAGGATAATAAATGTCAAAGAAATATTTATAGCTTGGTATATGGAGAATTTCCAGTTCCCTATACTGCAATAACACACATCCATCTGCTAACAGCATTAGAGCTGCAGTTTTAAAGCAGATAGTGTCTGAAAATAGAAGGCTTCAGTATGCATAGATAGCTGTTGCATTTAAGTGTTTGATATTAAGCTGATAATTAAATTAAAATTCAATTATCCAGCCTTGGGAAGCTGTTTTCTTCCTGGACTCAGGCCCACAGAGAAATTCAGACTGAGCTCTGTGCCTCTTCTACTCCTCTGTGTTCCTAACTGAAATCCATTCCTGCAATACCCAGCTGAGGAGAGCAAGTGCACAGAAAAATAAGGTTAAAGAGGAATAATTGAAATTTAGAAATGGAAAAAAGACTTCTTATCCCATCTAATACATCCCTTCAGCTAGCACAAGTGAATTATTGTTCAGTGCTTTGTCAGGTCTAGTTTTAACTGACTACAGTGATGGAAGCTCCATCTCTTCCTTTGGGAAAAAGCTGCACATTTGAACAAAGCTGTCTGCTAGCAAATATTTCCTGATACTAAGCCTGTATTTTTCTTTCTTGTTAGTGATCCCTTTAATGCTGACTTAGTCCAAGATTTTTTCCCAGTGAACTCAGCTCTGTGAGATCTGGAATGCTTACTGGAATGTCTTTTCACCCCTAGATTACGGTTTAAAATCACAGTGGATGGAAGCTGTGGTTGTAACCTATGGTCTCACAGGTCTGTGTGAAATAGTCAAGGTGTGTAGTCCTGTCCTAAAGGTAGAAAACAAAACCAAGGGCACAAATCTGCTCCATCCATTCTCTGTGAACCACGTGCTGGTGGGACATAAAAAATTTCTTTTGTGACCTGGGGACATACTAGGCAGGAGAAAACGTGCCTGGGCAAAGGCGGTATGAGAGGACTTTTGCTCTTTCTGCAATGAGTGTAACTGAGTGTATGCAAGTGCTTTGAAAAATCTGATCTAGTGGAATATGTCCCTGCCAGTGGTGGGAAATGTTGGAACTAGATGATGTTTAAGATCCTTCCCAACCCAAACCATTCTATGATTCTGTGACTATCGCCTTTCTTTACCCTCTGGCACCTCTTATGCAAAGTGAAAATGTAGGCATAGTGATTTTGACAGAACTGGTGTCTTTTTTATCTAGAAATGATAGCTGCATGTGGTGTTTTCTTTAGAGAACCAAGATACATAACTGCATGTGTTCCTCACTGATGAAATGTTTATCACCTTGGGTTGCAACAGAAATCAGAGCTGGAGAGCCATAAAGGAGGCTGGTTGAAATGAACCCACAGAGTTACTGTGCTGATGTTAACTGTTGTAGGACACGTGGTGCTCTGCAGGTGGATGTGGAAAACTATGGGAAATGATAGAGTCAAACAGCCTCTCCCCTGTGATGGGATGGAGATGTGGTGCTGTTGTGGGGGCAGTGTCAATTTGCGTCGGAACCTCACATTGCACCCTTGGGACAGCCAGCAAGGAGGACACTGCTGGTGTCTGTGTGGTCTGAGGTGGACCAGCGTTTCAGCAGCACTAACTCCAGCCTAATTTTAGGCCAGTTTAGATAGGGATTGAATGTATCAGGGTCAGTAATGTTGCCCAAGGGGGCACGTTATACTGGGGGACCACAGGAGCTCTGTGCAGCTGACCACAGTGCTGAGAACCTGTCCCCAGTTTCAAACCAGTGTGACATTTGGAAAGTCCAGCTCAGCCACAGCATGTGAGCTTGCACCGTGTTCAAATATTTCATGTGACACAGTTCTGGCATGCTATGACATTGCAGAGGCCAGGCTACATGTCTCCAGACGGTGGGTGGAAGAACAATCTGACTGTCTTTTTTTCCCCAGGTGGCAGTGGGGAACTCACCTAACCACCACCTTTCCCTTGAAGGGAAGGGTAGAGAGAGGTAGAGGACAGGAGCAAGAAAAGTTCAGTGCAGGAATTCAGGGTTTAAAGCTGTCAGGTCCTCAGTGCTGATGTGCCAGGGATGTTCACAAAGCTCCATTGGGGTCAGGTTCAGCATTCCCAGCCAACATAATTTAGTGATTCTTCTTCCATCACGTGGTTTTGATCACATTGGAAAGACTGCATCACCCTTGGAGTGACACTGGAGGCTCATTCTGAGGAGATGTGACAGTGTCCTCTCAGAGGGATGAAGGTTTCATTCTCCATTTCTCACTCCACACAGGATGAGGAAATACTAGGGGGCACTTAGTGAGTCTTTTCCCTCATGATCTAGGAGAGTTGGCAGCATGTCTGCTCTGTTATTCACTGGTGCCTCATCCTCAATGCATGGCTGAAAGTCTCACAATAGAAATGTTAACATCTGCCCTTCTCCCTCCCCCAGCCAAATCAGCAAAACTGCTGGAACAGCTTTGTTCTGCAGTTCCTCTGGAATGAAAAATGGTGGCTGCTGCCTCTGTCTCAAATGTCAGGAAAACCTCCTAGCCCCTGTTATACATATAAAGAAGGGTTATTCACCCTGAGGACTGGCTGGGTTAGGTCATGCAAATGAGATTTTGCTCATAAAGTTACAAATGAGAGCTTAGTTGATGACTTATTCCTGCTTCTTGCTCCATCTCTTGGTCATTTCTTCACCTACTGCAGTCCCCCTGCAATGCACACCTTATTGAAAATTATTCTGGGGTTCCCCCTCTCAGGAATTGTATTCTTATGGAAATACTGTTAATTAGCTATGCTTGGTTTCATGGATTATAATATACTTTGCTGTATGCCATGCTAATTAGCATGCCCTCATCAATAGAAGGGCTTGAACAAGCTACTGCAGCTTGGCAAAAGACAGCAGACAATTCAGATTATCTCGCTGAACAATATTTTAAAACAATGCAAAAGAAAACAAAACAAAAAACCCTTCTCAGTGAGCCAGACCATACCTAAAGCACAATTCTCTAGCAAACATTGCTTCATGCGAAATTTAGCAGACAAGTGCAGGTTTTCTCTTAATTTTCTGTGATCACAGTCACACAGTATAAAAAGTGTTGTGGATTCTTATTTCAAGAAGTAACATAAGATCCTATAAGCTGAAAAGCTGCAACACCACGGCTCTAGTAAGGGGCTTTGGAAGCATTTGCCTGCATTTTTTAAGGCCAGTTTCATACCAGACTGTAAACTTTGAGGACAACTTTAAAATACATCACTGCTGAGTATGTGAGGAAGCAAGCTGAAAATGTGCCTTCTGCAGGAATTTGTGTGGGTAAAATTTGATCACTCTGATGTTCATGGGAAATGAATGAAGAAGCCGTATAAGCATGGCCACAGTGAATTAATTTGGAAAGTTACACAAATTCTAGCCAAAATTATTTTTTCAGCTTCTGCTGAGCAAGTCCAGTTGTGTAAAACCATCTGCTCTTTTTCAGAGCAATCTTAATAAGACCTACTGATAATATTTCACCTCCTTCCTTTAGAGAATGTTCCAGTCTTTATTAGAGAATGTTCCAGTCTTTATTATAGTCCTTTAAATGCCAGGAGCTGCAACCTTGTCATCCTCTTTGCACTCAGAAAATACGATGAGTAAATCTCTCATCTCTCCTTGAACAAAGTGACTCCCTCCTCATGCTGTCTCCTCTATTTGAGGTACATTCCTGTTGTGCTTTAAGCAGTCACCTTATTATTGATTGGCATAAATTAACGTCTATGCTGTGATTTATAGTAGAACCCATGTTAGAGTTATATGTCCGGTAATTGCTCTCATAAAGTATGTTCCTACTGTAGATGTACAGGTGAAATGTGTCCTGGAGACTGCCTGTCGCCAGCTGTACTTCTTTGAAACATTAGGTCAAAAAACCACTTTGTGTAGTGAAAAGCTCTTTAAAAACTATTCAACGTTCACATATTTCTTCTGAAGAAAAATTCTAATCAAAACAAAATTAATTGCTTTGTTTCATTTCATGTTGAAGTTTTCATTTAAATTTGATTCCTATGGAGAAACACATTTTAGTTTTTGATCTTTGTTTCTTTTCTCTTCCCTTTCCCTGTGTAAAAGGAAGAGAGAAAACACAGGGGAAAATGAGAAATGCACATACATGAAAAACACAAGAATGAATCAGAGAAACTTTTCATATGATTTTGGTTTTGCCAAAGACAAAAGCAAAAAAGAAAACTTTCTTTTTCTTGCATCTGTCTTCCAAGAGAAGAAAGAAATATGCCTAAATACTCCACTTTCTTAGGTTTCTGAATAGTTAAAAATTCCTTCTGGATGGGGAGGGAAGGAGAAAATTAGGAAAGAAGAAAAGCCTAATTATCTAATACCTGAGAATTACATAACAACAGGAAATCAAAAAAGTTGCAAAAATGGCCACACAGACTTAATCCAGGAAGTTGTACATTAAAGATATATCTGCAAATGAAGATTGTTTCTAGGCAGAAATGTTTTTGACAGAAATATATTTTTTGGCAGGAAAAAACTGTACATTTCTGTTCCTTTGATCTGAAATGAAAGGAATTTCTTTTTTTTCAGAAAACTTTTTCTCTCTTGAGCTTTCTGAATCTTAAAACAACACCTTCTCAGTTTGGTCTGATTATAAATAAGTTGTATATTTCTGGAGTGGGTTCCTCTCAAAGGACCATGGCAGAGAGCACAGCATATGCATGTAAATATTCTGTAGGTTGGGCTGCCATAAAAAAAGCCATGCACATGACAGCACAGACCTGCACAGAAGGCAGCCTGGAAAAAAACTTAACCAGAGTAACCAAGGAAAACTTCTGCTCTTACCACTGGTATCATGAGGTCTTTACTTTCCATTAAGCCCAGCAATGAGCTCAGTCTCTGAGGCCTCATTGAAAAAATCTGAGAGCAGTAACCACCTGATGGGCATTTTATCTGTCCAAGGATAAACTGCTTAATGGGTTCTGCTGGGATTTGAAACTGGTTCCTTGAAGTCTCCCTGCCTCAAGCCAGTTGCTTAGGTTGCTAAACCATCCCTAGCAGTCTTGGGGAGATCACTGTTTTGTCTCCCTATGGAGCAGTCTCAACTGATCAAATGTCTCTTTGTGTGTGGTGGGACGTCTGTTGTTCGCTGGCACATCTGTGGCTGCGTCACAGGTTTTGAAGCTCCAGCCCATCTTTTCTCCATTGGTCCCAGCAAAAACGAAGGAGGGTTTATCTCCTTTCCAAGTACCAGTGGAAAGTACTGTTGCTGCACTGCAGGTAGTGTGCAGCGGTTCATTGACTGGAGACTATCCAGAAGATGGGAGGAAAAGTTTTCCTCTCCCACCCTTCCAGGAGCAGGAAATGGGAGAATGCCAAGGGCGTTGCAGGGTGGTGGGCTCTGAGCTTCGAATGGGTGGGTGGTGTCAGTCTGTCCAAAGCTATGTGAATGGCATTTCACAGAAACTGGACCAGGCTGCCCTCATCTTCTGATTGCTTCCCTTACTTCCTCCCATTTCCCATGCTCAGGCGGCCTGTTCCACTTGGAGACAGTGATGCACAGGGGTAATTAATGCCTGTGCCCCCTGGTCTGACATCTCCCCAGCTGAGAAGCTTTCCTCTGCAATGACAACAATAACAGAAGATCTCCTTTCTAGTTTGGTCAAGGGTGGAAGCTGAGCTCATGTTTGTATATCCTGGCTGTTGAGATGGAAAGTGTGAACTTTACAGAAAATTAAATCTGCAGAAAAGAAGAATGATGGAGGGGGAGGGTGTCACTTTGGAGAAAGAGAGGCTTGCAGACGGAGATCCCATTATGTTCAGACCTCACAGTGTCTCCCCACTCATTCATGCCAAGCACAATGTGGGCTGGGTGTGAGGCAAAAGTCTTCGGGCTTAGCCAAAGAAAGAGGCCCCAGTGTGTGTTGCTGTGCTTAGCACTGGAGTCAGTAGGGACCTGGCCAGCTGCCAGTCACACTGGCATGGCTGTTACTAGATCCCATTGTGTTAAGCTTAGCACTTTTTGCAGGCCAGAGAAATTCCTTTTGTGTTTTCCCATACTCCTGACGTGTTTAGCAGAGTTTCAGCTTCAGAGAGAAAAGGTTTGTATAAAAAAACTCCCATCCTCCAATGGGCATGGATGGGGAGAAAGGGTTGAGGCAAGGTGAAATCACCCTTGCTGAACTCAGTGCAGGTTGAGGTTCATTAACTATCAAGCTTGGGTTGCCATTTTATAAATAACGACACAGGGAAAGACATTCCCTGAATTGCCTTTTGCAGAGGGTACAGTTAGATCACTTGAGCAAATTGCAAAAAGAAAAGTAGTTAATTAGAGCTATGGGGAGCTGCACACTGGCCATGCCAGTTGGCTTGTGTTGACCTGTTTGTGACTGGAAAGTCAGTTTGCGTAAATTTTTTGTGCTTCGTGATTTTTCTTTCTTTAAATAACTTGATTTTATAGCTTAGGAAGAGCCAGAAATAGTGGAAGAAAAGAAATAGTAAGTGTGCAAACTTTATAGCATTCCTCCATGAGGCAACCCTCACCTGTCCCAGCCCCAAACACCCCACCAGCCAGACGACAGCAGATAACCCCCCCAGGACACTTTCAGTTAGCAAAGTAGAAATTGCAGATCCTAAAACCTTGGACATTTCTGGTGACCTTTCCTTCCTGTTAAGGACTGTGTTGAAGTACACTAAAACAGATAATCTCAGAAGCACACTGCTGCTCATCCCTTGTCATTAGCCTTCCTCTGCTCACCAAGGGAGCATTAGCAAACTCTTACAGCTCCCCCTCGTAGTTCCTACCGGAGTAGGAACCATTCCTACTGGTGATAAATCCACTGAACTTTGAGCCCTGCTTGAGGAAACCACTCTGTGTTTGTCTGCTTTTTGCCATTTTCCAGGGAAGGACAGCTTCCAGGGTTTTAGGGAGGGACATGTTACTGTAGGAGTCCCAACGTGTGTCTTTGCAGTCGAATAAAGGGGATTGGGCTACAGCTGCACTGTACCTGCAGGCATAGCAGGGTCCAAGAAGAGAACTGAAGATGTAGATGGGGTTGAGGACACCCTACTACAGTATTAAAATACTACAATGGGCAGAAATGGCTTTCCGCTAGATGAGCAAATACAAGATGCAGAAATCATGCTATAGATGTACCGCTATCAGTGTCAGTGTGCATTAGAGGCTAAGGAAGGAGGCAAGATGAGAAGGTTTTAGTATTAAAAGTTGAGGGAAAAAAGCTTGGGAAACCATTCTCAGCAATTCTATTCAAAGCTCTTTTGTTAGTTCTCTTTATAGTGCCATGTAAGTGAGTTTATGCTTTCAGGATCATACCCCCCTGCTTTGCAAATTATTC
The DNA here is from genome assembly GCA_035584735.1 of Pseudotriccus pelzelni. Lineage (NCBI taxonomy): Eukaryota > Metazoa > Chordata > Aves > Passeriformes > Tyrannidae > Pseudotriccus > Pseudotriccus pelzelni. The sequence continues at coordinate 25,958,444 of JAWMRA010000001.1, forward strand.
CATGAAGTCCTGTGAAACTCCTTGGATAATTTTCATGGCTCATGGTATGGCACATCTCACCGTTTCCAAAGCTATACACTTTTAAAGCACTTGCCCATGAAATGCTCTGCCAAATACAAACAGTACAGATGGAAGATTTTCATGCCAAATGTCTACCTAATGATGATTTGGGGGGGATGGTTCGACTGTTTCAGCTAAACTGGAACCACAGTTTCCAAACATGAGATTAGAGGGAGAGATATTTCTTTAAGAAAGTCTGAACTTTGAAGTAACCATCTGCAATTTGGCACAGGTTTGGTGGCTTTATATATGGTATGTGCTTTTGTATGTCCCCATGAATATTCTTCTAACATACTAGCCCCTAAATGAGTAAGTGTGCTTCCTGTTTTTGCAGACATTGGCAGCTTTGTCTCCTGAAGACCCAATGTTTTCTGGGCATGCTCCTAGCCCAGTAGCTCCAGTGTTGCAGAATGACTGGGAGGGCTCCACTTTTTTTTTCCTGTCTCTGCTGCTTGCTCCCCTCTCACCTCCTTCCAGCTTCTTTTCTTGTGTCTCCAGTCTCAGGGTTCAGCAGGGACTAGGCAGTTGTTCAGGATCACAGCTAGTCTAGAGGTAGCCCTCGATGTGCCCATGGGCTCAGACTTGATGTGCAGAAAGAATAGAGATGATTTCAAGAGCAGGACATAGGCTGTGTACTGGGAGTGGGGGAAACAGAGGATTAAGTGGAGGCACAAGCCCACAGTTCAAATGATAAACTGTGAGCCTAGACATCCCAATCTGGTAGATGACCCAAAATTTTTCTCCTTTTTCTTTGTTTTTAGTTCCTACATTATTTCTTATTAAAAAAATCCATAATGTATAAATGATGTCTTACTGTATTTCTCTCCTTTTGCTTCATGCTTCTCAGCTTCTGCACAGATGTTGTGAGCATCCTGCACAAGAGAGCTCTCCTACCTCCTGATGTGGGGCCTTGGGGCTTTCTGGAAGCTAATGGATGTAGGCATCCCATCAGAAAATGAATCTGCAGTCACATATTAATACTGCATAAGCAGCTCCCAGTTTTGTGTCCTTGACTTTCAGTCCTTGAATATTTTTAATATGGATTTAAAAGTATGATTTTAATAATATTATGGAGTAGAGTTATGGTTTTGGGGAAGTAATTTTAAGCCTCAGCTGTGGCACCATTTTCAAATGTACCTGGTCTTTAAGTGCAGCTGAACGAAGGTTCACAGACCTAGGAGTTCATAGCTCCAGCCTGAAATGTGTTATTAGAACTGTGTATTAATACTGTGTATTCAAGCCCAAGTACATTTTCAAACAGAAATAATCTTGTAATTTCCCCAAAAGTTAGGAAATTCATAATCTTCACTAACAGACCCATTGTTATGCCACTTCCAAGTTTAAGGCTGATTTCTGTGTTTATCTCTCCAGGACCCTGGGGAAGATATGATATACCTCTCTCCTCCAAAAATAATAAAAGAATTAAAAACTTCCATTGTGAATCCCATTGAATATAGATATGCTTCGGTCCACTGAATGAAAATTTCAGAGGTTTATGCATATGTTAGAAAAGCGTTACAATAAAAATGATATTAAAATTCTGTCCGTCATGTTGCTACTTGCAGTCACTGTAAGTCTGTGCCAACTTTGAGACTATAATCCTCCTCAGGTGCTCCAAGAACACTGGGGAATTTGAGAGCCATGGATTACAAAAAAAATCTGGAAATGGTGCACAGCCAACTTCCCATTGTCTCAAAGTGAAATATGGCTGATGATGAAATCTGATGGTAGATTGGAGAAGAAGCTGTGACCAGACTGCCGAGAAGATATACAGCTCACTGGAGACTGCTCCAAGACACCAGGACACAAGGCAGGAATGCTCCACCCATCCTACTTTATGCTGGGCAGTCTGGGAGGAACAATCAAAGGTAATTCAGTTGTCTTTACTGCTGCTCAAAAGTTGGAATTTAATGCTTAAGTTTACAGGAATTAGAGGAGACTCAGCCTTTCTGTTTGCCCCAAATGTTGCTTTGGGCTCTTTCAGGCACCATAAAGTTTTACTTAGATTTGCTCAGACATGCATATTCCCCTGCGAAAGAGCACGAATGTCCGCGATATTGCCATACAAATAATGACTAAGAACAAATGACATCAGAGACCTTCATCCATACCTTTACTACCTGGTAATGATTGAAAAATAATCAGAATTAAGCACAGCAATGACAAATCCTATTAGAAAACCTAAGGGCAAGAGCTCAGTTCAGTTTAAGTTATAACTAGGGTTTCTGCTAATTCACATATATATGTACACAAGAGGAATTCCTAGACACTCTAGTAAATGCTTGCGGTGCTAAAAACTATACATTGCAGCTTAAAATTTTTATTATTCCTGGATTTGGCAGCATTTTTTTTTGTTTATATACCATCTTTAAAACTTTCATGTCTTGATGTAGTCACGCAGCAGATCCAGCATGGTACGGTTGAGGTCAGTGATTATACGCTATGAAGTTCAAGCAGATTGCAAATAATCTACTATGTGAAAGAAATGTTTCTCATTATTCTTCAAGGATAGACTAAATGAGCAATAGCTATGTAGCAGCTTGTATCTAAATTACTGAATCACAGTTAGTAATCCTGTGGCTGATGTTGTCATATTAAAAGCTAAATTAAATTTTCCGAATTATTAAGGAAAAAAAACAAGTACCATGGTTTGATATGCTTAACAGTGGCTAATATAATTAAGAGTGTAATGGATTTCAGTTACAGAAAATGACAGGAAATAGGGAAATACAATGAACACTGCACCAAGGACTACACATAGTTCAGTCTGGAACTCCCCAGAGATAAGTTTTGAAGTCCAGGGAAGATCAACATATCATGAAATTAGTTCCAAAGTGTTTTTGAGAAGCATTTGTGTCCTTGCCTTGAAATTGTTTTGCTATCCTTCCTAGCTATAAAAAGTTCAGACAACCATTTAGAGATTGGAAATGCCCTTGTTAAGTGAGCAAGCATAGGCTACTGAAACTGAGATGGCAAGGCAAATAGTTTTCAGGAGGAAAAACAGCTAGAGAAGTATTTAACAAGCAGTTTTTATACATCAAAGGTCTTTATGGATAAAAGAGTACCTTGTAGACTACTTTACTTGTCATACTTTGCCTGGAACACAATTAGGCTGAGAAAAAAGACAGTATGGTGGAGTGCAGACCATCAAGCCCTCAATGAGGACTGTGCTTAGGCTGGTTTTTCAGACTGTAGAGGTGTGTACAGAATGTAATACTAGAGGGTAGAGAGATGCTCAGGGGAGGAAGGTTGTGCAACACATCAGAGGCTTCAACTATATTGTGGGGGAAAACGAGTGGAAGCAGAGAAGTGCGCATTTTTCAGCCAGGGTCAAGAAAACCAAACATGCCAAAGTGCGTGTGATAATATTTTTCTGGCAGAAAAGGAAAAATTGCAAAAGGAACATCTCCTACCACTTTGCTAAACATTGTATATTCCAACAGAGCATCCACAGTATGGATGAGAAATTAATAGTAGCACTACAGAGATAGGTGTTTTGTAGGATTAGTGGCTGTTCTTGTGTAACTCATGACAAATGGACTTTCCAACCAATAAATAAGACCTATTTTTGTACTGGATACTGACTGTTAAAGGTTATCTACGTATAGGTGATGCTTAAAATGTAGTGATTTTACCTGTATGGAAAAGTATATGTATGAACTAGATTTTTATGCTACAAATCTGAAGACTTGAAAAGTACAACAGGGAAGAGCAGCTCTGATTAAAGATGGATTAATTCTTCAGTCTTCCTAGAAAGGTGCCTTTACTGGAGGAGGAAGAGAGTAAGGCATTGAGGAAGAGTTTGAGAACATCTTCAAGATGATACAGAAGCTGTCACTTAAGAACAGGGCTGAAAGGATACAACTGTTATATGATTCACTGCAATACAAAAACTCATTTTGCCTTAAAATGGAGACTTACAAAAGTTTTTGAACAGGCTAGTCATGCTGAGAATTGTATTGGGGGTGACAGAAGTGAAATTGTTAGTCCATCTGATGAACTTTGGTTCCTCAAAAGTATTGAAAATGAAAAAGGCAAGTTTTCCACTACTTGAACGGAGAAAATTATTGGGGCAGCTAGCTGATGCCAAATATTTTCTATGTTAGATGCCCCAGCAGGATTCTGGCAAGACCACCTCAGAATACAAAGCACATGTTTGTGTACATCCAACACACTCTTCAGGAGACACAATTTCTGCAAGCTCTGATGTGGGTTGTATTTAGTATTCCAGGTGTTTCACTAGGAGAGTGAGGTGAATTTTGGATGCCATGGAGGATAATAGGTCCTGCACATCATCTTGGCCTGTGGAGAAGCAGCAGAAGAACCTTTGAAGATCCTCGGGCATTTGAAGAGCTTATGTGGCTGGAGTAAAATTGAAAAAAAATGCAAATACAACATTTTTGTAGTGTTAAAAAAAGTGCAGGGAGTTATTAAAGCAGTAAGAGGTGATGATAGATCTCAGGGTGGTCAGCAAACCACCAGTTTTCCTGCCTGAAGAAATGAGGAAGCCAGAGAGAGTTTCCTTGGACCAGTGTAGTGCATAGGAAAGTTTGCAACTACCTGATTTACTTGAGGTAGCCACTGTAGCTCTCCGGCACACAAGAGTGTGATAGATCAAAAATGCCTGCAATGGAAGAAGACTCAAAGAAAATTAGTCAAGGGTGATGTGTTTGTGAAGCTCAGAAAGAGATGTGAGAGAGGTCTAGAAGGCACAGAGTGCAATTTTCAACAGCTGACAAAGCTGAAGGAGTTAATGAAAGAGGCTAAAATCCTGGGAGGTTATGACAGTAAATGCAAAAGTGAGTTGTCCACAGATGCCTCTGAGGAGGGTTTCAGTGTGCCTTTCCTATACCACTGTGGTTGGAGCTGGAAACCAGTTGCTTGTATGTCACATACACCAACAAAAACAGAGCGTCAGCATGTTCAAATAGAAAAGGCAGCTTTGGCCCCAGTCCACAGGTGTAAAATTTCACTTCTTTATTTATGGGAGGCCAGTGTTAGCTGAACTGACCATAAAACCTCCCAAACATTGCCAAGAGGGACCTGGTAACTCTCATACTGTTCAATATAGACTTTTCTCTTTTAAGTACAAGAGTACAATTTGGAGACAAACCTGGGAAAGATTCAGTGGTTTCAGAGTTGTTTCAGAACATTAAATCAAAGAACAATGGAGCAGAACTAAGACCTATACAGCATGGAAGAGATTTGATTTAAAATAAAATAAAGTGAAACCTGAAACGTGGTAGCCCTCAGATGAAACACAGACTCTGAGCTAGAGCTGGAGATATTCTTCAAACTAGTAGCTGAGAATGGTTAGAACAGCCCCTGCCTCAGTTTTAGGGTAAAATCTCTTTACAAGGTGGAATTTTGTTTAAAGGTGTGAGAGTGTTGAGTCCTAATCTACTACAGGAAAAAAAAAATCCATGCTGTTAAAAAGTATAAAAGAACAGGGAAACATTTCCCCTGGCAAAAAAAAATAATTGTTCCACAGGGAAAAGTAAGCATATGTTTATTTGTGCTGTCTGCAAAAACACTATGTACTTGTTCTGTACTCCTATCCAATATAAGATATGCTTAGTGTATGCTATTGCAATTTAAACAGCTGTCAAATCTAATTTTCTTTTACATGGCATTACTGATGCAGTGAGGTCTGATAAATTGATGCCAAACTGTGGTCATGAGTTCAAGCATTTGCAAGTGAATTTGGGGTTTGGACACGAACTACTAATTACTATTATTCCCAATATAACAGATGGGTGGGAAATGGTGTAAAAATATCTGAAGAAGAATGCTTAGTCAGACTCTGATCCATATTTAGCTCTGTTAAATTGTAGATTGTCAGCACGGCTTGTCACCCTCTGAGGTTTTGCTGAGCAGAAAACTAATGCCAAGAATGGCCTAAACAATTAGAAGCTGATGTCAGAGATACTAAAGACCTGCCAAAGTGGGGGAAAAAATTCAAATGGGGAGAGAAGAAAGGTGGGATTCATGGTGTTGGAAATCGCCTCCACTTCTTGAAAATTATGCATAAATCCACGATAATATGAAGTCATCACCTGTGATGGGCCTCGTCTGTGGGAGGACAGTAGTCACCTTATCCAGTTCTCAAAGAGAGTGAGATATTGTGCACCAGGCAACAGCAGCAGCTGCAGTTTGAGGCACAGTAGCTCTGAGATGTGGAATCACTAGATTGACTGTCTCCCGAGATCAACATCACTGACCTCTAGGTTAAATTTCGAGAATCAAGTATAAGTGCAAAAGACTTTGTAACCCTAACTGGCCACTGTTAATAAGCTTAGCTAACAGGTCAATTGTAAAGTTTTTAATTATACATTCTGTTAGTGGTGGGCTTTAGGCCCTGTTGTCAACTTATGACTTGGAAGGCAGAATGTGGTATTGACTGACACAAGGAAAAACTGTGCTTTTAGGACAGGGAGTCCAGGCTGCGCACTAAAAAGATACTAATTGTTGTCATGTACAGTTTTTGGGAATGCACCCAGAATAAAGGTCTTGCATGTGGTTCCTGGACTAGACAATGAATCAGGGACTTGGATGCAACCATGGCACACATCAGTGCACAAAGGCTACCTAGATTTTGTGGATAGCTGCTGATACTGGCACTGCCATCGTGGCCAGCTACATGGGTAGCGCACATGGAGTTTCACCAAGAGTTAGCCCTGGTGGATCCCAAGAAATTAGTCAGGAGGAAGCTCTTCATTACAGGAATAGCAGCCACTAGGTGACTTTGAAAGACCCATCCAAGAGAAATGTGGACACCTCTGGGGTGTGGCTAATTCTGTTGTTTGTTAAGCTTTAGAAATAGAAACACCCAGTGACTCTTTCATCAGTAAACTTCGTATTCTTGAGCTTTTTCAGGCACTAAAACGACTTTTAAAGTCTGCCACCTTCTATCAGGTGCAGCCACGACCCCTTCTGTATTCTCAGCTTGTGTTTTATGGTGAGTTGCAGTGCACTGAAGCTTGGACTCTTGCTGGTGGGGTGCCTTGTGACTACTTCGCTGAAGGAAGTCCTGCTGACTACCACTCTGCTGGTGTCTTCCCACGTCTCACAGGGAGGCTGTTCAGCAGCTGTGAAGACCACAGGAAAGAATCAGAGGGGCTGGACCAGGCACTTCAGAGGCAAATAGAGAGTAGAGTGTGAAGCACGGTGGAGTTTGACCATGAAAGCTGGGGACAGAGGAGGTCAAAGTCTAGACATTTGGGAGCAAAGGTTTACTTTGAACAGAGAACAAGCCCTGGTGGCCTCTAAAATTGCCATAAATGTCTGTTTACAGGAAGTGGTTGAATGGAACAGATCAAGTTAGGGTACCCAAGGGCCTTTAAAACTTGGAGAAATCCCGTGTTTATGAGGTAGAGGGGAATTGGTCAGAGCTGGGAACATTGGAAAGTTGTTGGTGAACGGGCTGTCTTCAACCAACCACAGCTCTGGGAAAGTGGGGCTCGGTTGACACATGCCCCCACAGATGGCAACCCAGAGCAATGTCCACATTGCAGTGCATATACAATCCATGGTCAGCTTAATCTGCTTGCAAAATAAGTGGGAAAACATCCCCACAGGGGAAAGTGGGAAACCTTATATATACTCATGAGTCTCATTCATGTTGCACTCCGTGCTCCCTGAGCTGTTGAGCTTGTTCTCTTGAGCACATGAACAGCAGTGATCTAATACAAAAGGTCTGACTCTGCTCTCTTCAGCCATCATATGGCTAAATGAGACTAGGGAAAAGAAGGGAGGGGGGAAAAAAAAAGCAAAGCAGAAGAAAAATGGGGTTCCCAATTACTGGCATGCACATCTCCATATAGACTGAGCTGCGAGGTCTCACAGTTAGCAAACTGCTCATTAGAGCCAAGGCATTAAGTCATTTCTCCAGGGAAGAATAAAACAGAATTCAGAGTCCAAAGCTCTGCCAGAAAATGTAGGGCAGGGGGAGGGGAAGAGAAGTGGTTCAGAGAAAGAGAGTGAAAAGGAGGCATAGGAGAAAAAAACCCACCAAGTAGAGAAAATTACTGGATAGTGGGTAAACCAGGAGAACGAAGAGGTTGAGGGGAAGGGAAAAACAACAAGCAGAAATGAGAGCAGCTGAGCTGTGGGATAACTACAGTGTTGTAATGCTCAGTAATTTCTCAGACTACATTCTTTCTAGGTTTTGGTGTAAGCAGTTAAACAGGGAGCAATTTCTGCCCTGATGGAGAAAACAGCAGGTTTGAGAAGGTTTTGGCTGCAGGGCCTGTCAGCGCCCTGGACCTAGTCTCAGCATGGACTGCTAGCTCAGGCCTCCAAAGCAATGTTTCAATGCAGTGTAGCAATGAAGACGTGCCCAGACCTGACTTGCCCCTGGACACATCACAGACTTGCCTTTCTGGTAAGTCTTTCGCCCTGTGGGAGGCTCAGTGGTCCTCATAGCAGCCCTACAGCACCAGATTCCCTGCTCTGCTTAGGCTGCCTTTACACCTCCAGCAGTTTTTCTCTCGAGAGACACAAAGGGATACGTTAGTAGAGATTCAGGCTCATGGTGTTTTGCCTTTCACTAGAGCCTCCATCTGGCAATCCCAGAGCATTCCTGAGAGGTGAAACCACCTAACTGGCTAGCTATCATGGTGACTGCATTAAAGCTGGAGCTGTATGGATAGGTGACGTGTGCCGCCCACCATCACCTATTAGGCAGTCAAAGCTGGAACAAGGCTTCTTGCCTTGCTATCATCAGCTGTAAGAAAAACTTTCAACCTGGCGTGAATGTATGCTTCAAGTGGGACCTGCAAAGCCCATGTGGGTGGTGATGTTAAGTTATTGTATCTGGGTGCTCCCTGGGACGTGCCTCCATGCATGGGTTAACAGGAAAGGGATTGTTTTGCAAAGCCAGCAGAACACAGAAGAGGCTATAAATCAGTACGTGGATACAGAGGATTTTATTCTTAGGAGCCCAGCAAAGGGGAAATGTTCTCTCCAAAAGGGAATGGGTATTTGTGATGGAAATAATGTCATCTTAGGCTTTTTTAAGATCTCCACCCTTGGAGATTTTCAAAACACAGCTGGACAAGGCTTTGAGCAATCTGATCTACCTTTGTACCCATGCTGCTGTTTATTGTCTACTCCAGGGAGCTGAAAACCAACTCTTTGGGTCTTTTTGTGAGGACAAAGTCAGACTGTTACATGGTAAAGGTAATTTTAACTAACCTGCCTTTTTTGCATTTTACCAGCTCATCTCTGTTTAATGTTATGCCAGCTCATCTCTGTTGAAAGTTTGGTTGAAGGAAATGGAACTGATAATGCATTCAGCTGCTTCAGCTGTGTCTTAAAGATGTCTGTCTGCTTGGCCTACCAGTGGTTGAGTCACCATCCCTGGAAGTATTTGAAAGGTATGTAGATATGGCTCTTACAGTAATGGTTTAGTGGTGAACTTGGCAGTGCCACGTTTATGGTTGGACTCCATGATCTTAAAGGTCTTTACCAACCTGAATGATTCTATGATCCTATGCTTGACTGTATCTGTTACCTAAAGGAAGTCTAGGAAATTGTATTGTATTCTTAGTATTGTCTCTGAATGAGGAAAGCAGAATTTGCTGAACCACATTATACCATTCAAAAATAGATTTCAAAAGAAACTTAATATTTTGCATTGTGCTTAACTTCTAATACATTCTGACAGAGTCCAGGGTGTGCATTTGTGTGAGGTTTGCACTTTATTCTTATGTTGAGGATGATTTGCATTTAATACTCATCTGGAAGTAGAGCAAGACATTAAACTGGTATGGATGTTTTAAATTAATTTTCCTTGGAAAATACTGGTAAACAATGGTAATACTAAAATAGGAACTGCTGTGAGAAATTCCTAACTTAAAGAAGTTATTAAAGTTGTGTAGGATTTTCCATCTTCTGATCAGCCAGTACATGATTTTGCCTCAGGTTGTTGTCAAGCTAAGCAGCATATAATTCCCGGCCACATATACTCCACAAGCATTGGCACATCACTAACATTTTCCAGTTCATTGGAGTTTCTTTGGCCTTCTAAGATGCATTAAAAGTTATGATTGCATCCAGCAGTGGTGTTGAACCTGTAGTGGAGATCTAGTCTCAACTCCTGACTGTGCTTTAGTGCAAGTATGAGGGGTTATTATTTGTCTGTGTGCCTTAAAATGATTCTCAAACCACTATAACCCAGACCAGAGGTAAAACCTTAAACACAGTGATCCCAGTTTTATGTAATCTTTGGACTTTCCCTTTCGGCTCATGTTGCAATCACCTTAATGTGGTCTTTTTTTTTCTTTTTTCTTTTCTTTTTTTTTTTTTTTGTGTAATATGAGATGAATACATGTAAACAGGTTCAAGATAGCAGCAAGACTCCCTTTAGTCTCCCATGTTTCAAAGGGAGACAGATGCAACACCCAGACCTTGAACTATCCATATCCTTAAAACGTGGAATCAACAGGACTGTTTCTGGAGGCTCTGTCTCTGGACACCAGAAGAGTCAAATGACATGGCAGCGGAAAAAGGTAAAACTTGCCACCTTGTTTCAATTCCAGGTTTTGGAGAGATTTGCAGGCAGATCTAGGAAGAAAGAAACTAGCACTAGTCTTACAGGCTCATCCCCTGCAAATAACTAGGAAAAAAAAAAAAAAGCAGAGCAGAAAGAAAAGGAGATCTGAACAATCCCAGCGTATGTATATTTTTCATTGGCACAAGCCACTCTGCCTTAGCATGGGCCAGGCTGCTGCTATGGGGACCCTGCTAGGAGCTCAGAGTCTCACAGCACGCATGAGGCAATGGAAAAGCAGCAGGCAGGGACTAGAAATGGCTGAACTTTATTTTTCCAAAGTGAAGATCTTTGGTGGGCTGCAGATTACATTGGAAATCAGACCCTACACCCCAGGATCCCGCAGCTGTCCCTCTCCCCTCTAATTTTTCTCTGTCAGATTCAGAGCTATAATTAACCACAAGGTCTTAGTGATACTATGTGAAAGTCTGTGTGTGTGTGTTTGTGTGTGTGTGTGTGTGCACGCCTGGCCTTACTCACCCCAGTGGGCATAATCCTCTACAGAAGATTGACAGGTTCACATGGAGAGAAGCTTTTTAACTAATTCACTTCTAAAAGCTCCTTTTGCTCTCTCTTCCCTTTACTGCCCCCTTCCCTCCAGGCTACAAAGGGCGTCGTGGTACTGGGGTAAGAGCTGGTTCCTTTGCTCTCCCACAGCTGGGCTGGGCTACCTTCATACTGACTTAAGGCACCCTCGTGCAGTTCCTGTTCAGAGTGTCCCTCACTGCTCACAGGATGTTCACCATGGCTGTTCAGGAAAAGCGTTCTCAGGGGCAGCAAAGAGCTCCAGGTTAAAATTCAGATTCTGGAAGAGAAGGAGGTGAAATTATTTTCTCGTCTTTCTTCTGATGCACTCAAGCCCAAACTGCACTACAGACAGGTCTGTGTGTCTTCTGAACATGCCTGTGACCGTTGCCAGTGAGACAGGGCTCATCAGCAGTGCATTCACAAATGTTTATATTTCCTTTTGTAGTTGTGTTAAAAGAACTTCGGAGGAGATCTTTGCTAAAGCATTGGCAACGTATCAGTGCCTCAATCCAAACACATGGCACTGTCTGATGGGTTTGCTTGCTTTCTGCTTCACACAAGACCCTGCCAATGGCATCTCCACATTGAACCAGCAGCAATCATCCCAGTTCACTTCCATGAACTCTTCTGTATTAGCCATGGCCCAGCCAAGGCGTTTATTGATGTGCTTCTATCACAAACTAAGCCAGGTTTCTCTGAGTAGGTCCCTCAATATTTTCCTCGGATCAATCTCTCGGATGAGAGATTGTTGGAGATGAAGAGCTCTGACTTGGCAGTGACTTACCAAGACCTTGTAGTAGGTAAGGGAAAAAAATATCTAAAGGCCAAAGCACACTTCTCTCTCTCATGTGAAGAGCTGCATCTGAGAGAACACACTAATCTTCCATATTCCTTATCTCAGCAATTCCTTTAAAGTCACCTGGTATTCAGGCACTGAGAGGAGAAGGGAGATGCATGATTTGGCACCAAAAAAAGAAAATACACAGGATTTTTTTCAAAATAAAACCTCAGAGTATTTAAAATTAAAGTATCCACAAAAATTACAGGAATATACCCTGCATTTTCTTCCAGGAAGGAAGAGGTGACTTAAACTGGCTTAAACAGGTGCTTGCATGGATCTGGCTTTGTTGAGGTTGATGCATAAACTAGCAGGAGAACAGGAAATCATAGCTCATACAAGGACTGTCTTAGTGGTCCTACAGGAAGGGAAAAACTTTGGAGGAGTCTGCAAGGAGGAGATCACTTGATGTTCCAGTGCATGATAACACAGAGCCATGGATTCCTACTATTCCTGCCACAGGTTAATACAAACTACAAACAGCCAAATTTTGCATCCCAATTTCATCTGTGGGAAAATGAAGTACAGTGAGTACATCTGTGATACAGCTTGAATTTTCATTGATTTTCACAGTTCTACACTGAGCTACTGCTCCTGCTGTAGCAAATATTATTCTCAGCTGATTAATACTGGATCATGAGTGATTGCTTATATGGGTTGGTTGATTTCAAATCCCACCTTTGTCTATATCAATGTACCACTCAACATGCCCAGGGCTAGGTTTGCCCTGGAACCTGCTGCTGTTCCTTTATCTGTCTTTGCTGCTGCCATGGCAGGTATAAAACAGATAATAGACAGAAAGAGTTCAGATTTAGAGACTGTGATTTGTCAGGCTGCATAAAACTTCTTTGAATTAAAGCTGCCTGCCACTGGAAATCCAGAGAGTGATTTAGGATAGCTTGGTATCTTTGGCAAGGCAAAAAAACCTCAGGATTTTATTTCTTTGTTTGTTTGGGGAGGTTTTTTTTGTTTTGGGATTTGGTTTTTTTTTTTGTGTTAAGGTTTATATTTAAATGAAACATATGCATGCCTAATCCAATCTAATCTATCTGTGTTCTTACATCCCATTAATCACTGACTTGTATTAGCACCTCGCACTGTCATCTCTGCTGCTGCACAAAGCTGCTGAGACCACTGTCTCATCACAGACATTCTGATGACTTGTCACTGGATTTTGTGTGAGCAACAGAACAGCTAAGAAGCCAAAATCATTTCCCATTGCAATACTTGAGAGGAAGGATACAGGCAAGAATTCATGTAAGCTAATGGTCTCAAGCATTAGTGGCAGACACTGCAAAAACATGCTATAAAGCACTTATTTCTCAGAAGATTTCACAAAATTGCATCACCTAAAAACAGTCTTTTTTTTCAAAACAAGGTGACTTTGAATTGATCATTTTGTATTACAAACCTTGTTTAAGAGTACATATTTTAGAACAGTTTTATCAAAAACAAAAAGCAGCAAAATAAATGAAAAACAAGTACTGAAATAATCTAAGATACATAGGGAAAGGCTGTGGATTATTTCACAGTTAACTGTCTCTCCACAAATTGATTTGGAGCACAACAGAGTTGAACTTCTTAAAAGAACAGCTTTTATTAGCTCAAGCTATAATCTAGGTCATCTCAACTGTTCAACTCAATGCTTCAGGACCCTTCTGTAGGGTTAAAATTTTATAAAGTCAGCATTCAGGCCAGGGTCCATGTTACTGTGAACTATCGCCAAGAGGTGAATACACTGCAGTGGCAAATGAAGATCTTGTCTTTTTTAGTTATGCTTATTTTCCATAAGCTCTAAGACAAGCTTCTTCAGGTTTTGCAACTGTGAATCTTTGTAGCACATGCCTTCATTAAAATCTTTTCTTCTCTGTTTGGTGCTTTAATCCACACACAGACACACAGCTCTCCCAGGCTCAGTAGTGGGAACATGAGATGGTTGAATCAGAGTCATTGCAGGTCAGTGACAAAAAGTTTATGGTCTGAGGTGTGTTTGGACAAAGCATCCATTGAACGATTTCAGACAAGAATTAAATTAATGGAAATCCCAGTCCGTTCTGCAGACAATTCAGAAATAGAAATGTTTCTCTGAATTAATAAGTTTGGCTAGCTTTAATCACAAAAAGAGCATAAAGGCATGGATCTGTACAAAGCAGAAGGGCACATAGCACATTACCCTAAAGTATAACTGAACAGCTGACTGCATTTGTAATCTTGACATAGACATCCCCCCAAAATCAAATTAGGAATAAAAAATCTCCACAGGAACCACTTCAACCTTAAATAAAATTGAAAACTACTTGTCATTAAGTGTAATACTGTGTTTTGAGTTGAAATGTTTAAACTGAATCTTAATATAGCTGGTGATCAGTTTAGAGCATATACACTAGGAGTTTTCTTGACATTTAAATCCAGAAGTTACGGCTTATTTAATTACACTGTCTGTATTCAGCAGGTAAGCTACAGTTTTGTGAGCAGATCACAGGTGTATCTCATAGGGGAAGGTATTGAAGTTGCATACAGAAGGTCACTTTGGAAGTGACTTTGAAAACAACTTACATGAAGGACAGATGGACCCAGTCATTTAAAAATAGTGAAGGGTTAAAAGCTGTTCCCTTGAGCTTATTTCTGATATTGGTACAGAGTTGAAAACACCAGCTCGCTGATTGATGGGTTCACATGGGGCGACCTTCGCATTAGCAACGCGACTCTGGTTGCTGGGTAAACACGGGCAGATGGATCCAGCGCCAGTGATTTTCAGCACTGATGGATGGCGAAGGTATTTCTGATCCACATCACACCCTGCAGATCCCATGAAAATGACTTGGCACGGGGTGGAAAGTATTAGATTCGGGTGACAAATAATTACCCGATATCAGCTGAGGCTTCTTCAGAAAGGTTATGCTGCAAATAACCAGCTTTTACATAACTTTGTTTTCATGAAGCAATAGAAAGCCACACACATACAGTTTATTTATTTGAGAAAATGTAAGCCAGCTACTGTCTGATAAAAGCTGCTCCTTGAAAATATATACCCAAGTTACTGTATTCCAGCACTCCATAGGGTTCAGGGTGGTTTTGGAGGGGGTTAGTTTGTTTAAGGCATGCATGTTTTTATTTCTTGCTATAGTTGATGTTATATGTACTTTTTCAAATGGCACAAATTAGCATTCAGAGGTACTGTGGTTTCATGAGTCTTTGCTTTCCAGACACTTCAGCTCATAAGTTCTTGACTTTTATTCCTTCTAGTTTAATGAGTCTGTTGCTTCAGCGGCAAACCCAGCACTTTAATTGTGTGTGCTCCATAAATACTTATCTGAGCTTCAATCCTTGCTTTCAATAAGTAGCTTGTTTGTATATAAAAATGACCAGGGCGGGCATGTGTTGAGAAGGCTCCAAATGCTTTCTGCCTATCTTTAGCTGATAGGTGTCCCTTCCACAGGGTAACATCCTCAAAATGTGTAGTGTGTGAGTGCATGTGTTCCTGCAGTGAGTTAAAATAACTGTTTGCACCTTCTGTGCTGCATGTTACCATTCCTGACAGGATAATCTGGTGTGGTTGTATCTGATAGGACATCAATAACAAGCCTAGAAGTTGGCAAGTGTCATCTCTCCAAGATGGAGTGTCTTGTTTCTCTGCTTGTGTTGTGCTGTAAAGCTTCTGTCACTATTTAAACCTTCTCCACTAGAGATGGCAAAATTTCCAGGTGGCCCAAAGTTCCCCTCTTGTCTCTATAGTGAAGTTATGCTCCTGGCTTACAAAGCAAAGAAGCACAAATGAAAAGGAGTAATGACCATAATGCAAGTTTCTGGAATAGCTGAGGAAAAGAAGAATCAGCATAACACTGCCATAGGACATGGAAACCTTCTTCTGATTTTTTTTCCTTCTGGAGGGAATTTTCTGTCTCCCTAGGCTTTTAATCAGATTTATCAACTTATACAGAACTCTGCACAAGGCAGTATGTTTTCCTATAGTTCTGTAATCATGCTTACAGGCTTTTTTCCTTGCATTTTAACTATAAATTATTAACCTTTCACCCTTTTCTGCCTCAGTTTGCCTACATCATCAGTGTCCCATTTTTCACCCCTTCCTTCCCTCCTTCCTTCCGCCCATGCATCCGTCCATCAAGACAGTCTAAAGAAAAGAGTTTCACTCTGAAGGTCACTGCATGTGGGTTCATTCTCATCTTCTGCAAAATCCATGCCTTGCTGCCAAGAGTGTAAGCTGCTTTTGCCCACTTGACCTCAGAGTCAGACACTGCTGCAGAGATGTAGTAGCAGACTGCAGTTCTCACTGTATACCTTTTCTAATGGTGTTACAGAATTCCTTAAAAATTAGAGCTGAGACCTTGAAACTGGCTTAGTTTTCTTTCAGCAAAACATGCTGTTCTCTCGGCCCCCTATGTCTTTGCTGTGTTTTCCCTTTTTGCCTATGGCACTCCTCTCACCAGCAAACTTTACTGCAATTGATTTTCAGCCCTTTCCTTCATGTCCACACACTTGTCTCCACCATGCAGGGATCTAGCTGAATAATGCCAGGAGTAGTCCTGGAAATAAATGCTGGGTGGAGCTTGCTACAGACAGCAGGCATGTTGGACTGTGGCACACCAGGACCTCCCACGCTGGCTTCCCACAGAGGAACAACATGGGGAAAGAGCTTCATCATGAAGCTCCACATGGATCCATGCTGGTGGGGAAGGGGTGGCTGTGCCACTTGTGCCTGCATAGAGGAGCACTTGGAGCAATGATGTGTAATGCCAAATATTATGCTAAGGTCTCAAGACACGTCTGCTTTCCAGGAGCTCCCAGAACAGCCAGGCTGGATGTTGCCCTTTCTCCAGTCTCAGAACAGGGTATGGTTTGTTAATCACAGGCAGATGAAGTGCGAGGCAATTTTTTCCTAGTTTTATCTATATAATTGACCATATTTCCTTTAAAATGGCAAGCTGAAGATTGGGACTTATTTATTGAGTCCTGTGAACTCTAACAATGAGTTCTTTAGTACAGACCCAGGGTATTGTGTGCTCCCAAGAATAAATCCTGATGTTTGGAAAGGGCGTATCAAACATAGATGGTGCTGTTTGAAGCTGGCTTTTGAGAATGAATGATGGCAGTTACCCAGGGCTGCGTGTCAGGGGCACTCTGGTTTCACAAAGCTGTTTGTAGTCTGAAACATTCAGCTGAATTTTGTTTAGTGTCATCTAGCCAGAATAGTCAGAAAAGCAGTGTGATGCTGGAGGGTAGTCATAACCAAAACGATTCCAGCTGTCAACACAGCGGAGAGACTTTTAATTTTGTGGGCCTTAAGCTAAAGGCCAGAGTGAGTGGCTGACTCAGTGGTGCATGTCATTTGCTGTGTCTGAGACTGAAGGAGGGTGTGGTGGCCCTGGAACTGTGTGTGCTCAGCACCCCAGCAGCAAACCAGGCAGAGTCAGCTCGGCCATAGCAATGCTGCATCAGGGAGTCGGAGCAGAGCAGCAACAGAGCACGGGTATCTCTCAGGGCTGGGGCTGGGGTGTCTTGTGGAGCTTCGTGGCGCTCTCCTGATTACAAGGCTTCCATCCAATGCAGTGTCACATCACCACCACCCCCGAAAATTTAAAGTCGGCTCTAATTGACTGACACATGCAATGCTCTTTCCCACATGGTCAGATCAATGGCTGGTGTGCAGCATACCTGGATTGCTTATCTTTCCCTTTCATAGTCTGAACCACGTGTGTGTGCATGTGAGAGGGCAGCATGCACTGTCTGTGGAACCAGCCTAGGCAATTGTGTCATTTACAGGTCTTTTCCATTGCAAAGGCACTGCAGCACCTCCAGATGAGAGATGGCAGACAATCAAGCCCATTATATAAATTAATGGTCTGTATGAGTCCCTTCCAACTGGAGATATTCTATGATTCTTCAGGGCTTAAAATATTGAGGATACCATATATTTAGGAACTAGTAGCATAAGGACTACAACAATAAAAAATCACCATGTAGAGAAGGCACCATTAGTTAGAGCAGAGAGGACCACAATGATCTGGTGCCACAAGACAGAATGAACCAACAATTACATGTTAGCATCAAAATCCCCCAGTTGTTAAACTGAAGTGATGCTCAGAGGTATTAACATCCAGAGACATTCCACATAACTGCTGGAAAATGCAAGTTTTTAGTCAATTTTTTCTGTGCCTTTTTCATTCTGATCAAGTGCAAGTGAAATAATTGGAGTCATGGAAGATGGAAAAATCCCTGCCTGTCAAATTCAATATGGATATATTTTCCTTGTTTTTTCTTCTAGAAAACCTTCTAGGCAAATTCACAGCAGAAGTGTGCTACCAATAGTATGTATTGTTGTTACAAATATCACTTCATACTGTAAGAAATGAAAGAATTTAGATAAATTCAACTAATTCACATAAAATCCCTTTTGCTCCTTGCAATGAAAATAAGCTATTTATCTTCATATTTGTGCCTAAACAGTCTCTAGGCAATGAACTGCCAGTAACCTCAAGCTGCAGTCCTGCTGGGTCAAGTACTGCTGAGTCACTTAGGGTATTTTAAATGCTAGCTGTAGGCTTATTCTGCCTTGCTTTGGCAAAAACTTTGCTTGTGCTTTAGTAAGAACAATTCAAACCATGTTTCTGAGCAAAGCCTGCCTTTTTTCTTTTCCCTTATTCTATCCATTGTTATTACATGGAACTTTTATGAAGTTTTTAAATTAATGAGTGAGTTAGGGACCTGGAACCAGCAGCCAGAAGCTGTGAGTGGAAGCTGGGCTTTGATGTACCAAAAATGGTCTTGTGTGATAAGGTCAATGTTGCACTCCAGACTTCCTTACACTTACAGTTTCTCACTTCTTCAGACTTCAAGGAGTAAATGAAAACCACATAATACTGAGTACCGTCTCATCATGTGAAGAGATTAGCTGGTTTTGGCAAAGCTTTGGATGGCATAAATTTTTAATGTGAACAAGTATGATGCACTCTTTCCCTTTAGTCACAATAGGTAGGATGCAGCTGACAGATGTAAACATCTTCCTCTGAGTTAGATGTCTGGATGCACAGTCTCCCTTTACCAAGTGCTAGTTACCTCATTATAATGTAAACGTCTAAAATGAATGAAACAGATCAGATCCTAAAAGTGTTTATTTCTCTTTGTGACTTTCAAGAGGACCCAGGGCAACCCACTGAGTCATAAACTGCTTCCTTGCAGACACCTGAAATTCGACATGCTGAATCTTACCCTAACAGTTTGATTCAACTGCTTTTGAGGTTAGTCCCAGGCAACACCGCTGGATATTGTATTGGATTTAAAGGCATTTGGTGTGGAACGCAAGGCAGAGGCTGTCACTCAGATAAATGCAGGTAAAGAAATATTGTTGAATTTGACTGATGCCATGGAAAATTGCTGCAGCAGGTTAGTAGTGCTGTGCACATCCACAACTCTGAGACAGCTGACATAATGAAATGATCTCCCCTAAGCAGGCAGATGGAGACTGAGGCCTAAGTTGCGACCAAGCTGGGAATAACATGGGTGCTGCTGGAGATGGAACGAAAACACCAACTATTTTTATCACCCTGACAGATTTATCCAGTGAGCTTCCTTAAAACCACAGTCTCCTTTCAACAGCTCAACTTTCCAGCTGGGAGATACAAATGCTTGAGCCTTTGTGTCTCTCAGGGATTCCCTTGTGCTGTATTTGATCTTTTCTTCACTCTCGTTCCCAAAACCCATAGCAATCACAGTAGTGGCTATGCATATGACATGTTTTAATTCTGCTTGTAACCACTTCATGGTATGGTTAGCACTAACCATGGCCTTTGCTCGCCGCAACAGAGTGGGTTCTCAGAAGTCCAAGTGGCAATCGGACACCCTGTCTGCTATGCATGAGCTTAGACTGTGTCTCCAAGCATGCTTAATAATTGTCTGAGAGCAGCAGTTTGCTCCTGTTTTATGTAAGTGAATTTTCCTACTGTCCTTCTGCAGGATCCAGATAAGCAGACAGACTCACCTATTCTAACCTGTCTTCTTCCCATCTCTGTGTAACGGGAAACCTCTGAATGCAGTGTGCCTGGAAATGGTCTTCTGGGGGAGCAGCTAAGCAAACAGAAATACCACTTCAGCCACCGCTAGCAAATGACAAGCTGCATCCCTTCATTCTTCTCAAAACAACCCGTCCCTTTGGTTTGGCAGGCTTGTTTGCTGGAGAAGAAATGGAGTTTCTAAGGTATGGCACTCTTGTATCTCGTTAGGAGTTTCTATGGCTGTGATGATGAATGCTGGTATTCGCTCCTGTTCATCCCACCACTGAGCACAAACTGGAAGTGAAAATTAAGAAGGAGGAGGTAGCAGCTGCAGTGGCCATTCAGTTTCTCAAATGGAGATAGCCATGAAACTTGGGAGAGGCTGAGAATCTCTAGGAGGCAGCATTTGCACAGTACTATTAGGAGAGAAACAGGAGATGTGCACACATTTTCTTATGCCTTTTCCAGTATGCCCTGATCTCTGATAACTTCCTTCTCCCTCCAGTATGTATAGCATGAAGGCACATGGAAGAAAATTCCCACTGCTGAAATCCTCCAGGAGGAATGACTTCACAGGCTGTAAAACATTGCTTCTGCTCTGGCAACAACTTTTAATAAAGCTGGATGTTTTTAGCCGCTAAAGTCAAATTTGTCTTTAGCATCCTCCTCATCTTACACTTGAATAAACAATTCTTGTCACACAAGAAAACTCTCTTGCTTATTGAAATTTCTGGGTTCTTCGGCACCCTTCCTTGGACAGTAAGTGTCTGACAATGAGTGGCAGTTATTGAATCATAATGCTGCCAGCTGGGCTAAATGGGCATCTTAAAATACAGAAAGGAGAGAGATATATGTGGCTCAGAGCTGTGTTTCTTGTGACAGTACAGTACACTGATGTTTATATGTCAGTTATATTCAAAACTCCTTTTCCTGGGCATGGCTGGTTTTCCCTTCATTTATCTTTATATCTGTAATGGAAACATGGAAGATATTATGACAAGCACTGTTTGGAGCTACCAAAGCTCCAGGGAACAGGACACCCAACAGAGAAGTGTCATGCAGGACAGCTTTTCGTCAGATTTACTGAAGTGGTTTTGCTGAAGAGTTAGGAATCCCAGCCCAGAACAAGTATCTGTGTGGATCTGTACAGGGTAGTGATGGCATGGAGCCTCCTGAAGGTAACAGCAAAGCTGTTGCTTGTCTTGTCCGTACCGGATGGACTCTGGCTGGCTGCACCTGGGACATTTGCTCAACTCTTCCTATGGCTGACAATCATCTGGACCACACCAACACCAGTGGCTTCAGTCAGTGAGGCAGATCCTCAAACACTTGGATGCCACAGTCTGTTTTTCCATGGTGTTATAACACTGCATCCATACCACATAGGTAGAGCTAAAGCATCACTGAGAGAAGGCTGGACATGTCCTTAGTACCTATCAGGGCTGCAAACACCCCCTGTACTGATGGCGAAGAAACCATTTGTCGGAATAGATCACAAGACTTAACCTTATGTGCCCCAAGCTCTTTGAATCCTTCACACCTCCTCAAAGCCTTTTCTCTTGCTCAGTTGCCATTTTTATAAAGTTCCCTGCTATTTAATCTCAGCTGTGTTGCAGTTTAAATCAGTCAGCACCAATCTGTTGTGACCCTTCAGATCAATTACTTCTCTTCCAGCTCAGACCATTCTTGCAAATTATTACCACCTCCTAGAAGTATGGCTGTGAGGTTGCAAAGTGTCAGTTCTCCTTAGAAAGATGATTTATTAAATAAGCAGAGAAACAAGATTTGGACTATTTTTAGTCTTCTTTCTATGATGCTATACAAAGATTTTCTCACCATGTTTTCTTGTTCAGCTGCGCTCCCTCCGACTTTTCGCACAGCAGAAGAGGCATCCACAGCAGTTCTCCCATAGGGCTCTCAGCAAGTGTCTTTCGCTGCTCAGTTTTGTTATTACTAATTTATTCTTTATCTTATGTTCTGCAGTAAAACCAAGGGACCTCCCACAAGAGTGAGGTTGCCTCACATAAGTGCAGCATCTAAATTACAGTGACAGCAAAGAATTTACAGTATGTTTTCCATTCACTTCAACTGAAGCACCATGGAAAAGCCCAGCTACCAGACGGGACTGGTCCAGAGTGAAAGCTGCAAAATGTTATATGTAGTGGAGAAGACTATTTGAATAGAAGAGCTTCTTCTCAGGAAATTACAATTTTTTGCTGGGTCAGAGATACTTTTAATGGCAAAATCTTAATCTTTATCTGAAAGAAGAAGGGTGTTTTCCACTCTGGGATGAGGCTGGCCTGACCTACAAGGGCTTGAGAGCTATTTTATAGGAGAAGAGTTAGGCTCATGTGTCTGAGTTAGACTTTTGAATTAGTTTTGAGCCTCTCACATGCTGAGTGAATGATCCTGGCATGTTGTTACCAGGGATTTCATATACCATCTCTGTCCTTTTGTAGACAGTTTTAAAAGGTTTTAGGCATGTCTTAGTGCAAAAAGCACAACATTTCTTAAAAGCAAAAAATATGGACAAGGTGGAAAAGCTATCTATGTCCCAAGTGTTCCTGCAATTGTAACTTGCCAGGACAGAGCTGAAGTGAAGTGCAAAAAGGTTCAATGACTTTTCCTAGATTATTCAAGGAGTCGGCAGCAAACTAATCTGGGACACCTCCTAGCTGAGGTCCTTTTCTAGATGTCAAAACTATTTATTTCTTCATTTTAGTTTCCCAGAAATTACAAGTCTGATTTTTGTCCTTCCTAGAAGTCAGCAGGCCTTCTGTATGGACTGAAAAAAGATAAGTCACAGTAAACTCTAGACCACCTTATTCCCTGTGAAGCCTCTCACCTTCCTGTGGAGTCAAGGCATTGTACTTCTGTAAAAGAAGTTAAGAATGAGAAGTCCCTGCAGGCTCCTTTCAGAACTCTAAAAATAAGACTTCTCCTAATACGTATCAGTACTAATTAAGTTTTTGCTATTCCTCCCACAGAGGGTTATCAACATAGTTTACAAAGTGTCATCTTTTAGCAACTGCTGAGGAGTTGGCTGTTTCCCATCTCATCCCCTCTGACACATTTACATGTTCTCTTTATACAAACATACAGATAAAAAACCTCCCTGGTGTGTCTAGAATATTTTCAACCAAAGAGAAAAAAAAATCACTTGCCCAGTTGTTCAGTAGCTGGAAAAGACTTGTCACGTCCATAGACCAGTAATTCTTTTTATTTTAAATGACTAACCATGCTATGATTAATGGCTCACATAAAGAGGCTCAAAATAAGTCTGGCATAAATATAGGGAAGGAGGAGGGTAAATGGGATAAGGACTGGATGGGTCTGCAGCAGAACATTGGTGGCATGAATGGCATAGCGGGCACAGAGGAAGGAAAAAATGTTTCATGCTATTTCTAGCTCAAAATTGCAGCTACAGATGGTGATGCTGTCATGTAGCAAGGACTCGGGACGCAGAGAAAAGGCAACCTGCACTGCACAGACTTGACTCTTCCTGAACGGAGGTGTCTCCCTGGAAGATACAGAGGGCCTCGTTACCCCGATAGTAGGGCAATACGTAAAAGCCGATAGTACTTTTGATTGGAGCTATATCCATATCTCCTGGAGTGTTTCAGCCCAGTGTTCTACTATACAATGTATTTTGCTATTCCCCTTCCAGAGGCAATGTTTTCCAGCTTCTTTTGTCAGCTGTTAATCTGTTTATATTCATCTATTGTACAATGATACTTTTGTGTGGAAACACCAGACATGCAGCGTTGGCAAACAGGGACAAGCATGTCACTTCAGTGGGCTGTGAGAAGTGCAAGCTTATAGCTGATGCAGTTTGTGGGGAAGACAAAGCTGGTGGTGTGGTAAAGGATGGGGAGGAGAGGGCAATTTTTCAGACTATTGATTCAGTCTTGATCACCTAATAGAACATAACCCTTTGAGCAAAACTAGGCTTGAATTAAGTGCAAATGCCAGGGCGTATATCTAGTGGGACAGAAAGTTCTCTCCAGCGTGGGGAGGCAGGCACATGTCCTGGAAAGCAGAAACTCTGGAAAGGTCATGAGGATGGATAACTCCAGGCAGATGGTTGAGGCAGAGAAGCAAGTCAGACCCTACAGCTCGGTGAGGAAAATGAGGAATGGAAAATGAATGATCTAGTTTTCTCATCAAGAAGCAGCTCACGGTCACAAGCTGTTATGACATAGCCATGTGCCATCACAGCCAGGTGGGGTCAGAGGGCAGAGGGGAACGATGGACATGGCTCTCCCTGTGTGAGTCTACACAGTCCTGCAGCACCCTTGGTGCTTGCAATCCCTGTGGCTCAGCTGCATCCCAGAAATATCCCCTCCTACAGGACTCCTGACTGCTGCTGGAAGCAGGATGCAGCTGGCAGAGCTGACGTGGCTGTGGGATCTCCAGCATCACGGGCCAGGCTAACACTGTGCTTCTTTACACAGCGTTGCAGCTGTGAGTGGTAAACCTCGTCGCTGTAAGAACAGTTACTGTCAATTTCCAAAGTTGCTTTGCCATTATTCTGTCTGAAACAGTCTACAATGACTCATGGTTTCTGAAATAAGAATAACAAGAGCATAATTTCATACTTTTTGCCATGGTGAAACCTCATTAAAAACTATGAGGTGTTTGGATTTGACGCTGTTCGCACCTTTCCACCTCTGATGGCACAGAGTCCTGGGGATAGGTCTGCTTTGGGGACTAAACAGAATTGTGGTCTCCGGGAAACAGAAATCCACTTGAAAAAAACTGAAATAAGTTTTCTGGGAGCCCAAAATAAGTGAATTCTTTCACAGTAAACAGTAGTAATACAAAAGGTGTACATAGGCCTTTCCCAGCAATACATAAACACACAGACTTCTGACACAAGGCAATAGCAGAGCTCTGTCTCAGGGAAACAGATTTCCTCTTTTAAAATGGGAAGTCAGAAAACTGTGCAGAAGTAATGAGATGTTTCCCAATTGCTAGAGTGTTACAGGATTGTAATGAAGCAATAGAAGGCGTGTCAGTGCTGCCAACATATCAAGGTTGAGATGAAAAACATCACTTTTTCCTCTCAGCTCCCTCTCCCATGAATAAAAAAAAACCCCAAAACTTTCTACTGAGATGAGCTGGCAACATATAGAGTTACCCATATAGGCATTAGAAATAAATGTTAGAAATAAATGCTCTATGACTTTCTTTCCCTACTTGGATATTATACAACAAACTGTACTTTAAATATCACCAACTGCACATTAAGCCCATTAAGCTATATTTAACAGTCCGGGCTTATATTTCTTTGTTTGTGATAATATATTTGTCTATATATTTATATAAATATGTGGATACGGAGTATGTATTATAGGGGGTCAGATATTTCCCATGAATATCTTTTTCTGAATGGAAATTTAGTATTTAAGAGCTTTGAATTTCCCTGTGGCACTTCTGCTGGAGATTTTTACTCCCCATTGGGAAAAATAAAATGCTTTGTTTTGAATTAGCTCAACGTAAATTGAAATACTTTGGTTTGTCAAACTAAATTAAAACATTTCATGAAGGGGCAGTTCAGCTTTAATTTATGTCCACAAGAGTTACTATGTGCCTTGTGGACATTTTAATTTATAGGCATCATACTCCCTTAATGCATCATAATCATCTCTCTCATTAAATTTCTGCAATGCACTCTGAGAGTCAGATGGCCGCAAAACATCAGAAGACACTGGCTGGGAACTTCATCGGCCAAGAAACATGATGTATCACCCTCAGGAAGCACCACAGCAGTTTCAAGGGACGCACAGTTATACCAAACCAAGCTGAAACCAAAATTCTTCTGAGAAAGGACACATTTGCTTTCAGTAAAAACATTACTGTTTCGGCATGTCTTCCAGATGTGCATCCCAAATAAATGTTGATATCAGAACTTTCTATAGAACAAAACATACAAATTTTGACACCTTTGAAGGTTTAAAAATAAGTTCTACTTTCAAGGTTTTAAGTGCTTTCCCCCATCTCTTACATGGGAGCACGTGTTATAGTTTTTAATGTAGCACAAGCACCAGTGACCTGCCAACTAGGTAGAATTATTTGCAGTGACTTGGGTCAGGAGCATGAGGGGAATCTGGTGAATTTCACAAAAAGCTTGAAATTTCCACTTCTCCCCATGGGCGTGAGAAATGGTAGATCAGAGGCACCAGATCACAGGAATAGATGAATTTTGGAAGATACTTTTAACACTGAAAAATAATTATATAGCTTGAAAGTTAAGACTTTAATTTCAAAATATTAGGAAATTCAGAGTCATGATTGCCTTGGTGAGTCTATGCCTGTTAGTTGCGTTCTGGTAAGGTCTTTAATTACATCAGCACACAACATGGGACATAAAGCATGGAAAACATTTACATTACAGCTCTGGATTAAATCTATTCAGACATAGAAATGTGACATACCTTGGGGTGATGCTGAAAGAAGGCAGAGACTGCTAAGGAGCAGGTGCTCAGGTGACGATGGACCATATAGTTTGTTATGAGCTGAGTGTCAAGAGTGTGTGGCATAAAGCCTTGACACAGCACCAAAGGACTTTGACTCCAGTTGACATTGCATGGAATGCTAAGAATCCAGTATGCAATTACCTAGGTTGACCTTCAACAAGGACATAGCTAAAACCTTCTTTTTTATTAAAAATTATAAGGCAGATTTAGGATAAGATTTTCAGAGTGGCTTCTGCGAGGGCTGGTGCTCCAGCCAGTGCTGCAGGAGAGAAAGGGCAAGAGCAGTCAGTGCTGCCAGTCTTTGAAAACAAGAAGTATGGACAGTCTTTGCAGAGGCTGTATTGAATCACAGTGGAAAATCAGAACAGTGATTTTGTCTGGGTTTAGGATGAGGGGACTTTTCACTTACATGGTTTTTGTTTTTCATTGGGCTGTCAAGGGACAGGACAGTGTGCCACTGAAACGTGGAGGCCCAGACTGCAGACAACACCAGGCATAGGATTATGCACAACACCTGATCGACCTTTCCATAGGAAAATGCTCACATCCCAGGCTGAGAATACCTCAGTCCAGTGTCTGCTTGTCTCTATCCTTGAGGGCACAATCCTAGTTATAGAGAAGTTAGGTCCATGTAACTGAGAATTTTGTCAGACCCTTTAAGGTCTCCCTGAGGACTGCTGTGAGGCAGCAGGCCTATGTTTAGAAGACCTCACAGAAGGCTAGTTTTGCCGGCAGAAGTGATGAAGTTTGTCGTATCAAAATTAGTGTGAGCTCTGGGTGCTGCCCTTGGCTGGCCCAGAGACGGAGTCCTATGTGTGCTGCTCATGACCTTCACATAAAATACCAGCTGTCTTCCCCTTCTCTATAATACTTCAAGGTCATGAGAACACGAGATTCAAGTCAGTTGAAGTCAATTTGATGCCTCTTCTGCTTTCTCTGCTGATATATCCAGAGCACCCCAGATGGGCATGCCACATGGATCCCTTCATTCAATCCTTTGTCTTTCATCTCAAAGCCTTGGCTGGTCTGTATCTGTGTTTATTTAAAAGACTGTTCTGGCATTGGCATTGATGCCCAAAGCATGCCAATGCGAATGCTGGAAAACTACCCTGTATACATCCTCAAAACACTGTCACTGCAGAAGGAGATCATGGACCATGCTGGCACAGACAGTCAGTAAGTCAGATATGCATTCCTAGGCTAAGGGGAGACCAGTTCTTCCCCGTTTGTACCACATGATGTAAAAACAAACAGGGAAGATCATCTGTGTGAGAATCATTAACAACTACAGGGAAAACTCCCCTCTCCTTCTCAGCTTGCTACCAGCCTGCAGCAGTCATGGAATGCAAGAGGTCTGGATTTTGCAATTTAGTAGTCACTTTGTATTTTATAGACTTGAATATGCCAAAAAAAGAACACTTGCTAGAGAGATCCTTTTTTATGTGTCACAGTTTGTTTGTGAACTCACACCAACTGGCTCCATGTGTTGCTGCATTTGGCATCTCCCTGGAGGAGGAGGAATCTCCCTCCAGTCCTTTCCCAGGAGGTGACCTCCATTCTTTAGAAAGATAGGGATTAGCTGAGCTAGCAGAGCATGTGCATGATGCTTCTGGGGAGAACAGAAAGTGCTGCGTGGCTTCAGCAGAGTCCTGTTACACACACAGCACTGACTACTGCAGAGAGAAAGGAAGAGGTCTAGAGAGTACAAAAGGGGCTGGAGGACACAGGATACTGTCATGGCTAATGAACATCACCTTCATGGTTAAAATAGTTGGTTTAAATTAAGGGAAAGTGATTATCGCTATTTTTAGATTGATTGGTGTGCAGAATTGGTGTCCTAGGCTTATAAATAAAGTCTTAATACTGAAAAAAAGGAAGGAAAAGGTGAAGGACAACAAGAAAATTAGGTTGGCTATGCTGATAATAAAGGCATCATATATCGATGTCAGATACGGTTTACATAGACATACACACATATGCAGTAGCACATACAGAAGGCACACATCCTGGATCATATACAAAATAGGGAAGATTTCAGTTAGCCAGGTTGTTTTGACAGATCTAAGAAATCCGGTGCAGATTGATCTGCTCAGTATTTGTGCTTGCTAATGCCAAATGCCTGCATGCTGCCAGCTGACTGTTAGCAAGGTGTAAATAACAATAAAACACAGAAATTAAAATAAAATAACCTTTGGTTAGCAAAAGAGGAGACATAACTTGCATCCTAATGTGCTGCTAAAGTTGTGCCTCTCAGGATGTGGACTTTTTCTTGTAGCTGTAATTTTGCACAGAAACAACCATCATGAGAAGAATCTTGGTCAAAATGCTCATAACCATCATACCAGGCACCATAATGTGAAGAGATCCAAAACCTAAAAAGAATATCTTCCCCAAAAAGAAGCCAAGAGTCCATGCAGTTCCCAGAGAACAAAACTTGGAAAGTAGCCCAAGAAAAGATCTATTGCATTAGTGTAGTGTACTGGTAGATGGGGCACAGTCCAATGGTAGCTGAGTCGAACTGTAACTATGGAAGTTTAAATACCTTAAAATTAAATTATCTGACTAACTTGCAGTCAAGGTTTTTTGAAGTGCATCTGGGAGCTTTTTGAATACTAGATTTGATTGCTCAAGTTTGGAAGAACTGGAAGGATTACAATGAAATATTAAGAAGCTAGTCTGCTGACTATTTTAGAAATATAAATAGCATAATAGGGGAAGTTATAGGTCAGTTAGGGTGATATTGATGCTGGGAAAAAAATAGCAATGGGACAGAATCAAAAAACAATTAAAGTACAGGAATTCAATTAGTGTTAGTCAATGAGGTTTCATGGAAAAGGATCCTACTAAAATAAATTCAATATGTTCACTGAAAAGATTACTGACAAAGATAATTCTGTTAAGGTAAGGTTCAACTCCTTCAACAAGTGTGTTAAAATATTTTACATTCCCATTAAAAACTGTGATTCTGCCAAGGCACTACTGAACACATTCAACAAATTAAAAATCATTCAAGTGACTGAAAACCGTATTTACTAATGGGGAATCTTCAGTAAAGGAGTGTGTGTTTCTACTGTGATCCCACAGAGGTATGGGTTTGGTCTAGCACTGTTATTTTTACCGATAATATGAAAACAAGTATAAAAAGTATTTCTAATTAAGTTAGCTGATTGCACAAGATTTATGGCACAGTAATGAGGATGGGAGCTTCTAACAGATGCAAAGAAAACTGTACAACTTGTTGGGCTGAAAACGGGTGAACATGCATGTGAGTACCTCCAAATATACATACGGCAACAAAAAATTGTATGTGATGTTTACAAGATGGGGAAACTCCATTGTCAAAAAAATAAAAAAAAGCTGTGAAAAGGGCAGTCAAAGAGTGAGAAGCCTGAAAAATATGACCAGGTTGGAAGGGAATGCATCTGGGGGGCAGGGGTTGGGCACAGAGGAGTGCCTTCTTACTTGTGAGACATAGTTTGGGGTAGTGCCACCATGAATTCCAGGAAGAATGTGGGGCTAGGAAGTGTTTTAAAATTACACCTCTGGGGAAACTGCAGGCTGGGAAAGTTCCTATGTTATACAATGTCACACAGGAATCTCATGTCCCTGAATTAAACTGTTGAATTTGTCTACTGACAGCCTTCTGGTAGGCAGACAAGAGCTCTGCCCAGGTTAGCTGGGGAGGAAGCTGTGAGAATGCCTTCCTTTAGAGAGCATATGCTGTAGTAACACCATCAGACAATTTCTACCTTCTTTAGGAATAAAGTCTCCTTTGGATGCAGCTCATGTTTTTAGGGAGAAAGACTGGAAATTCTGGAAGAAGAAAAGGGCAGCATGAGTCAAACAAGAATACTGATCAGACTGAAAGGCTGGAAGGACTTTCCTTGTGCCTCAAAGACCATCAGCATGGGAAAGATCTCTGTCAGTACTGTATGATATACACATGATGCTCTCTGGAAAGCTGTGAAGTAGGCAGGTGAGAATTCAATGTGTCAGCCACAAGCTACCTTACTCATCCTGTTGATAGCCACTAAAAGGTCAAAAGGGAACAGGCAGGTAGACTATGTGGAAAGACTTCAGAGCTCTTGTTTTCTTATGTGTGAAGCTGTCTCCTCGCCTAATGCAGGGTAGTTAAAGACCCTTGGACCTGGTGTTAGATTTGTGTCCCAGTGCTGATGCAAAGTAGGCATCAGATTTATGAAACAGAAAGGTTCTGTGATGGCAAAAGCAACGTGATTCAGTTTCTGATGGGAGCCTGTGTTGTTACGAGCTTTTAGGAAGAAAAATATTATCTTTGGCTGATAGCCTTACGTGAAGGGCCACATTTTGAAAGTGACCTTGGCCTTCCTTTGAAACTTGCAACTCCGCAGAGTTGCTGAGGGGAAGAGTGGAGATTTACCCTTTCTCATTTCTAGAATTTGATTTTGCAGGCAAAGTTATAGCTGGGCCCTTAATTCAAGCCAGTAACAAGTTCACAAACACAGAGACTATACTGTTTATCTGCATGTGAGGTAACTGGGTTTGAATTTTATGGCATTTGGGCTTGTGATTTCAAAATATTTCATACCCCATACTTGCACATGGCTCAAGTGGACAAGTGAAAATTCACAAGCTATTTTTGAAATGTTTGCATTTCATTCTGTCAAATGAACAATACGAGAATTTCCTGATCGTTGGACAGCTGTCAGAATAGCAAATCCAAATCTGGTAGGATGCTTTGGTTTGCATACTGCTAGTCTGCACTGTGGCTATGTAGGTGGAACTGTCCAGGTAAAAAACAACTCTGGTTAACTCTTGCGGAAGGGTTTGTGCCAGGTGACAAAAATGGTTGTAAGCATGACAGACTTCCAGGTGAGTGAAGAGAACAAATCTGTTTAGTGTAGAAAGGAGAGAAGGAATAGGTGAAATGATAACAAGAGCAAAGAGCATCCCTGAATCTGAACTTCAGATTAGAAGGTAACCTAAGGAGATTTGGGGGGTTCTTACATAGTTCATAATCAATCATAGCGGTCACAAAAACATCTGAGGACTGTATGAATAGATATCACACAAATATCACATGAAATTATATTCAAATGTGGGTGTGCTGAAGAAAAATAGTGAAGTTATGGTGGAAAGTAATGTTTTTAAAAGCAATAGTATGAATCCCTTTTCTTCTGCTGGTAGAAACTAGGAAGAAGGATTTCCCGTTATTGTATTTCGCAGGCTTGGCTATGGAAAGGACACCAGGGCACATCTCATTCCTATTTGTGAAGTATAACAACTGTCATGTCCCTCTGGAAGTAACTGGAAAAGAAGAAGTTTTAACACGCAATGACCAAGCAGCATTTTATGGGTCCCCAAGATACTCCTTTCTGAAGTCTCCACTGGCAAACAAAAACAATTCTTGATGCTCCTTGCTTTAATAGGTTGTGGCCAGCAAAGTTATTATGAAAGAGCCGAGCATCTTCATATTTGGAAAGTAAAAATAGATTATGATAAACCTACCTTTATTATTATAAACAAATGAATAATATAAATGCAAACATGTAGTGGTGAAATGTAGCACTATATATAACTGGATTTACACTTAGCTTATTATAAAATGGGTTTTAGAAAGATTTCTTGTATGTAATGCTATTGTATATCAAAAAGAGGAAGAAAATAAGGGGTCTTCTACTGAGAGGTGCAGTAAGTCAGAAAGCCTTCTGAAAATGCTCGGAACTTCAGGCAACAGGCTGTGGAACAGAGAGAAAAATTAGTGTGAAACTAGGAAGGAGTGCAAGATAGGAAGGAAACAATTTATTGTAGATAACTTAGCTAAATGTGGAAACGGTTTCAAAACAGCTTTGGAAGACTGAAAGATGTTTATGACGAACACGTTTATCCAGGGTGCCTGTTGCTTGTCTCAAATCTGTTTAGGCATCACAGACTAGAGGTGACAATCTGTGGGTGTTGGAAATCGGAGTAGAAAATTAATTTGAAAATGGGAAGAACAAATATCTACTTGTGACTAAGAAGATACTCAAGCTCCCTCCCACTAGACCAAAATGAGACAGCAGCTGGCCTCCTCCCCACCCGTTAAAACCTAGCAGGAATAGTTTGGAGAGTCACTGCTGGAGTGAGGCTGCAGTGCAGGCACGGGCAGTTGGAGCAGGGCTGCAGACCCCTCAAGCGACGGGAAGACACCAGCTGAATCCAGTGATGAGACCTTGAGACCTGGTTGCTGCAGCTGCGATGGTGGTTGTAGCCCTGATGCACTAAGGTAGGGGTAGAAGCCCCAGGTAGTAAACAACCTGTGGAGTGAGACAAAGAAACCCTCAATCGGTTGAGTGAAACCCGGGTATGGACTTTTATGGGGCTCAGGGTAGGTGGGAATGCCTCTGGTACCTCCCCTGGGGCGGGGAGTTCTTCACTGGATGATCACTACTGGATCACAGGACATTTCAAGAGTCTTTGACACCTCCTAAGCACAGGTGGATCCATTATGGTCATCATTGTAGAAGAATATCTTCAGGCCATGTGAGTGAATTATCCTGATGTTTCCCCAAGGGTAGTTATCACAGTCATCTGTGTGAGGATAAAGAAAGAATGCCTGGCTCGTAGCCTTAGGTTGCAGGTGTGCATGGCCTCTGGGTCATCAGCCTTCCAGTCTTCTCACACTGGTGGATACATTCTTCTCCTAGGAGAGTAGCACCCTTATCTTAAGTCCCGCCCCACAGTCTAAATTAGTAGGCATATTTGGAGAAAAGAGAAAAGAAAAGGTGGGTACCAGAGTCTTTGTGTAACCCAGGACAGTGGTGTACCCCAGTTCAACCCCGGGAATTTGAGACTGAAAGTTACAGGAACAAGGTTTGTTTGCGTAACAGTGCTCAAGCAGCTGTGCTTTACCCTGCACTTGCAGGAGTGAACTTGCTCCATGGGTGACATCAGCCAGTAGTTTGAAAAAATCCAGTGAAGATTAGTTGTGTTATGGGTCTGATATGATCTGGTTTGAGTGGCCCATGGCCAGTGACAATGATTTAGGATGAACAGTTGACTTACAGTGCTGCATTTTCTGTCATCCCTCGTTCCCCTGTATACCAGCCCTATGTGGAGAGGCTGAGGGAGCTGGGGTTGTTTAGTCTCAAGAAGAGGAGGCTCAGGGGAGACCTCATCACTCTCTAAAACTACCTGAGAGGAGGCTGTAGCCAGGTGGGGTTTGGTCTCTTTTCCCAGGCAGCTATCAGTAAGATAAGAGGGCACAGTCTTAAGCTCTGCCAGGGGAGGTTTAGGTTGGAAGACATTCTTTACAGAGAGGATAATCAGACATTGGAATGGACTGCCCAGGGAAGTGGTGGATTCTCTGTCCCTGGAGGTTTTTAAGATGAGACTGGATGTGGCACTTAGTGCCATAGTCCAGTAACTGTGATGGTAGTGGATCAAGGGTTGGACTTCATGATCTCAGAGGTCTTTTCCAACCTGTCCAATTCTGTGATTCTGTGAATATATTGTCACTCTTCTTGGCTTTCTGGTGGCACAGAAGCTTTGGAAACCTCTCAGAGAGCTGAAGCCCATTCCATGAGGGCAGTAAAACAGACAGTGTGCCCAGAGGGCTTAGACAGCACAGCTGGAGCAAGCCCTGAGCAATCTGATTTGTTCTCACAGTCTTGGGGTAGAGACTTTCAGGTCGTCAGGATTCTGTGATTGTAGGTCATGGTCACATCTTTGTCAAGGGATACTGATTTATCACTTTCCATCTTCCAAGTCCAGAGCAGACTCTAACTATGTCCTGACCACATGTCTGGTATTCACCGATCCTTATCCAGCCTGGTTTCCTTAGAACAAGGAAGACATGGTGTGCCTTGGTAGGTTTCCTACTCCGGATAATGCAGGGATTTTAGGGACACAAGAACCTTTTGGAGGGAGAAGCAACCAGAAATGCTCAGCACCCTCAAAGGATGTTCAGAAAGGCCTCCTTAGCACTGTTGACTTCAACACTGACTGAAGTAAAGGTCCTTTCCTGAGTGCAAATCTGTCACTCTCACATTCAGCAGGTTCCCTGGCAGTTCTGCCTGCAAAGGCCCCCAAGGAGCAACCTCTGTTGGTTTACCAACAACAGAAGGCAATTGCTACCTCTGAGTGCTGGTGAGGATTAGGAAGTCAAGTGGGAACAGACAATACTCTGTTTTTGGCTCCAAAAGACCCTCTCAGGCATCTGAGTCTTATATCTAGCACATTTTCTTCCGCCCCTGAGCCCCCCACCCTGAATACCTCCCATCCTCTGGCTGCTGAGCTCCACTGCTCCCATGCAAAGCTGCAGCCCATTCAAATCAATTCTGACACCTAACACCTCTCTGTTTTCTCAGCCTGCCTGCACCAAATATTTCCCTTCAGCCTTGACAGAACGGGTATTCACAGGGCAGCTCCAGAATAACAAGTTTCCATTTTTGAGACGGTTGTATGGGGAGCTTTGTGGTGTGGCAGCTGGCCAACGGGTGATCATTTAGCTGGGGTAGCTCACTACTGGGTAGTTAATTTGACATGCAAAACAGAGTGGTTAGGCTCTCTGCGAAGCTCAGTCAGACACTTCTGGGTTCCCAGTATTAAATTATGCATGATGTGCAATGCCAAAATATCAGCACTTGCATGCAAACCTTGCCTTCAGTGAGGTTCGTCAGTCCAGCAGTGGCTCATTCGTTCCAACACAATCAATTTTCTCCAGCGGTCACTGGGATCGTTATCTGCTTTACAGAGAGATGTGAGTTGCACTAAGCTGTCTGCAACCTCTGCATCACCAAGCCGGAGAAAATAAAAAGGTGAAGACATAGTGGTGACAAATAGTGGTGACAAACCCATAAATATAAGGCTGGGAAGAGAAGGTCCTTTCTCAGTGGTAACAGCCCGGGATTCTGAATTCACCGCTTTTCCAGGAAATGTATCAAGTGTAGAAATGAGAGCATGGTTGCAGAGATGGATTCCCACTTTACACATGCACTTTCTCCATCTCATTTAGGGCTTGGACTGAATAATCGTTATCACCATATGATAGCTATCAGGGACTAGCTGACACATTATGAAAGCCTAATGTAGCCAATATGCATTAGAGTCTTAGCCAGCACCTGAATTGTTTGCCAGAACACTTTTGAGATAGACTGTTCTTGTGGTATTTGTATCACTGGCAAGAACCAGAAATAGAGAAAATCTGGAAAACATTTCTCAGGGAAAGAAAAAAAAAAATCTGTGAAGTGTTGTGGAGTCTAAGATGGTATGGAAATTCTCACTCCTTATTAAAATGGCTGTAGAATTTGGGAGTCTTTTGGGCCCTCAGAACAGTATTTTACACTTTCT
Source organism: Pseudotriccus pelzelni (assembly GCA_035584735.1). Taxonomy (NCBI): domain Eukaryota; kingdom Metazoa; phylum Chordata; class Aves; order Passeriformes; family Tyrannidae; genus Pseudotriccus; species Pseudotriccus pelzelni. The sequence goes on from JAWMRA010000001.1 coordinate 25,994,219, forward strand.
GATTGTGTTAGCTGTTGTAGTTGATCAGTCCTTTGTTTTTACCACAATTTTCTGACCATTTCTCTCTCCCCAGGCCTATGTTTCAGCATTGCTATTCCTTCAACTAATGAAAGAGGAGAATTTTGCCTACTGCACTCAAACATTTGAAAATCAGGGAAAAAATACTTAGATTATTAATAAAAAATATATTCTTCCATTTCACGTGGCACTGACATTTCCTGTCTCAGTGCCTTCCCCAAATGCATTCAGCATCCTGAGGTCTCTAGGGAGCATTTGCTATCTGATCAGGCAGTTGTATATTATGATGACAACTGGAACATAAACCAAAATAGCCATAAAGGATGCAGAATGGTCCCTATGGAATAGATTTTCATTGCCATTCATACACATCTCTCACACAGAGCTAATTGTGCAAAGTGCTGTAACACAACTGCTAGAGCCCCACAATGGCAAATGAAATAAAAACTGCCTATACATAAACACAATTGGAATCTGTAGCACCCATTTGCCAGAAAAGTCTGATATTTTGAAATATTTTTTAGCCTGTTAAATGGATGACAAAATACGGCTTTCCACTGCACCAGAAGCACTGAGGCATCCTGACTGACTTCTGCCTGACATTTCTTACTGAGATGAAGTTTTTCAGCAGACTGAAACTGTAGCTGCTTTATAAAAAAACTCAACTGGAATGTTTCCCCAGCAAGGGCCAGTTCAGCTTTATTTGCAAGTCCCCAGGAGATGTGGCAGACCTCATGGGACCTTCTGTGTCACTTGCATCCTTTGTGGGCAAGGATTGAGTTGAACTTCCTCTTGTTGTTGTTCTACCATAATTCTCCCAGGCTTTTTCATTTTGGTGAAAAAATACTTGATTGATTTGAATTGCTCCTCTTACTTTGGGGAATACTTACATTTTCTCCTCTGCCTGGACAAAGAGAAACTTGCCAAACATCTCAAGCAAATTTTGTGGGAAAGCTGATGTAAAATCCCATTAATCAGTTGTGTAGAAATAAACGTTTCTGTCATGTAAAAACCTGTGGTCAGATAACTTTCAATGAGAAATGTGAGCCTGGCATATGCCTTTGAGTTGTGCTCGATAAAAAGAGAGTTGAATATATTTTATCTTTATTGTTTTCTTTAATTTTTACTCACTTCATTAAAAAATTTGCAGTAGCAAATTATACCTTTATACCTTTTGTCTGGAAAATTCAATGGAACACTGGAGAGTTTATAAGATCATGCCTTCACAAATATGCAAAGAACTGGGAATGGAAGGAATTTTTATTCCGACTGCTAATAATGCCATGTGGAAGAATATTAGGAGGAAAGATGAAGGCAAATGTGCAAGCTCCAGGGGTAGGAAGATGCCAAGCAATAATGGCAGTGCATCCAAACAGAACATACATATATGTTGTCAGAAGAGTGTCAAGTGCCATGCTGAGAATTCCTATCACTCAGCTCCTCTTGATCCCACAAAACACACACAGTTCGGTCACAAGATATCCAGTGCTTTAGAATGTCATTTCCACAAAAAGTGATCCCTGAAGTTTCCATCCTCTGTCCCAGGGTTATGCAGCCACATCTGTAATGGAGTTCGTGGGAAGAACTGGAGCAAACCCTCATGCCTTTACATGTGGATGTATCCATGCCTCCTTGTACCTATTCTAGGACTTTATAATAATATTGTGATCACAACAACATTAGTCTGAGGCCAGTGTTTCTCACCATTTCAGGGAGGCTCTGCTTCCGAACCATTGCTTTCTTCTTGTCTCAGATATTTGAAGGCTCACCTTCAGCTTCCTCTGTTCACTTCCACAGAGAATGTTTCATACCTTTGGATTTTCCAGTTGCTAGGAAGCCTCAATAGAACTGGATTTCCTGCAGGAGACAGTTAACACCTCTGGTCTGTAAGAGAGCTGTACCTGTAAGGTAAGCAAAGAGTGAGAAGGTGATATTTGGAGGAAACAACCTTATCTGCACCTTGTCTTAACCTGTGGGAGGGAGCTGAGAGTCATCAGAATGGACCTGACTTGTTCTATAACATCTTCCTTTAAGATGTGAATTAAATGATGGTGGTGGTAGAAGCTGGGCTCTTGGTTTGCAGGAGAACTCTTTGTGCTACTGGGTCTTACCAGGCCTACAAAAAAAAAAATAAAATAAATTTAGTGGTTGGAAAACCCAGGAGGAAAACTGAAGCTGCCTGTATCCTTAATGACTGCCTACAGCTGCCACGAGTCCCCTGCTGGGTGCTAAGTGACCACGGAAAAGCACACCATGGTTGCACCAAGTGGGAGCTGAGAAGCTGAGGAGTGCTATGCTGACATGGCCCTTCCCCTGTGTGGCTGGAAGGCATTTGACACCTACTCTTAAAGCTTTTGTTCTAAGCAGATCACCTTTCTGTGAGGTTGCTCTGTCACTGGCAAATGTGAGGGGACATGGTACCAAAGGGTATGCCTCTGTCGTCTTTTAATTCCCTGCAATGTCTGTAAGTTGGCAGGTTATGGACTGTGGAGGTTAATAGAAGATTTGGTGTTCAGATGGCAGTGGAAGAGTTGTTTGTTTTCAGATGAAGTGTTCTTAATGAGAGATTTTCGGAGCTAACTCTTCTTGGTGTTTCCTGTCACTTCATGAGCTAGCACTTCCCTTTTCCTCACAATTAGTTTAATTTGAAAAGCAAGGTTTGGACCCTAACCTCCCATTCTGTAGGGAGAGGGGAGAAGACATGCATCTGAATAAAATGCCAGCAGTGGCTAATGCTGTAAATCAGAGGGATTTTAGAATCTGATGACAAACCAAATTCCTGTCAGAAAAGAGCAGAGCTGACCCCTCCCAAACTGTCATCGAAGCCGGGTCATAAAACTCACAGCTGTCACCAAAGCATGCCAGGCCTCTGGGGGACATGCCATCCTGAGGACTCATCTGCTACTTCCATGGCCAAATTCCAAGCCCTCAGGCACATTCCGCTTGACATTTTGTCACATCTCTTGCTGGTGCATCTGTTCAGGGGCATTAACTCTTCCTAAATCACTTTATACCTTTTTTTTACTCAGAAAAAACAAGGTTATGGGGAGATGAAGAGGTCTGAGCAGCGATCTGTGTCACAAAACAGAGTCCAAATGTTTAAAAACTGGCAGCATCTGGAATAACTAATCCAGTAGGCAATGTTACTACAGCAACAGCATCAGAAATATAACTTGTGTTCACATAAACTTCAAAAAACTATTTTAGCTGACATTTGAACATACAAAATGATAGGAAATCTTCCAAGCTGTGCCCCTTTGAGCTTTGGCCGCAGACTGTCTGTCTCCAGATCCACAGACCTGTCTCCAAAGGAGATGGGTGAGTATAAAGTCAGACCAGGATGACAGTGTTTGACCTGAGATGACTGTACACTCAGCAGTGGCATATAAAAGTAAAACGTTGAGGCACCTTTCTCAAACCAGTTGATGGGATCCAAGTTCTAAGATGCCTCTGTGTGCATGAATGAAAAGAAAGTTTCTATATTCCACTCGTTTATGAGACAGTAACCAAACAAAGGCTTTAAAATTCACAGCTACAACTTGTCCCACAGGGATAGCAGCAGAGAGGCTGTGTCTGCAGACATCAGAGCGGCTGTAAAGTACTGAAGAGTCACCGTTGTTTCAGAATCACAGAATTTGAATTCATGTGGGCTAAAGGTCTAACTGGTTTCCCTAAGGGTGGGGAATGACAGCCATCTGGCCTAGAAGAACTTGGGGAGTATTTTCTGGACTTCTCATGTTACTAGTGACAAAACTTCTAAGAGTTTCTAAAAATAAGAGGTGTTAATTTCTTTACATGCAGTGTCCTGCATCCGGGATGAGATAGTTCAGTATCAACTTTTATGCTGGACAAGGAGTTAATAAATAACCTAAAGGTCAGTGGTAGCCTCAATCATCAGTAGTGGCAAAAGTGTATTTGTCACATGCAAACAGCATTGCACGAAATAGTAACTTAATTTAAATTAAAACTCTAAAGGCCCTTTCCCATGCTTATAAGTATTTCAGAGTGGAGAACTTTTAAAAGCCCAGTGAAGTCTGGGAGCCCTTTGGGGAAGGGATGAATGCTCACAAGAAATCACCATGGGCATGTGTAAAATGCTATTTTGTTGGATATGGATGGAAATACAGATGAACGGAAATCACCCTGCTTAAAAGGCTATCTGAAAGCAGTGATTAAATGACAATCTGTAAGATAACATAAAAAGAAAGCAGCAGGTAGTTAATAAGATTTATAAATTAAAAATACATGTATGAGAAGTCAAAATAATGATGTTTTTAAAGTAAAAGTGACCAATGTGGTTTTAAAGAGAACATTAAAAAATATATTAGGAACAAACAAAACAAAACAAAACAAACAACAACAAAAAACAACAACAAAAACAACACCCAAAAAAACCTCCCAAAGCCTTGCTTGAATACAGGCCTCTTTAACAACAAAACTTTAAAGTCAGAAGCGTTCAACTCACATTGTATTCCAGTTATACAGACAAAATAAAGCAGGATGGTGGGGTTTATTATGTATGATATGACGTAAAAAGTTTTCAGTGTGCAGCAAAGGAAGGTACAAGACAGAAGACACTTAAATTAAAGAACAAATTTTTGAAGTAGTGAAGGGACATCCTGAATCATACTCTTTTCACAAATCTTGTGAATCTCAAAAATCTTGAAGTTTTGAAGGATTCTTTTGCTCTTGGGTTTAACAAAGGATAGAGCCATGGGAATATTTTGATTTGCAGATGCCCATTTAGTTTCCAGCATGAAAGCCCGCAGTTTGTAAATCGACTGCTCAAAGTCACATGCATTGAAGTTCTCAGTAAAAAAAGTATCTCCCTTTGCCCTCAGAATGCTGAAAACCCCTTTGGTTCTGTATAACTCTCTAAACAAGCAAAAGTTGAAAGCAAATACAGTTTGTCCAATTTTCCTCTAGTTCCTTGCAGGTACCAGGAGGGTGTTTCTCTTTGATGTTCCACTGACCAGACATATTCTGGTGTGTTTTCAGGCTTTTGGGGAAAGAAGTAATGTTTGTTTTCTTGCTCTGCTTTTTCCTGAGGGCTGAGAAATCACTGAAAGTCAAAGATAGATCTTTGATTGGGAGCTGGTTTTGCTCCAAAGCATTTCTATTGTAGATCCCTGAGGATGAAACCCTGTGCCACTTTGTTCAGGGACATAATCCCTGATTTACTTGAGGTGAAAATGAGCTTCCCCAAGGTCACACTGCCATAGACTTGGAGGTAGTTTCACCTTCTTCTGCAGTACAAACTGCACTTCGTTTGCAGGGCTGTCAGTTGTGTTCATAGAGGGTCTCCCTGCTCCTGCTGGGATGTGGGCACAGGGCTTGTCAGAGCCTTCTGCCTTGCCTTCTCCTTGGCTTCGGTCAGTCTCCTTGGCTTTAGTCTTAGTCTTGGAACTTAATGTGAAATTATCTGGGCAACATGTGTATCACAAGTCAGTGATACAAGTCAGTCATCCCTGTGAATCACTGAAAATACTTCCAAGAGTAATTTGAGAAGGTTCTGAACAATTACTATAATTAAACATTTTAAGATGCACAGACCAGGTACATTTTCCCAAAGACCTTAAAAGAAACTTGCTGAAGAGCACTCTGAGCTATTCCTGTTGGTATTTTGTGGGTTCTGGAAGAGTGAGACACTTCCAGATGCAACTGGAAAAAAAGAGAGCTGTTGTTCCTGTTTTCAAGAGGATAAACTGGGTTGCTCAAGCAAACACAGGCACGTTAACCTGGCATCAGTCTCAGGGAAAATTATAGAAAGACACATAGGAGACAGGACTGGTAAAGAACTAAAGGATACTGATGCAATTAAATACCTCTGCTCTGGAGAGCAGATCCTGTTGGAAAAAAAATAAAGTCTCTTTTTAGGCAGTGATTACAATGTGACTGATAAAAGTATGTTTGCTGGCCAAAGCACTTGATTTTGTGCGATTACTTTCTGATGTAAGTTTCAGCTTTTACAAATGTCTATACTGTCCTTTTGATAAAGAATCTTCCTCTGAAACTGGAGTTTGTTTTATACAAGATTTTTCCCATTTGGAGAATCAAAACCATATGTTTCAGTTTGGGTGTGTATTGAAATATTTCAGTTTGCTAAATGGAGGCAAAGCCCAATCACAGCTCTTGTCTGAAATCCTATTCTTTGTGAGGAAAACATGAGGACTCTCAGCGCTTAGCTGAACAATTTCAAGTTTATCAATTTGCAACTAAATCACACAGATGGTGGATTTATTTAGCAAGCCTCTGGAGCTAGAACAGCAAATCTAAAGAGGGAATCAACAGCTTTGAAAGCTCCAGGCCTCTAAAGCTGGAGCCTAGACCAATCTATACCAAATGGAAAGAGGAAAGACAGGGCTTACCAGTAATTTTCCCCAGTAGCACCTTATCTGCTAAACCTGATGCTGCAAAAGACTCCTTTGAAAACAGCTGGTTCTGGCAATCAGTGCAAAGTGAGACTAGGTGCAGTACTGCTATGAGTTTTGACAGCAGCGTGCAATGCTTCTGAGGATTTATAACATCCTCTTTGTTTGCACTACAGCTTGGTACTGTCTCAGGCAGCCTCCACCCTGCATTTTTCTGGAGGTCTCATCCCTGGCAGCACATGCTGTTTGGTGGATGGGTTAGAGCACTACAGTCCAACATAGCACACTGGAAGGAGATCAGTTCTGTTACCCCTCCACATTAGCTTGAAGTTTGGGCTTTAATTCCTTATGTTTTTTTCTTTCAAAGGGAAACAGAGAGCATAGGAATCCTCGTTCCTCTTCCTCCCCATTCCTCTCCTTGTTGCCTCTGTGGCTTTCTCAGTTGTCTCACTATCCTCAGCAACCCTGTTCCATAAGGTTCCTTCTTCCCAGACTGTCTTTCCTCTTTTTTTCTCTTCCTTTTGTCCCTTTCATTTTCCTTCCTGGTCACCTACTCCTTGTCTCCAGACTTTCTACCTCAGAGACTCCCCAATGGCAGGTTTCCACATTCCTCATCCTTGCTCCAGCTAGCTGCTGAGTTTCAACCTCTTGAAAACAGTCTCTTCTCTCCCACATCCTTTAAGCTGTTGCGTCTGGAAGCTGATGGTGACACAACTGCAGTGGCAGAGGAGACCGCTAGCACACTGCCCACTCCCATGGCTGCCACTGCAACCTCACAGCTGTTACTCTGCTCTTCAGCCTCCTGGTTAAAGGGTGAGGTTTTTTCTGTTTTGGGGACAGTTGTAGGGTTATTTTAAATTTTGCATCAGTTGCAATTCATTGGTTATTCCTGAACTGCTCCAATGTAAAAGGAAAGGAAATCAAACGCAACTGTGTTGATCCTGGATTTGCCGCTTTCATGCTTCAAAAGAAATTTAAGAAGTCAAGCGCATATGGCAATGAAGAACCATCACAGAAAAGGATAGTATGTTGCATAGTAAATATTGACAGATATGTAGGAGATATCTGTCCCACTCCTTTCTTGTGCTCTCTCTCTTCCTCTCTTCATTCTTCTAGCTCAGCAGCCAGCCCTGTTTTTGCTTTCTTCCATCTGGCAGCTCTCAGAATAATCTCACCCACCTGTTAAATGAGAGAACGTCAAGTTAAATTTACAGCAGGGCCTGGAAACAGGATGCTACAGAAAAGTATTTTAATTAAAATCCTTTAATTGAATGCATGCTTCCTGGTGAAAAGGGAGCTGCCAAGAAGGGCCTGATGTCACCACCTCTACCCCCATTCGCCACAAAAAGAGAGCAATTGAAACCAGCTCTCAAGGTGGAAAGAGGAAAGGGCATTTCCAGGGAGTTTTCCAGGGTCACCCTTGTAGAAGTCTTAGATGGTTCATGCGAGGTTTGCCCCTCTACTGGAATCAGAGCTGAAGATGGTACAACAGCTGTGCTGCTTCTGTCAGGCACTTTGCAGAGTCACAGGCTGCCATGTGTGTGTAAGGATGGACCAATATCTATGTGAAGCCTGAACTCTGGATAGAAACATGACAAATATAAAACCTTTCACTGACGTGGAAATCACCGTCACACAAACTCTCTTGGGAAGACTTCATGCTCTGCTTTGCTAGGCAGTCAAATGGGATTTTAAAACCTGTTTTATTGCAGTTGCTGGAATAGGTACATGAATGGAGAGCAACAAATTGATATGGAAAGAAAGATGGCAAGACATGCCAAGAGACAAATATCTGGGTTCCCATTCGGAGAGTCTGGATGACCATACCTGGTGCAACTGTTTGGTAACTGTGAACATGGCCCATGGAGAGAGGAATAAAGCCTGGGTATGTCCAGAAAACCAAAGGTAGGAGGCAGGAGGAAGTATCTGGGGAGAAGAGGGAATTAGCAAGTGCTGTAGAACTGCGTCACTGCAATGTAACTCTAGATCTTCTGAATACTATGCAAATCCATCGACACTATATACTTCCTGTAAGCATGAAACCTCTGACTTTTCTTTCCTTGTTAGACAGTGGTTAACTGTTATGAAAAGAGAGTTACAGAGAATAAAATGCACAGTACCTGCCTCTATCTAAAGGCATAGTAATACTGCTAACAATTCATGACATTTTGCAGTATTTACAGGATTTTCCATTAAGTTGCCCACAACACGTGGAGGGGAAGTTTGGCACCACCGCATTCCTGTGCCTTCTGGCTGGTAAAGGTCACTTCCCGTGAGCCTCAGGTCACAGAACAGAAAAGTTCCCGGCACCCTCAGGTGTTAGCCAGCCCTCCTTCCTTGACAACAGAGAATCCTTTCATAAAACACATTTACTTTACATTTTGATATTTTAATGCTTCAGTGGCCTATTTAGAAATTGGAAAATCTTACATCCCCTCTTGAGAAATCTGGCAGGCATGTTTGGCTCATACTGGGAAAGCAAAACCACTGGCAAACCACCCAGGCTTTGCTAAAATTCAAAAAGGACAATCCAAGTGTTAAAGGTATTTTGTACACCCTTTGGGAATGCTGGAGGCTGAAGCATAAAAGAATGAAGACTTAAGGAAGGATAAATTTTTTTAACACAGCAAATTCTGGGGTGTAAGGATGACTTTCAGATAAGCAGTACAGCTCTCAAAACAGTACTTAGTTAGGGGTTTAGGGTAGTGGAGAATAGAGAAGCCAAGACTCTTGTCCAAAGCTTTTTGAGTCTCACATACTTACTTATCAGCAGCTCTGTGAAAGTGTTGTTGAGTGCAGTAACAGTTTGCACACCAGGAGCCATATTTGTCTATTCTTCAGCAGCTCACGTCACCACATGCTCTCTGGAAAATACTCGAGCATTGCTTTGGAGATGAGGAGCAGAGCTGATGGACCAGGAGTGCAGGGCCAATGCTGCAGATGTGAGTAGGCTGAGAGCAGAGACAGCGGCTGGTGAGAAGGTCTTAGGATGACTTGTAAAAGAAATACTGACAGTAGAGATTACTCTGCCAAGCAGAGCTCCAAATGGATATTTTTATACACATAACGTCTTATGCAACACAAGATAATGGCAATGTCCCAGAGATGCTTACCATGCATTTTAAAGAAACACCTAGTGAAAATGCTCCACTGTTGAAGAACGATTCTAGTCTTGAAATAGCACAGAAAAATGGAGAAATGTCCTTGAGAAACTGAAAGTTTCCGTAACAACATTACTTTATAGCAGTATTAACCACAGTGTGCTACAAAAGTTATTAAATGAGCTTGGAATTAGGGTTCAGATGCTCAGCTGATGAGACATGAGTTTGCAAAATTTGCATTTTGTTTCCTGCTAAAAAAAAATCTCAGAAGTTCGCAGGCATACAATGAAATATTAAGATTCTGCATGATAAGTCTTCAGCTATTCACTTAATTTGGACCATATGAACCTCATGGGTCATTTTCAATCCATCAGAAGGTAACAGCTCAAGAGCAAGAGACAGCAAAATATAACTAGTGCCGTACTACAAGCCTTGCACAGTATACACACAGAGTGCCAGGAATATCCTGTGCTGCCCAGTTGTTATCAGGCTGTTAAGCTGATATATAAAAGAGTGAGAAGTGTTGTCACTTGCAGCTAGGATCAACAAGGCTGACTGAGCTCCAGAGCATCGACTGTAAATAGGAGAGTCAGTGTCATTTTAAAGGAAGTTTTAAAAATGGAATGGAAGGTGGGAAAGAAAGAAAAAAATCAGAGGTTTAGAGAGAGCAAGACTGAAAGGAACTTCCCTGCAACCATTCAGTCTTTCCCTAATGCTGATGGTGGGGAAAGGCTAAATGTGACCAGTTGCAGAGACTGCATTAGACAACGTACAGTTTCAATGAAGCAAATACTGTTTAAGTAGTGCCCAGCTAAGGAACTGTATGCAAGGAGAGGTGAGCTAAGTCAGTGCATGGTTGGTTTGGGTCTCCTGCTGAAGCTCAACCCAGTGCTGCAGTTGACCCAGAAAAGTGGGGGGGATGGCAGTGAATGGGCTTCCAGTCGGTAGAGGCTTGCAAGAGACAAGCCCTGACAGCATGTGGTGATACCATCTGGCTGCCTTTTTGTGGCTTTTGGCAGACTCAGTAATTGCAGGCAGCATCTGAGGAAATCGTGGCAACTGAGCTCGCCATTCACTTCTCGAAGCTGTCACTCCAAGTTGGGTGTGAGGCCAAGCTGTGTGGCCAGAGCCCTGTGTGGGTGTGAGAAGCTGGCCCTGTCTTTTGTCAGCCTACATATGCTCTCTGGGGACACAGCTCCAGTTTCTAATGCTGCCAGGTTGGCATGCCTCACCGCTCCACTGACCGGTTTTAAGGAAAATATTAATCATACGTATTAGTTACAAAGAAAAGACTGTGAAGTCCAAACTACTCAGGTCAGTAGCATTGTTACTGGCATACTCCCGAGCTTAAAGCACATCTGAGTCACCACCCTCAGATAAACGAGTGTAATATTTCTATCGAGGGAGCTTTGCATTTGGCAAATAATATGGTTTTAATGGAAGAACCCAACTAGCATGAGTGCGTCACTGTGGATACCACATTGTCAAACATGGACTGAAAACCAGAGATCTGAGTACTCCAGAAGACCTTGAAGAGGCCCTGGGAGTCACCCACATTGTGACACCATTGGAGGGCTCGTTTGAAGATGAAAGTGTCCAGACGGAACACAGCTGCAGCCGGACCTGTGCCCAGTGCTAGAAGGTAACAAAATGCCAAACGCTTCAGGCTGCTTGGGGTCTGGAGAATGCATGAGTACTTTCCATTGCTTAACTGTTTCTTATCCTTCTCTCAGAATTGGTTTTACTCTTTCCCCAGGAAAAGAGACACAGTACGTAATGGAATTTTGGTCACCTACTGTAAGTTACCAGGTTACTTTGGTAACCAGCTGTCTAGAGCTGAGCTGTGTTGCTGAGTCCTGCGAACATCTTCAGTTTTTCTTGTGCTTTTGATAGGCAGTGGAGAGCTGGGTGCTTTCAATCCTGTCAATGACCTCAGCAACCCTTTTTTCAAGTTGTCTGTGTGCTCTGCCAAGTTACTCACTACTACACAGTGGTGGTCAATAGGTAGGCTAAGCCTGCAACTGAGCCTGAAAAATTCCCAGTCCTAGAGCTTATGCTGTTCTCAACCAGTTCATTCCGCCTCTGTGCTTCTGTTAGCTGAGCCTTACACCAACAGCCCCAAAGAAAGGCAAAACAGTGATTCAGAAGTGCTGAATAACTCCAAGCCACCGCGGTGCATCCTCTACCACCAATGCTACCATTTGTTGCAATTTTTCATAGTCAGCTGGTGAGTATGCCCAACCCTATGACAAGCAGTCAAGTGGGAAGGGCAACAGAAAAGTCCTCCCCACTTGCAGTAGAGTGTTGCTCCATTAAGGCTTGGCGTGCTCCAGAAAATGCATTCAAACTGGTATTTCTGGGGACAGATCCTCACCCTTCCTGGAAGCCCAGTATGCACACCCTGCCCCAAAACTCTGCGAAAACTTTTCTGCCTTGAGCCATGCAGTGAGTTCGTTGAGTCAACAGGTAATCAAAGGAAGGGATGTCCCACTCCATGCACTACTAATCCAAGAACAAATATTACCCCTTCTCCAAATCTCTTTTGCACTGGCATTGGTTTAAGCACTGTGTAACTAAACCTGACTTTCAATGCTTTCACCTACTTCTTTCTTCTTCTTTTTAGTGGCTAAAGGAACATTTTCCCAACTCCTGATTTACATGTTGTTGTTTCAAGTTCAAAATGTAGCTGTCAGTCCTTCATAAAACATGTGCTCCATTTCCTGCTCTTCCCCCACCCCCGGAGATGGGAGAGTTGTTGATTGTCTCTCTGCTTCCCCCCCTCTCCCACTGCAACCCCTCTCAACCCCTTCAAGGCTCTTCCCTCAGCTTTCTCACAATTTTCCTTAATGCTGTGCACCCCTCCTCTCTTCTGCAGCCCTTTGCCATTCACATCCTCACTCTGGACCACTCTTTTCTTGCTGCACCTTGTGCTTCTCTGTGCTCCATCAGACTCACCCATGTCACTGCATTGGTTTTGGCCTCTTCCCTCCTGAACCCTGGACACTCTTGTGTGTATCCAAGCTGTGACCTTAGCTCCCCATGTTGCCCTCACTCCCCACTCCTGCTCCTCAGGAGCCCCCTAATTCCCCATCTGGAATTCTAAGAAGCTGCCCCTTCCCTCTGTCTTTTAAGGCTCTTTCTCCTCTAGTTAGAAGTGATCTGCCTGCCTCTTAAATTCTTTCACTTCCAGGAGAATCCAGCCGATAGAAGATTATTGACATCTTGACTGACAACTGTCTCAATCCAAATTGCCCTGTTGGTCTCTCCAATAGAGAATGTTGGAAGATGAAGCAGTTTTGGTTACTGTTGATTTTTGTCAGCAGATCCTGAGGGAAAAATGTCAATATTGGATAATTCAAGGCTCATTAGACATGTTCCTCTCTCTTGTTCTTTTCTTGGGCTCTCTGCTTTCCCAGGAAGATTGTTCAGCCTTTCCCCTCCTCAGTGACTTTTGCTTTTCTTTTTTCTTACCGTTGTTTTCTCCTTCGTATTCAGATAATAGTGAGGGGTAAATTAATTAAATTGAAAACAATAGAAAAATAATGAGTCTCAAAAAACACCCTCAAGACAATGTGCAATCATAATTATAGATAAAGCTGATCATGGTGTGACTGTACAGGTCTTGAAGAAAAACTCAAAAACAAACTGCATATGAAACTGCAAATGGAGCAGAGGGCGGAGCAGAAGGAAAATGCATGACAAATCCACATGAAGTGTCCCAGACAGCTTTTGTCTGCACAGAAATGTTTTTATGGGATTCTCTGCAGAAAAAGGAACAAAAAAATTAAGGAGTTGGGTTCAAAAGATCAGGTTACATTTTCATTGATCTCAGACTTGTAAGAGCTGCCTCATCAATCACAGTTGCTCAAAAATTCCTATTAATGGCCTCAAGTGCTGGGGCGTCCCATATGGTTCATCTTTGTAGCATTTGGGCAACTCCCTGGGAGCAGTATGAGATATGTCAGTGTCAGAGCCAGACATTCTGTGCTCATCCCTACATTCCTGCTAGTAGTGTAAGGAGAATAATATCACTACAAGACTGAAGAGCTCCATCTGATTCAGGATACAAGTAGCAGTACGGAATAAGAAAAGAGTAAAACTCAAATTATTTGGCTTTCAGAGACACCGTGGACAACTGCAAACCTGCGTAAAAGTCCCAGTGTGTAGTCTAGGAGATGTATGGGACAGCTTCAAGCCAAGGTGCTGCATGGCACTGCACAGAAATAAACACCTGTTTGCTCTTATGGAGCTGAGAACATAGTTGGTGGAGGCTTTCAGACTGGAAAGGAAAAATAAGAGTAGTATCCCATAATACTATGCTGAATGATGTGATTAACACCATGGTGGGCTGAGAGTCTTGTCAGGTGCAGCGTGCTCTTGTCTTGTCCTGAGAAACAAAGTCAGCATGGTCTTAGATCACTGAATGGTTGCGTTTAGACAGAGCTCTGTTGGTGTGCAGGCACGAGCTGTGCTCCTCACTGCTGATTCATGCCCATGAGAGCCAGATGTGCTTCGACTGAGCTGAAGACTTTGGCTGCTGGCTTTGGCACTGGACATCCATATTAGTATGGACAGGACGTTAGGAATGTTCTTGATGACGGCCTCATCCCTCCTGCACCCTGGACTCTCTTGTATGTCTCCAAGATTTGACCTTAGCTAACTACAGGTATCCATGTCACCCTCACTCCCTGCCCTTGGTCCTCAGGCTTCCTCTAATTCCATGCCTGGATTTCTAAGAAGCTGCATCTTGATGATGAGCATGTTTCCTATATTCCAGAGGATTATCCCATCTAGCCAAACTGACTCCATGTCCTTAATGCCATTCCTTGGAGACAATTCAGTTCCAGAGCCAAAATTCAACAAATCTTCTCTCTAATGGGCACAATTTTTCCTTTGTGGTAATTTCTCCTTCTTTCTCACATTGGGAAAATTGTCATGAAGACACATTTTTGAACTGGATCTTCAATTCAAGTTGAAAAATTAAGTAGACTGAATTAGCAACAAAATAACTCAGAAATGTACACTGAAAATAATTGTGCTGCAGCCTGACTTCAGTAAGAGTTAAAGCATTCACTTTACCACTGTTGTCCCAAAAGCTGAGCTGAGTTTTCAGAGACATGGAACACCTATCCTGTGAGGAAAAGTTGAGACTTGAAGTTGTTGAGTCTGGAGAAGAGAACTGTAGCAGTCTTCCAGTACCTGAAGTGGGCCTGCAAAAAAGATGGGGACAGACTTTTTAATAGGATCTGTTGCGATACTTCAAGAGGTAATGGTTATAAACTAAAAGAGGATAGATATAGATTAGATAAATAAGAATTTTTTCACAGTGAGGGTGGTGAGATACTGAAAGAGGTTGCCCAGGGATGTTGTGGATGCTCCTTCCATGGAAATATCCAAGGTCAGGTTAGACAGGACTGAGCAACCTGATCTAGTGGAAGATGTCCCTGCTTATTGCAAAGGGTTTGACCAGATGAGCTTTAAAGGTCATTTTCAAGCCCAGCCATTCTACCATTCTATATTAAGTATAGCTGGGGAGGTTTTGGAATCTGAAATAAACACCAGGGTCCAGCAGATTGTTGCTTTCAGAGATAAGCTTTTAATGTGAGCCATGACTGTTGACATATTTGTTCACCACTCTTCTCTTATTGAAATGGAATGAAACTGTATCAGGTGAAATTCAGACTGGATATTAGGAAATGATTCTTCACTGACAAGGTTGTCAGTCGCTGGAAAAAGGCTCCACAGGGAAGTGATCACAGCATCAAGCCTCTAAAAGGAGCACCTGGATGATGCTCTTACTCATATGGTTTAGTTTTGGGTATTCCTGAGCGGAGCAGGGAATTGGAATTGATGATCCTTATTGGATCCTTCCAAGCTGAGATATTCTATGGTTCTGAGCTGACGCAGAGCAAGTAGGAGCCATCAATATGCCCAGGAGGTCCTTTGAGTTCGCAGGGTCTTACTGCAGAGAAATCTGTTGGGAAGAAGAATATTCACAATTCCTACTCCCCTCATGCTCATGACTTACCCCCAAAGGGGTCACAATTTATTTAAAAAGGGAAATACCTGTAACTAAGCGAGGCCAATGCAGTATCAGAGAGTGATCATTTCTTCTTCAGGTGGGATGAGAGTTACATGGTATGCTAAGCTTCGGGCTTGCTCACACTGTGCCAGTGCTGAATAAAGGACCATCTTCTGAGGTCTGAGCACAGCCAAGTAAGAGTAAGGCCATGAGAAAAATCATTTGCCCCAGAAGCAGTAGAGTTGACATGTCAACAGTGTCAGCTGTTTCTTTTTAGAGACCCAGCCTGCCACAGTGAAGTGCTTGCAAGCAGGATCAAACTTTGTTGGACTGAGGTCTGCCATGTCTTGCATGTGCAGGGACCTGCACTCTCATCCTTTGTATGGACACACAATCCCTCTACAATAAAGCTATTTACAAGCAACAATGCTGAAGGTCAATGCACATTCTCTATTTCATACATTTTCACCCAGTCTCCTTTTTCTCAAATTCTTATGCATCAAATTTTTGAGGGATAAAAAAGTTGCCTGCATTTTCTGGAAGTTTATTCTTGCTAGTTCTGTGAAGTTTCTCTCTTTGTAGCTTCAATAAACCACTCTGATTATTTTTTCTTGGCCAGTTTGATCCTGTTTAGTGCTCACAGGAGCAAGAAAACTTCTTCTGGTGGCTGCCTCAGTATCCCGGCAAGATGCCATAGTCTGTGAGTTGAGAAACGGTGACCTCATGAATAGGGGAAGGGAAAAGAGGAGGCAAGACTGAATTTTTGGTTTTCTACATTTAAATCCCATCAGGCTTTGTGTTTTCATTTCAAATTCTTTCCAAAATACTGTATCTATTTTCCTTCAAGATAGTATGACTGAAATGACTTTATGCTTTGTCTCTAATGATTATTTTGCCAAATAAAAAGAAACTATTTCTTTTCAAAAAGGATTCAAAACTTATTGAATAAAAAGCACCCAGAAACAAAGAAAAAAAAATGGGAAGACGCCAGTACTGTGGAAACCAGCAAGTCACAAAAGAGTTAAAGTTCCTTACACCTGGCCAAGTTAAATAAGACCTGGAGGGACACATGGTTCTCCCCTCCAGCACTCCCTGAACTCTGGGGTGTGGGCTTGTGAAATGCCTTGGAGGCAAAATTGGCCCCCATTGTGTCTTGTTTAATTTGGCTGCTTGAAGTACTCACTTTTTTTTTTTTTTTTTTAATTTGGCTCTTCCTGCAGCTCTCACACCTTCCTTTAACATAAATGTCCTTTACGTTTACAACCTGCCTTTCCCCCAGCCCTCCATACCACGTTGTTCGAGCAACTGCCTCTTTTTCTCTGTGCACCCACACGCAGCTGCTGGCACAGGGCTGTGTTTGTCTGCACACAGAGGGAGAGTAAAACCAAACTGAAAAGCACCGTCGCCACAAGCACTGTGTTCCCAGGGTGCACTTTTCATCTCCGTGTGCTGGTAAGGAGTCAGCAATCCTGCCCTGGAGATTTCTGCTGGCCAGCAGCAGGACTGCTCCGGAGCAGCACGCAATGGTGAAGTTTTCCTGCCTATGCAACCCACAGCCTTTGCAGCCTCAGCTGGAAACTCTCTCACCACCACCTGATCATGAGTCGGTGATAAAATACTAAGCTTGGTCCCACTAAGCACGTCTGGGTGATGTTGCAACAGCAAGGGGAGAAATACAACTCAGAGTATCTATAGCTTGGTGGTGTCAGTTATCACACAGCATGCTCTTCTTCCCATTTGACTTAAATTTTGAAAGTATAAATAGAGCAATATGACCTTAAATACAGTACTAAATTGGCAAAGATGGGGACTTCATCATTGTTCCTACCAGTGTTTACAGTTTTACAATAAATGGAGGAGAGACTGGTACTTGGAACAGATGGCCTAGGGCAAGTCCTTTGTTCAATTTACTCGCTGTAAAATGGGGCTACACTGCCTTGACCAGCAAGGGAGGTACAGGGATTCCATAGTTACTCTCTAACTTGGCCATGGAAAGCACAGGATAAATTTTCAAGTTCTGTCACAAAAGTGGAGTTTATAGGAGATTTGGTTTTTTTTTTTATTGGATATATACAACAGGAAAAGGTCTTTAAAAATTAATCCACATAACATAGAATTTAATAGAAATTTTGAAATTCTATTCTAATGCTATATGCAAGTCTTTATTTAGACACAAATGCCCAACAAGTTTGCTGAAAAGCAGTCAACTCATTTTCACATTGAAGGAGATTAGTTTTCACTTGCTGCATTAGAAATATATGCTCACCCAAGAGTATGTACCTGTCTGAAAAGCCAAAGCCCCAGGTGGGTGAAGAAAATGCAGCTGCTGAGACCAGACCAGAAGGATTTAGGACCACATCCACCCACATCACTACAGACTCTCTTTCAGGGGCTGCCGGGTCAAGGACAACTTGTCTGTGAGGACAACACTGAGGCAGGACTTGTATTCTGTCCTCTGTACACCACCAAAACAGTCCCAGGAGAAAGACTCCATCTTCAATGACTCTTCAGGGGTTGGACACCAGCAGCCAACAACATTTTTCTTTCCATCATTGCTGTGAAAAAAACCCCAAACACCAGACCCTCCAGAAGGAAATCTGAAAAGGTGCAGTAAGAAGCCAGTGAAGCCAAGAAAAGGAAATTAACACTTCGGGATTGCTACAAGGAGCTCTGGTTCAGTGAGATTTGCTGTGCTGATGCTTTTTTGGCCTGGGAGATACATTAGAAGATGATATTTAGAAATCATAAATAATCTCATTATATTGCATCTGGTAGCATTCTGGAAAATATGGATAAAAGCAGTGGAGAACTGAGTTAGAGAAACTCCTGGTGGCGCAATTGCGGCAACAGATGAAGGGAGAAAAAAAACATAGATATTATGGATGGATGAAGCCAGAGAATTTTTTAGGTTTGGATTCAAGCTCAACTGATATTGACATTGTCTGCTTGCCTTGTGGGGGCAACTTATGGATGCTGCATGTTGCTCCTTCTGTTGTAGAACTGCAGGTCTTAGGAATGGAAAATAGTATTAACACTGAGTATCTAGTTTACAGGCCACCCAGGACTGACCCTGCAGGACTTTCCTGATCTTTAGAGCTGCAACATTGTTCTACAACTAAATTCAGAGTTTTATTTGGTATTCCCCTTGAATTTCCCGTTTCTTGTTCTATCTTCTCTTCATAAATTGTAGATCACTGCCAAAAGTCAGTATCGAAGGGTGTCCAGCTTCCCTGAACATAGGTCATATTGATTTGTAAAAGGCTATGGCTGCTTTTTTTATACATTGCTCCTTGATGCCAATACAGCAAACATGGAATAGTCTGCCAGCTTAGAGCTGAAAGTGGTCAACGTCAAGAGATCCCTTCACATCCGGTATCATGGCACGCTTGTAATCTCACAAGGTGAATATGACCTGGATATTAGAAACACGAAGGCAAAGAACTAAGGCCATATGAGAGCTAAGCTTTGCTGCCTCTCTCTGCCTCTTTCACTTTGTACTATTTATAAGCCTGAGTTGACAGCTTGAACTACGGTCATGTTAGGCAGATATTTCCAGCCTTACATTTCTCCTGTGGCATTACAGAACCTCCCCATCATGTCCTATGTGGTGGGAAACACAGATTCCAGAATTATTTTGTTCCCCAGTTTGGATCTGTGCATAAGTAGACCTGAGACAGGAGCCAAGGTCTTAATTTTTTCAACAGAAACCAAGTATGATAAATCAAGAATTACTATTAAACAGGTCTTTAACTCTGCAAGTTCTTTGGACCAGATTGTTTCCTTCCCAGATCATGGCAGTGATGGAAAAAACTTCCCAAGTTACAGGGCCAGACAGCTGAGATAACTCCTAACATTTCATGGTGTTTGTGTCACCCTAAATAAAGAATGAACTACTAGGCATTGCATAAAACCATTTATGTTGGTGTACAGACAATGTAACCAGTTTCATGAACTTTCAGCTGTGTTTAATGGTTAGTTGCTGGATATATTTAGTAGCTATAAACATTGCATACAATACTGTATACAACGTAAACAACAAATTTAATACAGCACATTTTATGTTGGAGAAGTGAATGTTTCCTTTCAAAGGCTCATTTTTTTTGTTGTTATGATTTTTATCTATGTGGTAGGAAGATAGACTATCTCAAGCTCCTTTGGATAAGTTCAAATTCTCCATTCAAGAAGAAGGACAGCTTATTATTCTTCTTTTTTATTTTGGATGTGTGCTTTTTTTATTTTTTTTTATATAGGTTTCTTCAGGTTAGCTCAACTTCCTTTTACATTACCTTTAATTTCTTTACTTTTCTTTCCTCAGTTCACTGGGTTTTTTTTTTGTTGATTTCCTCTAGTCTTCTGTAAAACTTGACTTTGTAATGTTCACAGAGTTAGGAGTTGGAGTATTTCATGGGTAATACTACAACTGTGGGAACTCAGGTAAAAAAGTGTAATAGTGTATTGAAGGGGAAGTGATTTTTATTTAGTTTTCTAAAAAACATGACGCTCTCAATGCACACATGGGACTCACAGACTCCAAAATTAATGTCTCCAAGTAGTCTGGAGTGTTTGCCACTGAACCTTTACTTTGTCTTCTGGCTTTTCACTGGTGATAATGTAGTGGTGTTTGGATGAATCTTTTATATGTCTCAGGAGCCACAGGTACTGTACTTTAACCTTGGGATCTTCATTAATTATCCATTGTAAATCCTGGGTGACATTGCTGCACTCGTCTTTTCCTTCTTCATTTTGGGTAGCTTGATAGTAAATCTAGACTTCTTGTCGGGGTTACTTTAAGAGAAACGATACTCCCAGTGTGCTGTAATCCTGCTGCCATTCTCACATTCCTGTACTGCAGGTTTTCTGCTGTTGAGTTACCCGTGCTGTGATTTTGGTGAAAGCAACACAAAAAGTGTTTACCAGTTTCACTGCCATTGATCATGTCCCTGGCTACCAGTACAGGCCGTTCTTTGCATCCTTTCTCTCATGTTCCTCCAGTGTTTTACACACTCATCTGCACTCATACTTCTTTCTAACTGGTCTTAATATTTCTGTATACAGACCCTTGCATAGCAACGTAATATAAACCACGGAGTACAGTGCTGGCCCTGGTTTGGATGGTTGGCGGGCTGTAGTTAAGTTTATGCAGGGTTAATTGTACTGCAACTTATTCCAGCACCCTGACAGCAGGCAGTTTTCCTTTGCACTGGCTCCTGGGCCAGTTACACCAACTTAATGCAGCAGTGTTCGTGTACAATTACTAGACTACATATTGAGGGAAATGTTAGAAACCAGCTCAGGCAGAACAGCAACTCAAGGCCATATCACTGCTCCTGCAACTCCCCAGGCACCCCTGATTCTTACAAAGGAAACATTGGAAAGACTGTGGGTCCACGGGCCTGTCATCAGTGTAGTCTGCAGGGAAAAGTCCTTCCCAACCACAGGCACCTTCACTGAGACTGACTGTGGGAGTAAACCTCCAGTTTAACAGCTGAACCAGCTTATTGGCTGAAGCAGCACGTCCCTCCTCATCATCCTAAGGGCTGATGTTCTTTACTTACAGTCCTACTTGGGCCGGCTTTGTGTCTCGGCAGTACTGCTGCACCTAGTCTGCTGGAAAACAGTGTCCTGAGGTGTGCACATTGCTAGATGGTCAAGGGCAGACATGGTCAAACAGAGCCTAGGAGTGCTTCTGGAAGCATCCAAGGGTATCCCAGAGAAGTCATCCTACCTCAGCAAATAAGGGTATTATCCAGCTGAATGTCAGAGCTTCCAAAATGCTCAACAAATTCAGAACATTACTGGAATAAGAACAGCATTTGTAGGAACTTCAACCAGTGTAAAATTACATGCTCCTAATCCTTCCCCCTCCAGCATGCAATAAGTTCCACACTGAGTCAGAGAAATAGACGAGCTCAGTGTTCCAGAGACAGATTATTGCACAACTACCCTACTGTGGAGGTTTATTACTCCTCCCTGAATCAGCTAGTGCCAACCACTACCCAGCACAGAAGCCACGCTCATCAATGTGCTGTCAGAAGACAACAGTGTGCAGCCACGTAAACTGCTCTTTTCCAGACTAGCCCTCTCTTCAGATAGGCTAGAATTGTTGGAGATTTTTATTGCAGAAAGGAGCTAATATTTGAAGAGGTGTGCTTCATACACTGTTCCTGTAATTTATGACCATGTTGCTCTCCTAGGGTGATAAGCAACAGTTACTGACATGGAAAAGCAACTCTAGAAAAGAGTTCCAGGAATTTTAGCTGTATTCTATGGAGTTTCCTAGATAGCGATTATAGACAAATTAGAAGAAGCAGTCAGAAAACTGAGTGAATCACTTTTCCAGCAGAAGATTAATAGGTCAGCAGCAGGCTACAGAAACTCCTCCCAGCTGACCAACAGATAATCTCTCAGAAATGGTCACTTCTGTGAACTCAAAGTGCTGGGCTACAGATCTGGCCAAAATGCCTGGGCCTGCAGGCTGCTTCTTTCTAGAAGAAAAAGCACTGAAGGAGCCAGATGTTCCCTCGACAGCAACTGTCTTATTTATAGCAAATTATCCCTTGGCCACAACAACACCCTCCTCGTGAAGTTCTGGCACTGCTTTTATAGCTGCATTTCTGGTACATCTGTAGCTGTAATGGGCATGCTCAGGTGTTCCTCTGCTCAGTCCTTGGAAGTGTTTTCATCTTGTTGTTTCCTTCAGAATGATGCCCAAAAGCAGCATCCAGCAAAACTCATCTGCTATTGCTGATTTCACATGGGACATGTGCTCTGGGTCAATGAACCTGGTTGAGTTGGGGGAAAAGTAATCTGAACACTTTTTAAATTTTTGTAATGGCAAATGCTATCTGTCAGCCCTCACCTGCCTCAGTAAGCTTCTCCCAGTATGCAATCAATGCGTCATTCTAGCAGTAATTTTCACTGTTGTCTGTTTCAGATAATGGCTATGCATCTTAATTTGTAAATTATGTTTGTGCCCTGAGCATTTTGCTTTAGCACACGGTGCTTACATTACCTTCAAAAACACTGTGGTGCATTGGAATGCAATGTCCTGGTGTTTCTGAGCTGCACTGACTGTGGTCACGGTAATATTTATGTCCTGTGCCTGTCAGTGTGCTAAGGAATGAAGCTAAATAAACTTTGCAAAGCTGGCAAACCCACTCTGATTATTTTTGCACCATTCTTTTCATTTGTGTAACAAGTTGCTAGATTTGCACTTGGAACAGCTTGTGCTGCAAGATGAGGGATCTCCTATCATTGAGATTTCCACTACCCTTCCTGTGATTTGGACGGGGTTTTTTAATCAGAGTGCTTCTCCAAAGAGGCACGTGATTCACCTTTTAAATTTGCAGCATCAAACTGGGAGATGTAGAGCCTTCTTTTCTCCTGCACTGGAAGCCAGAATCCTGCATTGGCTAAGACCAAATGGGTCAGCCCAGTGGTGGATTTGAGACCCTCTGATTTCTGCAGCTCTGAATAGATCCTCTGGTGTCCAATAACATCCATATGCCAGATGAAACATGTGGTTGGGGGCTTGCACGCAGGACACCTGTTCCTTGTGCGGCTTCTTTGAATGAGATGTTACACTGTGGCCTTTCCTGCCTTGGGAAAATTGAAAAGGTCCCTGTCCTCCTCCACTGTCTCTTCCAAAGAAACACGTGAGAACTTACATCCCAAAGCTGCTCAAAGCTGGCCAAAGGGTTCAAATGTTCACGGTGAAGTAGGGAAGGAAGGAAGGGGAGAGTAAACAGACCACTGCTGCCTCTGCCACCCACACACACATGCTTTGCAAATGAGCAATCAAAGGGCTCCTGGATGAAAGCCTGACTGTGCCAGGAGGGCTCTCAAGTCCTGTGGTTCGGGCAGTCACCCAAGAAAAGGGAGCCTTCCAGGGGTGGCTGCTGTGTCTACTGCAACCCGGGCCGCCTACCAGGCCAGCTGGTCCCAGGTGGAACTCCCAGACTGATCCCAGGGCACCTCTCCCATCACCCATTGCCATCACCTCACTCTGGGAAGCCTCAGTAAAAAGTGGCAAATGGCTCAGGGTCTTGTGTCCGTACACAGGTGGCAGGGGGAGAAGAGCCGCTGCTGTACGTGAGATACCTGTCACGTCTGGGTCTGCTTCAAACTCAGTGCTCACCTCATGTTTCTGGGGTGGTGTCAAGGCCTGAGGCAGGCTGTCTGCTCCCCTGTGAGGATTTCACCTGTGCACCTAAATGAACACTGACTAAATCATTTTAACAAGCTTTGGCCTGTTATTTTTGATGATGGCCTCCAGAGCCAGCTCTACTTTTGCTTTGCACAGTGACAATCACGGAAAAAGTGTAATATTTTTTCCCCATTTCAGTGATAGCTTGTTTTTAATCTTCATAGACTGTCAATGTAACTTTCACATGAAGTACTACTTGTGTTTTCACAACTTCACATCTTGGGACAGGGAAGCCTCTCTCAGGCTTTTTTCCTATTCTTTTTCAGTCTTGATGTCGAACATTCTGATTCCTCAGCAACAAAACACTGAGGAATAACTATCTGACTAAGGTCTCTCATTTTGTATGCGTGTCCCATAAGAGCTAAATAAATATGTCTATAAATAGAGTCAATAAATGCTCACCCTGAGGTCAATAAGTTTCATACTGAAAGCAACTTCAATTCATACTGATGCAGTAACATTATCTCAGTTTGTTCAAGAGCTTGCTAGATCAGGGACCAGATGCTCAGTAACTGGAAGGATCACACTGCTGAAGAGTATGGGTGAAAAGTTCAAAGCTCTTACCCAGGGATTCCTACCAATTTGCCTGGAAATTGGGATGCCAGGTCTTCATCCTAATATTGAAGATTGTGCCCTACATCTGTCTTTTGCTTTTTTCAGCAAATATTTCCAGTGATTTTTTTTTTTATTACATTGGGGTTTTTTTCATTTAATCAAGATTAAAAATATATTTTTTGATACAGAATGATTTTGATTTTGTTGAGTCTCTTCTTAGCTGAAATACAGACTCACTCACAAAGAACTAAATGGAATAAATAAGAAAGCATGATCTAATTTAAACAGCCAGCAGAAAGAAATAGTGGTTCACACAATATACGATTAACCTGCAGAAATTGTTTCCATAAGATGGAATTACACCCAAAAGCAGAGCAAACGTCAAAGCACAGATCTGAAAGATTATGAAGAGATTTTAGAAAGGATCTAAAATTACCTGTTTCAAGATTAAACCAATAATTCATTATTAGGGGTAAACAAAAGGCAACAAAAGGTGAGGGACAGATTGTCTGCCATTCACAGCCCCCCCTACACTTTTCAGCAACATCCATGGCTGGACACAGTAAAAGCCAGAATACAGATGGACAGAGTAGGCACAGAATTGGGAATGGCATTGGTATATTTATCTTCTCTTGTAAAAACAAAAATTAAGAAATGCTTGTAGAATTTATCTTTAAAGGTCTTTCTACCTTCCTGGCATTTTTTCAATTCAGGAAAAGAAAAAAAGTTTATTGACACAGGAAAAGCTGTAAACTCTGCAGCCAGAACTTCCAGCCAGTTTTGAGGGGCTTCAGCTTCCCCATGGCTTTCAGTGTTAATGTCTCAATTTCATATTAGAGTTACAGTGCAAGTGAAAAACTGACACACACCACAAGTTCCACTTAAAAATGGGAAATAAATTATACTCTTATTTTTAGGCATTAGTGACTATACTGACTGTGGAAAATTACTCTAAAGAGCTTTTTATTAGCCTTCAGTAATCAAAATAACATCTTCAGCTGTCGTGAAGAAGGCATCTTACAAATTCCAAGTACGCAATTTTTATAATTTCTTGAGAAGACAGAATTTTTATTTTTATTGTAATATTGCCTGGACTTCACAATCTAGCACCATGTCTTGACTTCCTCTATTGTGCAAACACACATGACAGTATGTCAAAAATGTCTGTCTCTAGAAGACCCCTGAGAAGCCTCACAGACAGAGAAAAACACAAAGGGAACAATTGCAAAGATTTATTTAGCGCATTCTGTGCTTGGCACTTAGAAACAGAGTTCCGTGCGTAGGGCAAATCTTTATACACCTTTTTCTTCATACATATTTTACATACCATTTTTATTGCCCTCTTTTATACTCATAATAATGAATACCCCACTAGGCATATAAATACATTTATCTACAACACCTCACAACAAATCTCAATAATATCTGTATTCTGTTACTTGGTATTCGCATTTTCACACAACTTAAATGCATAGCTTGCACCAAGCTACAATTGTTTTCTTATTTTTAAAGGATTTGAAGGCGGGGGGGAAAGGAAAAGGGAAAAAAAACAGAAAAGGAAGATGTCAAAAGGCAATGATCTATTTGGTTAAACAGAGATCATGTGGCAGTTGGGAGGTTGGCAAATACTCAACCTCACTGTTTCTGAAATGCTAATGGTTTTCTATGGCAACTCTTGCATGCAAGGACAGCTGCGCTCCTGTAGAGCAAAACTCTCTTTTTTCATTGCTCTTCCCCGTGAGCTCAGTCTGGACAGTTTCCTCCTGCTGGGATGAGCGCTGTGGGACACACGTTCCCCATGAAGGCTGTCATCCATTCGGTTTGGCTGCATTACTCCTGGACAAGTCAACAGGAACTGAGCACTCCTCTTCCCTGTGCACCTTTCCGAAGTTCAGTCCCTGCTAATGTCTGAGGCTCCTTTGTGGGTTAAAACTTTTCTCTCTCCTCTTTCTTTCATCTCCATCTGCAGGCTGGGCACTGGCAAGCTCAACCCTCATAAAGAAACCGCTGGGCAGAGCCATGGTGAAAATGCAGAAACCTTTTTGGAAGAAGCTCTAGCCCAGCAATGCCATTCCTGCGATGCAGTGGAAGAAGGACCCACAGACCACTGTTTGTTTCAGAAATGGACTGAGTTGCTCCAGCAATGAGGATCTATTTGGAAAGAGGGAGGTCTTTAAAGCCATGGGCAGTGAAGCTTCAGAGGATGAAGCCCTGAGAGACTTCCCTTCTTCAACACCCAGAGGAGACAGCACAGGGATACGGGTCCCTCCACGCTGAAAGCTCAAACCAGCTGAAAGTTAATGCATAGACGGTATATTTGGCTGCTTCTCTCCAGCTTCTTGTTAAAGTCATGCCCTTCTCTCTGCAATGTCCAGAAAAAGCAGATGCTCCGTGGCAGGTCTGGAGGCCCGGGGCTACAATAAGCTGGGATGGCTGTCAGTCAAGGCTTTCCACAAGGTTCTTGTGGCACATACCTAGATGGCTTGTGTTCTTTTTTATCATTACAATATTAGTTCCACTATAAGTTTGAAGGCAAAAGGGTGCTGGGATGGTTTCACCCCTGGAAACGAGGAAGGCCTGGCTGCCTTCGATGCCAAGGAGAGGCATGGCTTGTTAGACCATGTGCACAGACATCTGTGAGGAGGAGCCCTGAACTGCACCATACTGTCTGTTGTCACAGGCGTTGGCTGTCTGCTGGTTGCTGGAGGGAGGGCTGATCATGTGCATCCCGTGATCCATTCCCGTGGAAAGGTATTGCCTCTCTCCAAAGGCCCCACTGGATGGTGAAGAGCAGAGTAAAGTGCTTTGGGAGGTGGTGAGTTTCTCTGGGCTTGCTGCCAGCCTGGGGGAAGCAGGGAAATTGTATCCATAGAGGTTGTAGGGATTGTGCAGGGAGAAGGCGTTGTAGGAGCTCTGCTGCATGTGGCCACCACCAAACATGTGTGAAGAGGAGGAGGTGGAGGCTGGGTTGCCTGCTTGCATGACATACTGAAACTGAGAGCTGGGAAAAGATCCCAGCTGGCCACTGTATGCCTCCATCTTGCTGTTGCTGGGCAGGGAGGAAGGAGCTGGCATTCCTGAGATCAAGGATGGAGTCCTCTGAGGCATGAAGGTTTCAGAGGGCTGCGAGGCAGAAGCAGTGCTGCTCTGCAGCCGATTGTAGCCACCATCACTCAGCCCTGGGTAGCTCTGCAATGCAGCCATGTTGCTTCTGGCACATGGGGGATAATCAGACAAGTTGAGGTTGCAAAGCTGACTCTCCCGGCAGCCAACATTGAAAGTGTTGGGGGCCAGATGAAAGGCTGGAGGAGAGCAGGATGGAGAGAGGAGGTGAGAGGACGCAGATGGTGATGGAGTCCCTGTGCTGGAGGTGGTTGGGGAGGTTCCTGTGCTGCCTCCTGCAAAACAAAACACATGGGAGGATGTTCAGAGCCCGGAATCACATCTGCAAAATTGGACAGTCTCATTAGAAAACAGCTTAGTTTAATAAAGGAACAAGAGTGGTAAAATGGCCGCAGGAAAAGTCAGTCTTTCTTGGCACACGCCTTCACTTTATTAATAGCATCCCTTGGTCTTTCCTTCTGCTTTTTTTGCGATGACTTTGTTTTTCAACTGAGGATTATTCCCTTTTAAAATTGGAGAGGGAAGCAAGCCTGCCACAGAGCAGCTCAAGGCATTGGGAAAAGCTGCAAGAAAGCATTGCTCCATCAGTCAAGAGATCTGCCATTTCCAGGCATGTGTGCCTAGCTCTTTTTATGGGGGGAAAATAGTGTCTTTCTCCTCTCTCCAGGTCTGCAGGAAGACCACTAGTCTGGTTCCACTACAAACATGCTTTATCATCTGTTCACGGGCTTGTGGCAGGAAGTGGCTGAAAGCATGCTGGACTTCTGCACCGTTCAACATTTTTTTCAGATGGCTCATGGTGCAGCGGGACTGATTTAAGCCAGAAGTAACACTAAAATGAAGGGACACAGTTTCAAGCTATAGCCTGTTCCACAGAGCAGATAAAGGGGATCTGCCAGGATTTTCAATCATGTGCTTAAACTTTAAAAGGATTCCATATGTTGTACCACCGGTGTTAACAAAATATTGATATATATTCACGTTGGTAGTACCAACACATTATGCAATATTTATGCTATGAATTATGGAATTGACCATTTTGCACAGCAGGAATGCTCACATGTTCTGACCTGGGAAAATAATACTGTGTAATACTACCAAGAATGGTAACAAACTGAAAGTAAGTGATATGAAGAAGCTGATGGCACAATTTTGAGCTTGAGAAGAGGTTATTTATTGGCAACATTCTGAGTAAGAGGAAGCTTCCTTGAGCAACCAGCAAAATAAATGAGTTCTGTGCTTAAGGGAATTCAGTTTTCAGATGTGAAACCTTTTATTTTCATTCTCTTTGTGTGAGATCCCCTTTCTGAATTAGGGCAACTAACAGTCTTGTAAAAGGAGAAAAGAGGTGCTGGTGAAGGAATTGACTGAGGAATAAGCAGAACCGGAGGAACCGGGAAGACAACTGGTGAGGCAGCATTTTCAACAAGCTTGAAGATGACAGATGAGATGTAAAGGGAATGGGAAAGAGTGTGTTAGAGTGAGCAGATGAAATTTAACCAAGGCAGAGATTGCAAATTGAGCATCAAAAATAAGGGACTGCTTTTTCTTGTGTCACCTTGTGGGAAAAAAAGCAGCAGGACTTTGAGGTTAGTCTAGGTCTGCTGCAAAACAGGGGAGGAACCGAATGCACTGCTGCTTGATGGAAAGAGCATAGTTGATGCTAATGGTTAAGAAATGCACTAGAAAGATAGGTTCTGTGTCAGTATATGAGGTGAGAATAAAAGTGAGATTATATCTGACTTTTTCTAACACATCTAGGATGAAACAGAATGGGAAGTGAAAATGTATTCTTGAGACATTAATATTTGTGATTTTTTAATTTAAAAATTTCTCTGAAGCCAGACCCAATAAAAAGAAGAAAAACAACCTTGGCAAGCACAGCTTGGAGTGATCACTGTTGACCCAAAAATCATTAACAAAATGCATGTTTCTGCGTTGCTAAATCAAAGTAGTCATTCCCATTACCAGCCATGGGGAGAAGTGGTTATTGGTTATTGCTTATTGCTAGGCCACTGACTCCTTTTGTCATTCATTCAGAAGCATAAAAGAGAAGCATTGCATTAAATCTCCATTAAAGTTAATGAGTAAATTTGAAGTTTCAAACGGCATCATGGACTCTGTATTTGCTTCTTGGCAATACCGAAATGTTCAAACTTGCTCTTATCTTTTAGTGTGAATTTCCCATTTATTTTAAAGAGTACATTTCACTGTTTCATTTAAAGTCTCTGACAGACAATCTTGGGCTAATTTTGTTGTGGTAAGTTAAGTTGGTACCTCCTCCAGCCTTTCTCCCTGTCTGTCTGTTACAGATTGTCAATAATGCAGCAGGGTCAGCAGAAGGAAATGTCTGCCTCTACACAAGTAGTTTCATTGCAGTCTGATTTTTGCGAGTAGTTGAAATTGCTGATTAAGTTGAGATTGAACTGAGGTACACAGCTACAGACACACATATTTCTGTCAGCTCTACACTTAAAGAGCACAACCTCCAGCAGGGAGGACAGGCAGACAGCTGAGTTCATGCATCATCTTTTAGTTATCCAAGCCCAAAATCCAGAGGTCACATAATCATAAAATAAATACATCACAAAGTGAGTGTATTTAACCCACAGTAACCCCATACTTGACTCTTCACACCACATATTTCATGAACAAACTGCAGATAGTGACTTAGTTGCTGTCAGTGTCTGGCAAATAAGTAAAAATGCATATGTATATGTATATGAGTATTTAATGATCTGTTTGAAATAAAATATGTAGAATAAATTATTAAATGCAATGTCTTCATTTCAGTCTTCCTTTACCCCATAGTTAATCTTTAAAAGCTATGTAGGAGAAGAGTGCACACACCAGTTACCTCAAGCATTAGATTTATTCATCTGCTAAGGAGCTATGATTGAGTCGTACCCATAACTGAGGCTTTCATAGAGTAAGTAGAGATTGCTAATTAGCAATTGCAAGGATTGATTAATGTCTGCAAAATAGAGAATTGCACATTTCAGGTCACTCCCAAAGACAGACTGAAGTGATTCTGCTTTGAATTATC
Source organism: Pseudotriccus pelzelni (assembly GCA_035584735.1). Lineage (NCBI taxonomy): Eukaryota > Metazoa > Chordata > Aves > Passeriformes > Tyrannidae > Pseudotriccus > Pseudotriccus pelzelni. The sequence continues at coordinate 26,024,661 of JAWMRA010000001.1, forward strand.
CCTATTTTCAGGCCAACAGAAAAACCCTGAAGTCATAACACAACAGTTAGGAAACAAAATAAAAAAGTTTTTTCTTTTTCCCTGTAACTTCAAAATGATGAGGAGGTAAGAGATCCATAGACAGGAGTTAAAACCAAACCTGACAACTATCTTTTAAGAATGCTTTGCTACCAATGCCAACCACAAGCACAGGACACACCACTGCTGTACTACTGCTGTAACAGAGAATAACAGAGAAGGATGAAGTTCCTGATCATTTGCAGAATAGTCTTTATACTTTTAAGTGGAATGAGAAACAATACAAAGCAAGGCCCTTCTCAGCTCATTCTCTTCAAGAGGCAAACAGCTCCGCTCTGCTCTGAACGCTATTTCTTAGCCATCTTTGCTGGAAGCACTAAGTATAGGCCAAACGCAAACTGGATTTTGTGAAGTTATAACTTGCTCTGTAGTTGTTAAAAAGTCAGCCAAATACCCCTAGAGATGGCAGCAAGCCCAGCAAGTATATCCACAGCATACTACAGCCTTCAATACACAGACGTGTATGTCATTTTAATGGAAGTCATGGATACAAAAAAGCTAGTTAAACTGATAGCAACACTATGTTTAGGTCTGGTTTAATTCAACCGAAACCTCATTTAAGCAAGAACAAAACGAATCTCTCAGTAATTCTCCTACGTTCTTTTTCTCTACCCACTGTTTCCCACGGAAATAGTCGCCAATACCAAAAGCATTTACTGGTAGTGTCACAGTATCTCTCACCTCCACTGTCAGCATGATTCCAAAGTGATTAATTACTGCTATGCCCAGAAGATCATTTCTGGGCTCTGCAGACAGCGGTCCCGTACATGCCACATATGTATAAAATACAAAGTTCAGAACTTCAAAGCCTTCTCCATTGTATCTGAGCCCTGCATTGCATGCCAGATGAAACTGCCTGTCCTCACAGTATCCTGCTGTTATGTCCAGGGCTTAGCCAAGCAAGGTGACATCCTGAAGGAAGCCTGCTCTCTGTCCGGGCATGCAAATGATAACTAAGTTGACTTTATCAAAAGAACAGAACCATTTTCAAATAGGGAGAGTAGAGAATGACCAAGTGTAAGAAAAGTCAACATTTGCAAATTGTACTGAGAAGTAAGAAATCACTGGTAAGGAGGAAAGGTGGGAAAAAGAAGAATTAAATCATGGTGGGAGGCAGGGAAACCCTGTTGAGAAGGTGGGATGTAATAGCAAACCTTCTTCCTCATGCCAGAATTTCCTCTTGTGCCACCATATACAAATGTTAGCTGTGTGCCCGTGGCAGATATGTGGCCACGAGGGTTAGGGAAGAAATTACAGCTTTTCATCTGGGTATCCATAAGAATTGCCATTAAAACATTGTCTCAAGTATCTTATGACCGGTCTTTTCTTCCTGTTACCTGTGTCCATCTAAGCCTTGGTAACAGTGCTGTCTCCCCATGTGTTCCCAATAGACCCTTGTTTTTGTTTCACCAGGACTGAGCTTGTGTTAAGGACAGTATCAGGATGAACTGCAAGCCCATGGTAAACTGCTCAGTCCATGAGTATGATGTGCCTTAAAATGAGGGACCAGAGTATTCTTGAAGGATTCAGCATGCCAGGGTGTCTGAAAGGCAACAGGGACCTCTTCCACACAGGGCAGGTCACGTAGAGAACTTATAACACTGCAGTGTAGATGGAAAATACATCAGCCAGCAGCCAGCACTAGCCAAAGGAGGTTTCTGGCAACTGCAAGATAGTGGGGAGAGCATCAGTGCCAAGGGAGTCTGAAGCAATTGTGCATGGAAAATTTTCTGGGATCTCTTTTACAAATGACACTATACTATTTAGTTGACCCAGAACTTATCCCAACCTCCTTTATCTGAAAGGTGAACATAAATCAAGCTTTGGACTCTACAGCAACATTATTTTCCTTGCTAATGTTTCCAGCCATTGGTTGTTACCATAACCTGCAGTGCCTCCATACAAACCTCTAGGTCCTTGAAGACCTTTCTTAGTGCAAAGGAGGAGAGCAAGTGCAAGGGGAAGTTGCAGTTAGCACAAGATGTCTGAACATGAATGCCATGCCCTGTGCAATGGCAGAGTCTCATCTGACAGGCAAGAGTTTCAGAGCAGTTTGGGCAACTTGGTTGCAGCCTGCAGCTCTTAGCATATCTGGTCTCAGACACCACGAACAGGTGTGGCTGTGGGTCCTCAGAGCTTGTGCCTTGACTTTCTAACAAGGATGGGAACAGCAAGATGATCTGTCTTCAAATTTTATGTTTTGATGGGTCAGGCAGCGCAGAGTTATTCTTTGAGAGCAAATGCTTCTTAAACAGCTCAGGCCACTTCCACTTACAAGCTAGTTTAACTTATGGCTGGGTACGCACTGCACTGCAGGTTCAGCACCGCCAGCCTATGGCCTGGAGGCTGTTTGGCTCAGCCCAGCAGGACAGTGTCTGGCCCACAGCCTCAGCCAAGCCATCTTCCACCTTCATATGTGAGCAGAACCCAACCATCTGCTGGAGGAGACACAACCAGTCTTCTGACACATGCCGAAAATGTAGGCATCATCACTGTATGATAGGCACGTGTCCAAGCACCTGAGGGTGCAGGAAAAAGAGTCTGTGGCCACTAGTCATTCATCTGGCTCACAGCTCTCCTCCTGGCTTAACTTGAGTGAATAAGCCCTCCTGAGAGGCAGTTTATATTCACTTGGGCCTAAAGCCATGCTAATGAAACTCTACAGCTTTCCAAATGGAGCTGGCCAGGAGCTGGCATGTGTCTGGCCAGCAAGGAGAACAGAGGAGCCTGTCCATGCAGATGTACTCGAAGTCACTCCTGAAAGGTCTGTTTTTTATAAGGATTCTACAGACTTGTACACATATGTAAAGAGCATTTCTAAAGTACAGGAAAGAGCAACTCTTCAGTTTTCTGTAGTGTTCTAGCCTTGGACACAACAGTAAATAAATGTGATGATGTGCATGCAGGAAAACAAATTTGAACAAAATGTAAAACCCCATTCCCTTTCTGTGCACTTTTACATGCAGGCGTGCTAAATAAGGGTTATGAAACTTACTCTCTGTCTTCCAACTCTCTTTGGTTGCAGAACAAATATTAAATTTGCTAATTCCCTAAAGATGGAAATCTGAGGGAATAATAAGGTAAGGAGGGAGAGTTTGTACCAATTGCCAGGTGGTCTGACTGATAGCTTATGAACCAGAGTGTGCCACTCTGTAACTGTATGATCTCATGTCCTTTAATAGTCAGGCCTAGCACAAACCTGGATCCATTTCTGCTTCAGGCAGCACGTGCCTCAGTCCTGCTTGATGCCTCCAGGCATCTAAATGACCCAAAAATTAGCTATCACTCCTACTCTCACCTATCATGACAACTTTTACCTCGCAAGTATAACTGGCAGTCCAAGGTATCTCCTCCCATTCCCAGCTTTCCAAAACTCAGGTCTGAAACCTCTAGAAGGACTGAAGGATTCTTCACCACATCCTTCTTGCACCATCATTACTCAAGTTCTCAATTCAGCTCCTTGCAAAACTGAACAGCTTTGATGCCTCTTTCTTCTCACCAAGCAAGGGCAGGACCACCTGGTTTGTGACATTCTCTCTTCATTCTTTCCTCATTTCTAGGAATGAAAACTTCCCATTTTCACGTGAACGAGAGTAATTTCTGTCTTTGCAGAGTGTAGCTGCGTTTTTTTCTCTCTAGAGCCCTTGGCCAATTATCAAATTATGAATCCGCTGGTAAAATCTTTAAAAGGCCCAAATGAGACTCAAAATCTACCACATGCCAAGTTGCTGGGTTGTAGAGGAAACATAAAGAGTGCTTTGTAGTTCTTTGGGATACAGTTCTCAGGGCACAAAAAAAATGATTACAGCAATAGACTGAAGGGGGAAAGCATGTACTGTATGGCACAGAGGCGAGGAATGAAAGGAAATTTTGTTTAAGGTTGACAAATTATTGAAAAGGACTTTTTTTTGTAAGTTTGTCTCAAATTACAAAAATCACTGGAATTAGTGGGAGATCTAGAACAACTCAGAATAATACTTTACTTCCCTTTAACTCTTACAGATTTCTGCAACACAAACAGAGCAGTCAGAAATAAAACTTGCCTCAGTCACTCTCCAAGATAAAACATTTTCAAGATCTAATGGCAAAAAGCAACCTTTTTATTCTAATGTGACAAAAAGTAGAATTCAGGACATCTGATTTCAATTCCCATCAATATCCAATCCACCAAGAGAAGTTTCCCAAAAGTAAGAGACAGCATCCTCTTTCCAGGACCTGCAGACTGTCTATAATGCAAGGGTTTCTGCTCCTCACAAAAACACATGGTACTCTCGGGCCAGATTCACACTATCTCAGGAGAAGGCGTGTTGGACATCACCTTCTGTTTTATATGCAGACAGTTGTAATGTGGCATACACAACAGTTCCAAGAGCTTTATATCAGCTTCTCCTGTTCCCTCTCTTAAAGTACAGATCAAATCAACTCAGACTTGGAGGATGATGACTGGTAATCATTCACGGCCCTTCATATTTCCGACCATCAACTGGGCACAGACATTAGCAAGGGGGTCACGTAGCAAAAGCTACTCTAAGAGAGGACACAGAATGAAAACAGGATGCAGAAAAGGATTCCCTGTGGTATAAATATTTTAGAAAGTCACAGCAGAAGCTTCTGCAACTTTGCAGATTAACTGAAGTGGTAATCATTTTTTCTTTACTTCTGTCATAGAAGTAGCTTGAATTGAAAACGTCTGCCAATCTTGAGGGAGTTTGCTTTGGACCAACACTGGCCCTGCAAGCTCCTGCACATTAAATGATAAAAAATACAATAAAAAACCTATAAAATCCAGAAACACCAAGGTTCAGAATTTCTGAATTGAGGAAAAATATCACAGTACTGTGGCAAGCTCAGAGAACCTGTCATTTTCTATTCATAACAGAATAATGTGCTACTCTGGGGCAATTGTGCAATATTTTAAAGTACTACTGCCCACCTCCAGTCATTCATGTGAAATCTGATTGCCACTCAGCCACTAACAGAGATTTAGACTTCAGTCACTGGAATGCAGGGTAAACACCTCACTGGAGTAACAGAGCACTTCAGGCTCCTTTCAAGTCATCAAGGGAGTATCAGCAGCCACTCCTGTCACATCTGGGAGGGTATTTTAATTTCCAGAGTGAAAGATGAGGCACTGAAGAACCAAAAATGTCCCTTCTCTAAAGAAAAACTGTTTGCAACTCAACAAAGAAGAAGCTGGAACAGTTTGTTCCCTGTTGCTTTGTTTAAATGAGGCAATCTACAAGCCATTTGAAGTATGTAGCAGAAACCAGCACTTGATCCCAATAACTCTGGCAACAACCGCTCTGTTTCCAATCTCCTCTTCAAGGTCAAAAGAATCAAGAAGATAATTGAGACCAAACCCAGATATCTGACCTCTTCCAACAGCCTAGACTGCTCACAATTGATTTCGAAAGGGAAGCAGCATCCAGATTATCCTGGTGGCAGTGCTGAAAGAACTGATGGCTGCCATTGGGAGGCAAGGGGCCAAGCAGATGAATTTGTAGGTTATTCAACCTCCTTTGGCATAATGTCTCTTTTGGGAGACACTATTTTTGGGATCTAGGATCTCAGATAAAGCCAAAAGGATCTTAATAGTTATTTACTTCTTTCTGCCTCCAGGCATCTGTGATGCCTTCAGATGAAGTTCTAGAGGGCTCAGTTTTCCTTCCACTTGACACCAGTACACATTTGTGCACTCAGGATTTTGTTTGCATAGGGGTGCAATCAGGGCAGCTCTCTGAGCACCACCCCCATGACTGAAGCATATTATACCAAACAAGTAACAAGCAGTACAAACAAACTTTGGCAAGACAGAGGTGATGCCTGAGCAAAAAGCGTAATGTTTACAGACAGAGAAGATGGAAAAGCAGCATCACCTCAGCTCAGGGTATCTGTCTCCCATCTGCTGACCTGCCATGCAGACGTAGGGTCTGTCATGAAACATCGTTCCTACAAGAAAACATTGCTCCTTTCCAGCAGTAAATGGGACATTTGAATCCCTTCCATACTGAGGACAGGGTGTATATCCTTTTGTGCGTATCCTTGTTGACACAAGACTGCAGGGTTAAGGTGTTCCCCTCTCAGAAGAAGACAGTAGGACCTGTACTCAATTGTCAATGTGTACGTGCATGCTGCTCTAGGGCCAGCAGTATACCTGCTGCTACCAGAGACAGCAACAGCTGTCTTGCCAGAGAGGAGCACACACCCCTCCTTTGTCTTCAGCAACCTTTTAGACAATTTCCAAGATCTTAATGCTAATCTCAAGAACCATTAATGCCAATTTTGCAGACTCTCTGAGAGGTGGCCTCTTTACCTCAGGTCTCCAGCCCAAGATCAACACAGATGCTCAAGCTGATGGAGACAGGGTTGAATCTACTGAATCTACTCTTTGGTGGAGTCCTCAGCAAAGGCACTTACTCAAGGAAAGAGACCACATTTGAAAGGAAAGCTGCCTTGAAAACTAACCAGTCAAGGCTAAGATATTTGAGTCTTGCAGATTTGGTTTGTATGTACCAAAGCAGTAATTTAATGGTGAAGTAAATTTTTATGTGCTGCAAGCCTGCTGATACACCACATCATGTAACTCCCATACTGGTCCTGAAACTCTGCTTAGGAGGCAATCCTTTTTACCAACTGCCAGGGTACCTTTGATTTCACTTCTTGCATAAGTCATTAGCTTTTGTAGGAAGGATCAGATACTGTTCACTATTCTACTATTGTCCCAGTGCCTTTCTAATGTCTATGTCCTGGCAAAACTTACAGTCACTGATAGTGATCTGCTCATCATAATATCCTGTGGGAAACTGGATATCACATGGAAGCCAGCAATAGCTCTTTTTACTCTTAGAAAGTGACATAATCCAGAGTTACTGGAACTCTTTTCTTCTTTTCCCCCTGCTCTCTTCTTTTTTTATGTTCCTTTTTATAATCAAGAAACTGAGCCACATATTTTTTAATAATGAGAACCTGGATGTGGTTCAATCTAAATTTTGAAAATGTATTCCAATTAAAGACTTTAATAGACTTTTGGCTTTCCCTACATCCCATTGACATGTGCATTCAATAATTCCAAGCCCCCTTTTTCCCTAGTAGTAAGTAGACTGCAGTGTGGGTGACATCACTCTCCAGAAGGTCAGCCTCCCCTGGGCTTCCATTTTCTGAGCATTTCTTGCAAAGGTTTTGTTCAGAAGGAACTTTCTTTTTCCAAACTGGCTGCAGATCTGCTGTGACTGTCAAAGATGGTGTTTGCTCTTGTGAAGCAGTGATGACTTTTGCAGTGCATGCTCCAAAAGAGAGGTTTTGTTCTCAAGCCAGAGGATTTCACTAACAGAAAGAGCATGCTCTTCCCCTTGGTAGGACAATGTGGTCACCAGTCAGGTCACAGACCTGCAGAGGCTCACTGATGTGCTTTTCTTCAATGGCAGCACATGAAAATAAAGCTCATTCAGCCGCACCAGGCACCCGTGAGACTGGTTGTGATATCAAGCTTGCCAGTTTGTGTGGCAGCTGAAACCTATCACTGTGCAGATTAGAGAGTTATTTAATCCCTGTACGAAACAGCTGCATCCAGCACACTGAGAATCGATTTTGATGTGTCATTGGGCCCCTTGCTCAACATACAGCTTGGGCCGAACAAACGAGTAAAGCACTAGGATGCATGTTGAATGGCAGAAAGGATAATGTGGAAAAAATTATACCTTTAGATAGTTGTGTCGTGTGGATGAATCTGGAATACCCTGTGCAGACTTTTTTTAAAAGAAACTATTAAGAACCTGGAAAACTTCCCTCTAAAAGAGAAATTAAATGACTGGCGCTATTCACTTTGAGAGGCACAGAAGAGGGACATAAAACCCTGTAAAACAATTAAATCTATAAAGAAGGTAGATAAGGGAAGAACTTCTCCTTCTCTCTTAACATCCCACAAAAAGGGATGGACATTAGGTTGGAATAGAAAAATCAGAGCCACTTGAATGAAGCATGTTCCACAGAGTTGTTTCATAAAATTAACATGAAAAGTACAGTCACAAGAGTATCGAGGGTGGGTAACACAAAGCTACCATCTCTGCAAGATAGTAGAGGCCATAGCAATTTGGTATGTAAGCTAAGAATCTGTAGAAATTCATAGCACAGAAAAATTTACCTGGCAAGCAACAAAGGCACCATATTTATGCTGCTGACATCCCAAGCTCTTGCCCCAGAAAACATAATTTTTCCTGCTACAGTAAGAGGGACTCATCTCTAGAAAATCAAAGCTGAATTCCACAGTTCTTACAGGGGAACTGGTCTGGCAATTTCCCAAGATTTCATGTTACTGGAACCTATCACTTTTTTCCTATCTGCCACTATGCTCTCCCTCCTCATATGCTGGATAACTGTAACTTCCTCCTCATCAAGCAGCCACTTTCGCTGCTCTCACCTTGTCTCTCTGCAGTAAGTATGCATTTCTTTTTAGCTGCAGTGGACACAGCTAGTCCCAAAAGCCTCCTGTAGCCCCAGTGCAACCTCTCAATTAACAGCTGAAGAGGTAAAAGGAAGGCTTACAATTCTTCAAATGTTTATTCAGAAACGTCGCATGTTCACCTAGTTTTGGAGACAACAATGTGATTTAGAACTAAAGTATCTATTTATTAAAATAATACCCTGAAAACTTCTAATTCACAAATACACAAAGGTGTGAGACAACAGCATGCAGCTCAGAGTACTGAAGCTTCAGGAGAAGGAAAGCCCAAGGCAAGTAATTTACATGTAAAGTCTGTCTAAGGCTGGGAGGATTTAAGGTGCAAGAGCTTATTGCTGATGTCAGCTTTTAAATACCAGTGATTTACTCACCTGTCACCTAGTTCATGTGCTTGAAAGCAAGGAGATGAAAAGGTATGAGCATGGTATATCCTGGTTGTCTTACATTTGGAGAGAAGAATCACATGTGGCTTAAAGCCACTCGAGCATTTCTTGCTCTTTCTGCCAGCAATTCCAAGGCCTCCAGACCAGACCATTTGTGCTGGCCTTTGGGGACTGTCCTAGCAGCCAGAAATTAAAATAGAGTGTGTTTGTACCCTTGGCTTTGCACCTATTTTTGAGACCAGGGGTCAGCTTGTTACAGCAGCTACTGAGAGGTGAGCACTACGATGGTTGGAATATTTCTGATTCATTATCTTTAACTCACTGGACATGGTCAAATGCAGAGCTCAAAGCACTTTTTTGTAATGAGTTATTAAGCTTTTGAGATCGACCTGTGAACACAACTTTAGTTACAGACTGCTCTAAGCCTAGAGGTCTGTGGTGCCATGGTGGTGGTCTGCACAGAGCCAGCTGGTCACAGGGTACTGGCTTGCTTCCTGGTTTTTCAGCTGCCAAACTATATTATAGCAAGCTAAAAATACATTAAATATTTTCCTTTCCTAGTATTACCTTACCACGTAAGCAATCGCTGGACTTGCCACTGGGATGTTATCTGATAACTGAGGGGAGGGAGGGGTTGGGCCCAAATAGGGGGTGAGACATTGGAGAGAGGCTACTTCAGTGACTGTGACCAGGAGGAGAAGCCGTTATGTTTCTATTTAGGTGGGTGATGAAAAGATTCCTGAGTGCCTTCTTTAACCCATCTCTGACCACATCTCCGACTACAAGTGCTCCTCAACACAAGCCCCTGAGCTTGTGTAAAATCTCTCCTGCCCCATGTTGTGCCATTTAAGAAGAGTTGGGTGGCCATGTAAAGATCACACGTGGGTAGTCTCACAGAGCTGACTGGAGTGCGCTCTATCCTGCTCTCATGCTGTGCCATCAGAAAAATGATTCAGCAGGCGACCTAGACTCTGGGGTGTTGCATGTGGAACGGAGGTAGGGGACAGTCAGCAAGAAGAGATTCCTGCACTGGACGCTCTTCTGATTCTGTCCTGGTGATGGGCAGCCCCAACAGCCACCACAGCTTCCCTGCCTCTGGAGGAGACCATAGCATCCTCAGATGGATTCAAGGTCTGGAGGGAAGTTTTGGAGGTGATGTCAAGCTTAAGTGTGAGAGGCTGGAGAATCTGTTGCACAAGGCAGGCATTTGGTTTTGATTGTTTAACCTCATTTTGAATTGTTTCTTTTCTTGCACGCATGTTGAAATGAAAAAAAAGATAGGAGACTGCCTTGATACCTCCATTCTCAATGATCTCAATGTTTTTAACGAGACATACTGGCAATAAAGTGAATGGGAAAGATCTATCCCTGCAGAAAGCAAAATAGCAACACAGCCTGAAACTAGAGATGAAAGCCCTACTTAACAAGTGAGCAATGTAAAGGGCAGAAGCTATGAAAAGACACTGCATGGACAAGTGGATAACACTTGGCCTATCCAATAATTCTTTCCATATTCTTACTAACAGAAAGTCTCTCCAGCAAGGCTACCAGGTTTCAAAATCAAGGTAGCATGATCCGGGAGGGAGGCACATTCTTGGTCTCCTAAACTTCCAGAGGACACAATCCCAATCCCCTTGTATTTTTACACAAATAGCAAATGTTAACTGTAAATGAAGAACAACGTGTCTGACATGACTGAGCACTTTCTCAGTCTCTCTGTGCCCTCTTCACACTTGACCTGTGCTGTGTTGTTTGGCTGGTTCGCCTAACCCTACACTCCTTCCTACTCCTCCTTCTATCTCCTAGAACTGTAGCTCCAGCACTGGGGAGACCAGGGAGATCAAGTGGTCCCACTGCACCTCATAAAGCATGGCCTGTCCACTGTTTCCATCTACCCTCTCTGTTCTGTGTCCTTTCACCGCAGTCAAGAGCTCAATGATGTGTGTGACATCCCCGTTCCAGTCGCTGGACACATGACAAAGTGTGTTGCTGCTTTTATGCCCTCTTTTCCTGCTCTTTCTACAGCTCTTTGCATTCCCTTTGTATGCTTACCTTGCTGCTTCTGCATGGTAGTGAAGTCTTCAAAGGTGAGAGTGCGCACAGGGGGCCTCCAGAAGGCGTAGGTCTCCATAATGGCCTCCAGCCCCGTCCTATGCAAAGAAAATAAAACAAGGAGAGAATAAGAATGTCAGTCAGCTGGGGGCATAGGTGCTGAGGAAAGAAGGCTCCAACCTTTTTTGACACGCTGCCAGCGGCTACCATAAGGTCACCTTGGCATCTATGAATTCCTCAAGTCTTCACCCACAGGTGCTGGCCACTAGAGTAAAATAAAATTTCCCTAACCTGGGATTTCAAAAGTTCCTAACAGTCTCTCAGTGGCTTTTTCCTTTCTAACAAGGATCTCAAGTCTGCTTTGCAGGAGACACATGCCTGTCAGCTCCTCAAGGCATATTTTATCATTGAGAGGACCTCCACACTTGGTGGATGCAAGCTGTCATGCAAAAAAAAGGGAGGTCTGGGATTCAGCCTATAAAATCAGAGATTTTGTGAATTGCCTTATCCTGCCACTTCCTACTTCTGGACACTATTCTGAAGTGCTATGGGAAGCCATCAAAAAGGGAATCTTCTTGGTTTTGGACTTTGACTGGAAATGGGTAAGATGCCCTTTAAAAACAATCAGTGGCATCTCTGCTTTGGGTCCTTAACTCACCACAAAGACACGACAAAAAGAAAAAGCCAAAAAACTTGGTGAGAACTTTACTTCTTGAAGGGCTTGGATCTCAGATTTATTCTTATTTTCACCACAAAATGCTAGCTCTGCTGGAAGTCTCTTAGCTCCATAGCCTCAGTGAGGACATAGGCGCATTATCAGGAAAAGACCTTATGTTCCTTACAAGAGTTTCTTTCCTGGAGTTTCTTCCCAGGAAAGGCTCTCCTCTGTGGAAGCTGCACATTGCCCTGTTCCCCATTCCTCGCCTTCCCCTGCCTCTTTTCCAGCAGCAGGTTATAGCCCTTGCACTGACTGTACACTACTAGAGATTCTTTGTCAGATGTGAGAACATATCCCCTTTCAAAGCAAAAGGCACTAACATCCCCAGAGCCTCTCATCAGATGTTGAGCTGACACTGGAGCTGCCTTTTGCTTCTGAAAATGTCTTTCTGCACGTGCCTCCACTCCCTCAGTTAACTTTCCAAAGTCTCCCCGGAAGCTTGGATGCTTTAAATACATTGGAGTTGGCAAACCAAACTCTGTATTTTAAGAGGAGGTTTAGAAGAGAGGTTGTTGCATGGTGTTTATTAGCTGCTAAGCTGTTAGAAGTAGAAACAGAAGACATATCTGCATAGCAGTCTCACACTACTGCTGAGCACATTACAACAAAACTATTTGGTTAATACAGTGGCCTCTGCCAGCTCATGGAGCTCAGAGACAACAAGGCAGTGCAGAATTTGAACCCACCTGCTAAGCTGGGCTCTGTGTGCAAAAGCTGCCCTTCAACTACCGGTATGACCCCCAGGATTTCCTCTGCTCTCTGTGTGTGAAAGTCACACATTTTCAGATTCCATCTGCTTCTCAACTCACAGCTGGGAAGAGAACACCACCTTTTTTGCAGCTTCATGAAATGCTTCCCGGCCCCAAACATCAAGGCAGGACTTTCTAGTACTATATATTGGGGGGCAAAAAAATGTCCTGAGCAAGTTACGATGCAGCTAGACCTACTGTTGAAAGGATGTGCCTTGGCAATTAAAACCATGTAACATACCCAGAAATGCAGACTGAAAGTTCCAGCTGTGCTTGTGTCTTCCACAGGATCATGTGAGAGAGGCCAGCTAAAACCAGTGGACACACAGTCTGGCTCAGTCATTAGATCCTCAGTGTCAGACTTCTAGCTTTGGTCTCATGACTCCCTTCCAGTAAAATCCAAATCCTAATGGGAGGTGGCTCAGAGAGACAGTAAGTAATGGCCAGTCTTCGCGAACGAAGTAAAAGCAGGTTAAAGCTACTACCACTGCCTCTCCCTGAAGCCTACATCATATGCTCAACAATTGACTCACTATTCAGTTTCTGGCTCTTCATCTACCACCTTTCACTGTATCAATACAGTTCTTGCAGGTACTATATAATTTGAAAAGAAAAAAATAGAATAGCCAGGAGATAATAAAAGGAAGAAATAAACCAGTAAATCAGGAATAATACACTGCTTTCAGGGTTTAGACTCCACTGTGTCTGTGACCTGATAGAGGGTAATTGGCAGCATGGAGAGTACCAGCTTGTAAAGCTGTTCTATTGCTGCGCTGTATGTCAGGGAAAGGAAAGGTGCCACCAGGGACACACCTCCCTTTGCTCCAGGAGAGCAGTTCTACAACAGCGCCTTTGCTGTGGACACAGCTCCTGTCAACCTTCCCTTTCCACACTGCAACTGCTGGAAGCAACGCTGTGGCTTTGCCAGACTCACAGATTGCCCTGAAATGCTGAGGGCAGTGTGGTAGAAACAGGTACCTGAAGAATGGATGCTAAACTCCACGGCTGGTTCTCACTAATGTAAGACCTTTACTCCCCCAGAACACATGTGGAACATGCAGTACAAAACATCATTTCTGAGTATGTGGATGACAGAGCTCAAAGTTATGTACAGTTCTTCTGTGCATAAATTTAAGTCCCTATACACTAAAATTTTTGTTTTCTCATTGGTTTATGGTTTGGTCGGGGTTTTTTTCTTTGGTTTATGTTTTTGGCAGCCTCTTTTGCTTTGTGCAGAAAAAATGTTGTGGGCATTTTTGAAATAGTATCTAAGAAGAACGCATCCTTACGGAATTTTCACATCCTTCCATGCATAAGACAAGATCCGTGAGACAGCAGCTTCATGTGCTAACCTGCTAGGCACCTACCACCCCATGGATGGAGTCTTGCAAAAGAAGAACATGCAGCCATGCTAAAAACCAGCTTTTGGTGAGAAGGCACTCCACCTTTGTGTGACTGATTTTACAACCCTATCCCCAGCCTTTCTTCTGTCTGTGATATATTCCTATTTTTGAAAGAAAATGTTGAGGTGGTGAGGTGGGAATCAAGACATTAAGTCCCTGTCAACTCTAATTGTGCTCTCCTAGTCAGGAGAAATACTGGAGTGCTATTATGTGTATGTGTTCCACCCCCTAACATGGAAAAAAAAACCCAGCTGGCCAATGAAGAGACCTTTTGGGACAGCAATAAATGCTGACAAAAAATAATTATTTGCAGCATTCCTGAAATCTCAACAATTTGGGGGGAGCTTTGGTGAGGGCTGCTGGTACCAAGTGTGCTGAACATAATCCATGTGGCATCTATTTTCTCTTCCAAAGAGCTGCACTGAAAAATTAACTTCAAACTATCTATCAGTCCATAAACCCTCCCCTCTCACACGATCTTTATGAAGGAAGTAAAAAAAAAAGTATCAGAAGAGGACTCACTGCCAGCTTTTTTTTTTTTTTTTAATAAGGTCAGTCCTTTAAAAGGTATCCAAAATTTGCTCTCTCTTTTTCATTCATTCTTTTATTTTTAGTGCTATAAAGTTTTAATAATAGGCAATAAATGAAACAGTTCCATTGTCTGAAAAATGAAAGGAACTATCTGTGCACCTTCATAATCCATCCCATATGGCCGATCTTGCCGTTCCCACTGCATGCAGGATTCAGGTCATCGTTTCATTGTTCACTGAGGAAGCCAAACTATTGACTCCAAGTGCCCTCCTGGCTTTTTTATCCTAGACAAAAGCTCAAAGAGCATTTTCAGCACAAGCAACTTATATTCTCTTCAGCTACCCACATATGAAAGTAAAGTGCTCTTATTTACTTTCAGCCTAGGGTTTTTTATCTTCCATCACCCTGCTGAGTTTCCTGGCTGTTGTCCCTTCTGTTTTCTTCCTGGATAAGGAGGTCCTGCAAGCATCCCACTGTCAAATGAACTTTACTTGGTCTCCGAAAATAGGCTGTGTGGCATTAAACCTGTACTCTCGCTACCCAAACATTTGGCTAGCTGAGCTCCATATCTCAAAACCTCTAGTTTCTCAATCCCTTGAAGTTCAGAAAAGAAGCCAAATAATAGCCTGACTTGTACATACATTACATAGATATCCTTTTACCACCAGGAGCTTCTCTTGCTGCATTTTTACAGATGTTCCATGTGCCTTTTCAAAAAGTGAAGAGGGACCAAAAATCAGGTAGAGGGAATCTCTAAGAAGTAGGAACCAAGACTCGGCCTTCAAACACAGGCTAAAGCCCTAATCTGACAAGGAGAATGGCTAGATGGCTGAACACCATTACTTAACACGGTTTGAGTGCTCAAAGACCGCAAAATATTATCTAGCTGCAGCGCTGTTTCCATCCCTCCCTCTGAAACACCTCCCTGCTCCTTCTCCCAGCTCAAAGGCTGAGGCAGTGAGCTACGAAGGGAGATGCCCACGCGAGTAACTGGAAGAGATCTAAGAAAGGATTTAGGAAAAGGTTGCTCCCCCATATGGATACAGGCATTTACATCATGACGGGGTGCCCCAGAGCAGCAGGATTTTAGCAGTCTCTTGTACTAACGAAGTGAGACAACAGTCATAAGGAAACATAGGGGAAAACTGTGAGCTGATGGAAGTGAAAGATTTAGAAAGGAAACTATTTTTAAAAACAATAGTTAACTCCATAATTTCTGCAGCAAGCAACAACAGTGAAACAATAAGAGAATAAATAAGTGGAGGGGAAAATATCTACCTCCATTTAACAGAAGAGCCTCCACACAAAGCAGAAAGGCAGTGTCCTAGAGAAGAAGTGGCCTAAGAGTTCCTTTTTTTCCCCAGCATGCTCTACTTTTTCCAGGGGGATTCTTTCCTCCATAATTTGTTTGCAAACTCTAACCATGGCTCTGATTCAGTATCCCGACATGACCGGGATATGATCTCCTGGATCTGCCTCAGAATTCTATCTCCTGCAGCTGCTACACTTTTTTTTCTTTCCTCTGAAGACATTTTAAAAACCTTCAAACCTCTTGGACATGTACTATTCACTTGCCTGCTTCACAAACAGTCCCTTCTTCAAATTAACCTATTTCTTTTTCAAAGAAAGCCTACGTTTTCAGTGGGACATTCTCCAGCCACAGTCTGATGCACTGCAGTTTGACCGAAGTTGTGGGAAGGATGTAAGAATGGTGTTTGAGGCTGTGGAATTTGCAGAGCGCCACAACTGCTAATCCAGCTGACCAGTGATCCTGATGAAATGACAAATTCACAAGGGGAAGAAGAGCCACCCGCCATATATAAGAAAAGTCCCATTTGGAGAGTCCTTTCCCCACACGGCTTGGACCTGAATGTTTTTCTCCCTCCTATGTGTACATGTACATCCATGTATGTGCCCTCTTGAAAGGGAGCAGCTGAGCATTGGTGTCCTCCACTAGCTGACAACAGCAGTGCAACCTTAGCCAGACCACTGCTTGTGAGGCAGGCGCCTGACTGCTATATATGCTTGCAAATACCTTTGTCTGTTTTTTTCTTCCTAAAGCCTCAGGCTGCTCTCTTTGATGTGTAATACCTTAAAGATTTTAATTCCTCTTTACATCAGCAGAAAGCCTTACTGAGCCCTCCCCACAGCTGCAGCCGTGTAGCAATTTCCTGCCCTTTCTTAAATCAATGAGCTACAAAGATCAGTAATTCCCAACCTTTTCAGGAAACTGTCCAAACTCACTGAGCTAGGACCTTATTAATGCCTTCCATGTTAATATAGCCCACCATGTACCTGGAACTGCATCAATCCCTCTTCCAAACCCAGCCCCCAGCACAGCTGTATCTCTGCACACAGAGAAGATCTTGTACCTGGGGCACATCCTACTTCCCACACTCAGGAAAGCAGAGCAGAGTATGAGTCACATATGCCTCAAGGAGAACCGATAAATGGGGATTAAATGAGAGCTGTAACATCTTTTTGCCCAGCTTCTGTAAGATGAGAACCGAGGAGCTAAGCTAGGAAGTCTCTAGATCGGTTAGGTGACTTTGTGATCATAGAGAGGGTAGCATTAAAACGTGTGGTGGAAAAAACAGGGATTGAACACTGTCTTCACTGAACTATGAAGGACGTAGAGGTCCTGGGGAACACACACAACAGGAGCATGCAAGTTAAAACTGAATTACAGTGCCCATGGGGACAGCAAATGAGAGTTACGCACATGACTTTCACTCTGGCCTGCACACTTAGAGTCTTGCTTTACAACCCTAGGCTTCTTGTAATGTACTCATATATGTCTAATTCTATAATTAATTTAATGTTTAAAGCCTTTGTCACACTGATTTAAAGGATACCCACACACCCACATCATTTAGATCTGAAATACTCAGATCTGCAAATTCTTCAGGATTCATGAATGGCAGAAAAAGTTGAAACTTTGTTTTGATTTTCTTTTTCTTTTTTGATAATTCTGTAATGTTTTTACTATCACAATAGGGGTTTTTTATTAAAGCTCCTGTTTAACTATTATCCTGTTAAAATACTTTTTTTTTCCTAAATAATGCTCAAGGTGTTTTATATAATCTTTTCATAAAAATCCTGGAAAAAAATCAAGCAACACAGTCACAGTGAAACAGTCTGACAACACCAGAGAAAAACAGGAATTGTTTGAAATGAGAACACTTTTGCACTTTTGTCCTGCAAATCTATTGGAAAGTCATTTTTTCTTCTAAAGTAAAGCAAGCACTTGCACTCCAAGTTTTGGCATTTCCTGTGAAAATTAAAATTAGAAAGTGCCCTTTAGCCAGCTCAACATACAATAAAGAAAAAGCTATTATTTTGCACAGTGTTAGACTGTGACCCATTTGTCTGTTTTACAGCCTGCAATCCCACATTTTTCTGTCCCTGTTCTTCATTTTAATAACAAAAAAAAAATAAATTAAGAAACTACGATACCTTTACAAGTTCATTAATTGTACCTAATTCTTTAGATATCACGGCACCACATCAGCAATACATGAACAGTTTACTAATGACTTATCAGAGATGCTAAAGAATGTTTTAAAACATCAAAATCATAGAAAGGAGCATAAGTAAATTAATTATCCAGGACATTAAAAAAAAAAAAACCACCAGCAAAACATATATACAAACAACAAAAGGGACACTAAGGTAGAAGCAAGAAGAGAACTGAATATGCAGCAGCAAAAACATACAGCCACAGAAAAAATGTTATCAAGCAGGCAAGTGATAAGCTGTCTTTATGGATATGTTGTCTAAGAATATCTAAACCCTTTTGTGAGGGTTTGGGACTGCAGGATCCAGACAGAGGTAGGAGCTGCACTGGAGGAGACTTCTGAAAAGAAATGGGATCAGTCTAGCTGGCTAACCTGGAAAGTATTTCCTAAAGAAGTCATCCTTATACATTAAATCTGTTTAGGCAAAATAAAACAGTCCTTCTAATTCCTCTAAGAACCAGTCTACAGCAAATTTCTCCTGTAAAAAGTAATTAGGATCACAAGATGCCTTCCTCAGCCTTAGACACATGCTCTGTGCGCTCAACAGGGAAAGGAGAGAAGAGATCAGTGAGGAAACACAAGGAAGTTCCTGTTACCTGTTTCTCCCAGAATCTCTGAAACCTTTAGCAAAGGGGTTTCTGTCAATTTTTAATCTGGTGATCTAAAAGGAAGAAAAAGAGAATTAGTTGAAGTCTTCAAATTTTTCTCTTTAAACAAATGAAAATTATGGGTGATTATCACTCTCACCCAAGCCACCTGTACAGTGATCTTCCAAACTTATTTCCCCAGACTTCTATTAAAGTTGCCCTTCCATTACCCATGAACACACTATCTGCTTACCAGAGAATGGCACCAGAGACAGAAACCATGGCAGTATTAGGAAACCTGGCACAGCACTGGGGCTGAGAAGTTGTTCCTGAGGAAGAAGCACCCCTTGGACCCAGGTGCAAATCCCAGGAGCTGTAATTTATCAATATCCATGTGGTTTGGGAAGCAGGCATACTGCTCAGGTTTAGCTGGTATCTGAGTTATCCCAGCCTCAACATCCTAGATATCCAGCAGCTGGATGCACTCATGAACCTTCAAACAATGTTAAGGAGAAAAGGCCTAGCAAAGCACAGCTACAGCCCCCAGAGATGGCAGCTGGCCACCTGGTCACACGTACAGGATGCCGTTGCCCTGGTCAGCATCTGGGTGGCCCCTCAAGAGTTTTCTGATCTGGAAACCTTTTTTCCTTTTTCTTTTTTTTTTGCTCCTTTAAATAAAGGAGGGGACAGCCAGAATAAGTACTTCCTTCATGATTTATTTTTAAGCACGAAATCACATGTTGGTAAATATGAAATATACAGCATGAGGATTTTGACACTGCGGCCTGTGGTATTCTACTCACTGTTGGCTATTTCACAGCCTGGTGTAGCACAAGAGCTTTCCTCTGCCTGCCTAACCTGGTCCTGGAGATTCTATCTCTGGAGTGAAAGGAGAGTGAGATCTCCAGACCCTATCAAATTTGAGGTGTTTTTGCTGAAACTGCTCAGAAGGGACTAGTTTAATACAGTCTGATCTGAAGTGGATTTGCAGGTGTTTTGCTTCTGTCAGAACCAAGCCTTTACTCAGAATATTAACCTCAGATCTGGAATGCAGCTCCTATTTTTGCAGAAGCTTAATTTGTGAACTTAATTTCCGCTAGCCTGACTTTGCAGCTGTCCTGGGACTTGTGTGTACAGAGACAGATATGTTCTGTGGAGGATGGAATTACAGCAGAGGGAATCCCTGTGGTGGATTTGCTAACATTTTACAATTGTTTCCAGAGACACTTCTCCCAGTAAGACAAAGTTTTACAGCCACTGGAGGGCATGCCGGCAGATTCAAGGGATTTAAATTTGGTTTTAATGAAAAGGTTTCTCCAGCCCACCGGCATCTCCCTACTGGTATTATAAAAATGTGATTGTGTCCTTCAAATTTTTCTGGACAAAATCCCCAAATTTTTGGAATTCAGAGAGACAGAAGTTTTAGCGCTTCTTTACAGTGAGGCAGCTGCCTATGGTACCAGTTCCTGACAGGGATCCCTCCCTTAGCGCCTCCCTTACCTATGTCATTATGTCTTATAGGTCTGGTCATGAAGGAAAAATGACGGGCTTATTTCCTATCATTTCTTCCCCTTTCTCTATTCTCTTTTCATATCTGGGTTACAGCTAAAGTTTTTGGAGTATACGCGTTTGGGTGAGAGGGGCAGGAAATTTCCCATACTGCAATTACAGAAAACCCACCATCGCGTTGCAGTATTTTTGAACCATTTCACATCCTTATTTAAGTCAGTTCGAGGGGACCAGACCGAGAAAAAAAGATAGTAATAATGGGAAGAAAAAGAAGCAGTCATGGGAGCATTGTCAGCATGTATGCTGTCTTACATGTTGCAGAAAAACCTCAACCTATGACATTTCACTAAATTGTTACAATTCACAGTCACTAGAAATTGCTTAAATACTACAATCTGCATTAAGCTGATTTAATATTGGTCTGTCCCTCAGTCCAAAAATACTAAACATAATGACATCCGCTGAGGATGAATGACTGACTTTGTGAAGTCATTCTCTATAAACACAGATGTTGTCATGGAAAAAATATTAACTTCATAGTTTTTCTTCACCTTTTTTTTACATTCAAGACTCCTCTGCAATTCATGGCAGGAAACTGTATAATCTATTGCCCTAACAGGTTTGATAATATATTATTTTTATTCTAAGTGAGTTTGTACCCTCATTTTAGTGTTACAACAGTACCTTGCACTCTCTAAGTGGACACACTATTAATGCAGCAAAAATCTTCAACAACTGACTTTCTGTTTCACATGGCTGGGAAAAAAAATTACCTTATGCAGCCCTTTTAATGCCATCACAGCCCCTATCCCAGTGAGGAGGAGAATTGCAGGAAAGGGAAATGGGATGTGTCTCTCACCTGAGAATAAAATGGGGAGTGTGTGTAGACAAGAGAAGGGAAGCTCCCTGAACTCAAAGCATGACAGAGGTGCTGTAAGGCAATGAGAATCCCTGAGGCAAGGGCAGCTGGCAGATGAGCAATACATAAGGAGACTATAAAAAGAATGGGTGGATATAAGGAGCTGTCAAGTGTGCAATGAATGTGTCTGAAGAAGTGATGAAGCAGGACACCTAATCAAAGAGTTGGACACAATCTTTCACTGGCCACTGAAGGAGAAGGGAGAGTAAATGTGTGCAATCAGAGCCCCACTCAATCTGGCCTTGAACACCACCAGGGATGGGGCATCCACAGCTTCTCTTGGGCAACCTGTCCCAGTGCCTCAGCGCTCACACCACAGTCAAGAATTTTTTTCCTAATGTCTAGCCTAAACCTAGCCTCTTTTAGTTTGAATCTATTCCCCCTTGTTCTGTCACTACACACCCTTGTAAAAATCTCTCTACATCTTTCTTGTAGGCTCCCTTCAGGTACCGGAAGGGCACAGTTTGGTCACCCAGAGCCTTTTCTTCTGATCTTTTTTTACAATGGGAAGCATTTTGTTTCCCAGTTCCCATCCTGCTGAACACCCACTCAAGAGGTAGGAAGAGAGGTTGTCATTGAAGACTGATGCAAAAAAGTTAAGTACCCCAGCTTTCTCCTCCTCTGTTGTCAGCAGTTCTCCAGCATTGTTTGTTGGAGAGGTACACCTTCTTTGACCTTCCTTTGCTGGTTAACATACCTGTCGAAGCCCTTCTTGTTATTTTTTGTGTCCCTTGCCATGTTCAGTTCCAGCTTTGCCTCAGTCTTCCTCACCCGATCCCTACACAACCATACTTAATCTCCTTCCTCTTCCCAGATTACCTGTCCTTGTTTTCACTGCCTGTGCATTTGCTTCTTTCCCTTTAGTCTGAGGTCCCTACTCAGCTATGCCTGTCTCTTGACTTCCTTGCTTGATTTCTTGCTCAGGGGAATTGCTAACTCTTGGCTATATAGAAGACTTCCTTAAAGATCTGCCATCTCTGTTCTATCCCTTGCTCCTGAGGGCAGTCTCAAAGGGGAACCTATTGACTAACTTCTAGAAGAGCTGAAAGTTTTCTTTCCTAAAGCTCGGAGGCCTAACTTGACTCCTTACCTTAGGACATTTATTCATGAGGATTTCAGTTCATGTGCAATGCAGGTGTTCAAAGACTTATTTTGTCAACAAACTGATGCGACTGCACTTCTTTAAAAGTTTTTCCTTCACTGCTATAGAAACCCCAACTATGTGTTTTCTCTCTGAGACAACAGATCTAGACTAGTTGTACTGCCTTAAAATTGTAGTAGGGACAGGACACTGTAATTTGTATCATGAGACAGCAAGGAAATTTGAACACAATACATCTCTTTATGATCGATGCCACCTACTTACTTTACAGAAAAAGCTACAGCCATCTTACCTCTAATGTGGTTTTCTGACTAGATACTTGATGTCTACACACTACCCCATAGCAAGCATTTTCTTTTTTAGCCTGTAAAATGTACACCCTTCTTTAGCTTTGTTTCTTAGAGAAGTTAATATCTCAATCACAAAGGGCACACTGATATTTTTATGAGAACACAACATAAAAGGAGCCTGAAGGCACACATCTTTACCTGTTGATTTTGGTAGGCTGTTACTGTGGTGAAAACTGTCTCAGGGAAGTTAAAAGTTTTCACCCCATCTCCTGAAGGAACTGGCTTTGTAGGAGAAAGATCACTGCTGAAATCCTTGCGGATGACGTGAACACGGGGCTGGTATTTATGCATTGAATGTAAGATTATCTGAAAAGAAAACAAAAGGAAAATGACTTTTTCTTTTTTCCCAAATATTTTATACCACATCCAGACGTACAAGAAAGCAGGGATGGAGTAAAAGCTAGCAGGAAGAAAACTACCCTTTTCTTACAAGTGTGTATGAGACAAAGTTTGTACTATGTGCAGAGGAAAGCTACTTTATTGCTTTTTAGGGTCAGGCAACACTTCAAGGAAAAGCACTGAAATAGGGAAAACACTCCATAACTCTGGAGAGCATCTACAGATGTGTACCCAACAAGATAGAGGAGCACCAAAACAGCAGCGGCACCCTTTCAAGACTGAGAGGAACAAGGCTGGGACAGCAGGCACTACAATTAACTTCTAACTTACATGGCCTTGATCATCAAGCTCGTTGTTGGTCAGCTTGAGCTTGTCAAAACTGACCACCTGCCTCATCCAGGTGTCTCCAGAAGCCAATGAGTCGGGGTGGATGTAAACCCTTGGGGGCACTGGAGAGTCAGCATTGCCAGCCACCATCCACTTGGAGCTGTGATACACATACCTGAAAAAGGAAGAGTAGACCTAAGGGAAGTTGTCACTCACTCACTGCAAGAATATGTCCAGAGCTCCTCCTACCCTGCCACCCTACCGCATGCACCCCAAGCTCTCATTTGCAGTCAGGGGAGAATGTGCTTTATTGCAACCTCCTACCTTCTAAATGAAAGCCAGATTATCCTTGAGCCACTTGTTCAGACTTGATTCCTTATTAAAACCACCTTGCAGTTATTTTGGCTGTAAAACTCTGCCACATGTGCCTTCTCAACTCCTTAACCCTCTCTGAGCCAGGGTAAGAAGCTGGAAAATACGGATAAACAAAGTCCTCTCTGAAAATATTAATAAACGCCCTGTAATTTCTGGAAATCTGCACTGGATCCCTTACCAGACTTTGCAAAACACATGTGGCTTCACCTAGAAAGAGCAAAAGCCAATAGATACCACCAGAACAATTGCTAGAACAGAATTTCTGGTTTGAAATGTTGCAAAACAGGAAATTCCATATGGTATTACATACATTGGGATTAAAGGAAAAACTTATTTTTGTGTTCCTGACCTTTTGTGATCTTTTGTGTTCCTGATCTAGCCATCCTATATATATGCCATAAATTTTTCTACCACAGCTTTGCCTAGGCACGTTTTTTTCTGTCCTGTAGCTCCTTCCATCTAAGGCATTTCACAAAGAGTCCTGCTAACACCTCTAAGTTCTGCCCTGTGCTGCCCCTCATTGGGTCTCTACTCAGCTCTGCTAAGCTCTTTCAGTCTTTACCTACAAAGAATGACTAATTTCCTGTATTGTCACAAGAAATAAAAAGGAAAAAAGAGGTCTGTTCCTCTCACTGCTAGTTTGCTCAATGGACAGAAACAAAGGGTAAGGCAATATATTTATTTTCAATGTTAATATTGTCAGAACCACACTCAAAAAAGACAAAAAGCATCCAGCTGAGTATCAAACACTGTCTTTGTGCTTCCCCGGGAAAAGCATTTTCCTGAGAATCACTCTGCACAATTTGAGAGCAAAAATGTAGTATTTAGCATTTGAAGCAGAGGGTCAATTCTGAATCCTTGAAATGTGGTTCAGTCAAGACTGTTTGGGGAAAAGACTTGCTCTCAGGGGTCTTTTAATAAGAATACATAAATCACCTCTCTCTGGATAGTTTTCTGGGATGTAGGGGACCATGAGTTTTTCAGAGTACTTTTTAGGGTTAGAAACCCATTATTATCAGAGAAATCTCTTCTTCCTGTCTTTCTGCTCAGCAGTGGAGGGTTTCCCAATGACTCCACAAGGTAGGTCAGGGACCAATCTTCACTGTGGCTGCTTTGCTGAACAGTGAATCCTTTTAAAACTGAAATCACCCAACGCAGTTCAGGCCAGACCTGAGGTTCCTATCTTAGTTCAGGTGCTGTTTGCCCATCCTTTTCTTGCTGAAGTAGTTTTAGAGGCTGCAGACTCCCCATTGATTACTCCAGTTATCAGTTCCCTTGGAAAGCTGTAGCAAATCATGTTAATTAGGAAGTGCGTGACAGGGAACTCCTCAATTAAAAAGCTGCTATCTGAAAAGAGAAAGATTTAAATCCAGAAGTGCAAGAGAGCGTATGA
Source organism: Pseudotriccus pelzelni (assembly GCA_035584735.1). Classification (NCBI taxonomy): domain Eukaryota; kingdom Metazoa; phylum Chordata; class Aves; order Passeriformes; family Tyrannidae; genus Pseudotriccus; species Pseudotriccus pelzelni. Next base: position 26,049,452 of record JAWMRA010000001.1, read on the forward strand.
AACCTCTGGATCTGTGTCTCATGATTCTGATCAGATTAACCTCATTGATATAAATCAACATGGTCTCCTCCAGCAGATCTTTGCAATGGTGTATAACGGCAGGGTCCCTTGCTAGGCTATCATTAACAGTAAGTTATTATAAGGTTCCTGGCTCTGCACTTAAAAAGCTTACCTGTATCTCTTGTTATCCACAGGGACAATGTCCATGGCAATATAATACTGCTGGTGGGGATCCAAGCCTGTAATTTTCACCCTCATGGCTGGAAACATTCTCCTAGGAAAATAGGAGTAGAAACAAGGAAAAAAAAAAGTGGTGAATAAGGACACTAAAATGGGTCTTCATACCTTTTTCTGACACCAGGAGCATGCTACTTTACACAGTCCAGTACTTGCTATGACTTCTCTGAACTTGGTGTGGGTAGAAAAGACTGTACTGGCAGTGGTTTGAATCTTCAGATTTTTCCCACTTAGAAAAAGGGGTAGCAGGATGTCAGTGATAGTGTGGCTATGGCATAATTTCTCATTCTTAAAAACTTTATGGTGGCCAGTAGACCAATTTCTATTCTATACCTCCCTCAAACAGCATGCTAGGAGAATTGCTTATGCCATATTATATTTGCAGGAAATGTGATATTTTTACACCTCATGAAATCTGAGGAGCAGAGCTGGGTGAAGTACAGAAGAAATCAAGCAGCAGAGCAGAGCACTGAAAGAAATCCTGTGTTGTTTCACTGGCTGTTAACTCCAACCTGAGCTCTACTTGACTGGCTTCTTAGCCCTTATCTGGGAAAAACTTGAGCAGAGGTTCTATAGGGTGGTGTTACTCAATTCCATGACTTCTACCTAGAAAATGAAAAGCTTTGGTAGGAGACAGTCCAAAAGTACTGCGTGATCATACAAAATTACATTCTACTTCTCTGCCAAGTAGGCATATCCTTATGGAATGAAGGTATTTGGAGAGAAGGAGGATGTTAAAGGGGAATTTAAAATCATAATGTCAAAAGGGTACAAGAAATGTTGTCTGCTGTTTCCCGGAGCCATCCCTAGAAACCATCATGACACTTTCTCATTTAGTGAGAAGCAGTGAAACGTCAGAGAAGAAGATTTAGTTCTCCCAGAATTTCTGTTTCTCAAGGTATTACTAGTGGACACAGCCTGGAAGAGGGAGACACAGGAAATTTTGTGTCAACGTCTCCAGACACGTCTCTCAAACTTTTCACTGCAGGGATGCGACCATAAGAAGTTATTGTATACTTTCCCATCCAAGCCACGTAGAGCCACTTGCAGAAGAGAGTAGGAAGGAGGAGGTTGATATTCAGCCTTTATTTGAACCACAGCTCTTTCATTTCAGGCCACACTTAGGAGATAAGTTCTGATCTATTAGTAAGTGCAACTGCTTTGGAAAAGGGCACTTCTCATGAGGAGTGGAGAGAGCACCACAGCACAGCTGCCACAGCACAGCTAACCTGAGTTATGAGAGACATAAAACTGTCAGAAAAATCGTCTGCAGAAACCCTTGAAGGACAAAGCAGATTAGTGCAACTGATGGTGTGAGTTTACTAGTGGAATGACTGGGGAGGGGGGAAGAATAATGGATTAGCCTTTGGTGGCTTGAGGGCATTACCTTGTTTTTACCACAATAGCTCATTAAATCTGCCAAGCCAAGTGGGTACAGGATGTGGCATTTTACAGTCCAGCTCTCCTTAATTAGAGAGAGGTGGCTTGGGAGCAGCTAAAGAGGCAGATCATGTTTCAGGGGGTTGATGAGAAACCCAGGATTAAATCTGAGTCTCTTTGGGTCCAAGACTATGCACTGTATCAGGAAAATCGAATGCTCTGTGTGTCCCAAGAAGCTCCCTCCAAATCTGCAACCCCATGTAAAGTTGCAGTATAGCCTGTGGGGTTGTTGCTGATGAAATACCTTGTAAAAGATTACCGCAGACCATTCAGCAGGCTTAGAGGCTAATCTCTAAAATGATCAGAAAGAGCTCGGCTGATCCCACTGCTTTCTCTAAGGTTTAAGTGTACTTTTAAACTTTTGTAAATTATTACTCTTTTTCTTTTTCTGTGGGTGTAAAAGTAACTTAGATTTCTCTGCAATAATGATGTGGCCTGGAACTGTCACAGCAGGTCTCCGGCAGCACTGCTGTGTGGAAAGGGGAAAATGGAAAAGGCAGAGGCAAACAGTGGTGACTTAGGGATGTACCATGTGTAATCCTGGTAAAGCCCCTGTTCTCTGCATTTCCTCTTGGCTGGCTCTTGGTCCCCCAGAGGCACCAGCCTTATAGAAAACAAAGGGGCTCAAAGGTTTGGAAGGAATTCAGGCCATCTGAATATAGGTTATGAATACGATATTAACAAACAGTCAAGAATGTTTCATCTAGAGAGGTATCAGCTGGCTTTATAGTCAACAGCTACAGGCATGAAGGCCGCCTGTTTTCATAGGGAACATCTGATGACATCTGATATATTTTAGGAAGAGGTTTTATATCAGCAGCAGTTTGGGATGATCAAGTTATTTATATGTTAGCTTTACCACTCAGCAGAAAAACAAGTCTTCCTAAACTTAGACTGTGAACTTACACACAGTACCCTTTTAGGAGAAATACGATGTAATATGAAATAGTTATTACTTTAGGACCACTTAGAAGTGTTTTGAAAAGCATTTTAGTAACAAGCACGTGCCTCAATCTACTCAATTTCTGCTTTCTTCCATAATGAGAATGAGGTTTATGAACACCAAATGTGAATAAAACTAATGATATATAAACATCTCTAAAACTTGATCAAAGTAGTATTATTCAGCACTGTAGTGTAACTGATATTTAGAACCTTGTTTGGGAACTTTCAGCAAAAGAAAGAAGTAGTTGGATTTTGGCAACTAGCATTATATTTCTTGTTGGTGTTGTTTAATATTTTCATTTAACACAAAAAATAGAGTTTGATATTCCTTTGTGAAAACTGTTCAGAGAACAGGTGTATCCCAAACTGGATTTTTTCTCCCAATAGAATAAAGCTTCAGTTTTCAATCCTTAAATTAGAAAATTAAATAAGACTAGATTTGCATAAGGGTGACACCTATTAAATACAAACCCTAAAATGAAGGGCTGTACTCTTCAGCTGTAGCAAAAGACAATTTGTCTATTGACAGTAACAGAGTAGTAGTTTCCCAGTCATAAAAATATCTGCTTGAGAAACTCTACAAAATAATCTCTTTTAGGTTTACAGATTTAGCGGGTACAGCATGTACAGTGTTTACAGTGTGTGTAGTTTACGGGGCAGCATGAAGTTGTTATTGCTCTTTTATATTTTCTATTTCCTTGCATTTAAGACTGACGTCAAATGATATTTCTTTATAAAAAACAAACTTGTGACGTGTGAGGGAAAGAAAGGCAATGCAAAGCAAGGCAAGGCAGGGCAGGGCAAGGCAAGGTAACAGAGGAATGCCTTTATGTTTCCCTCTGCAGCATGGGATCATGTAGAGGAGCTGTGTGTTTTGAGAGGAAAAGCTGAGGGCAGGGCTTAGGAGGAAAAGGATTTATTGTTTATGAGGGAGAGGGAGATTAGCAGATCTTCTCAGTTGCTCCCAAAGGGGACATTTTTCTGGAAGCTGGAGAAAGCTTATCTGACCCAGTGGGCCAGGACCTCTAAGCAGCAGTTTGGTAGCTGTAGCCTGCCAGCCCTTGCTCTGAGAAGTCCTCTCCCTGGGCCCCCTCAGCATCAACAGAGCTTCATTACAAAATCCCTGCTGCTGTCACTAACTGAAGAGCACTGGAAATAAAAAGTAATGCTTGGTAATGTAAACAGTCCTAAGTACATGTTTCAAACAACTCAGACTCATGATTTCAGGGAGGCAAGGAAACTCAATGCAAAATACCGTTTTGCATACAGGACGAGTCAAGAGATGACAAGGTCACAAGTTCACAAGTGCCACTCACTGCTGGCTTTTTCCACTCTTATTAGCGAGCCAAGCCTCACCACTTTGGTTTGAGCCATCCTGCAGTACAGATATGATAACTGTGATATGGCTAATCAGATCATTTCCCCCATTGTTGAGATGAGATCCTGGTTTTCTGACAGGTAAAACCTGGGTTCCCAAAGCAATGTGGATGTGCTGATATGTGTGGTCACACTCATATAACCATCTCCATAAACAGTAGGCAGCCATTCCCTCCAGGAGGAGCACTGCAAGCATTCTATAGTGTATTCCCACAGGAATAAATGCACACTGTTTCCCACTTTGGGCAGCACTTCTGTGCATCAGTTAAGAGTTACCCCTGCAACTCAGATAGCCATAGACTAGATAGGAATTTCAAGGATGACAGGAGGCATTCAAATTCATCTGCTGATGTTGCCAGGGTACAAGCATGATCACTGCTAGTAAAGGAGGGTAGACTAGAAGACTTAACGTTGGTTTTAGGACTAGTTGCTCAAATCAATGTGGCTTGGTTCTTAAGCTGAATTTATTTTATTTTATGCAAGCTCTAAGATTGCCTTTCAAACAAAAAGGAGATAAAGGTGATTGTAGATTTTAATGCACTGCAGCTGACAGCCAATTGCATCTTTTGCACAAGGAACAAAGATGTCTTGTTATAAGCATCCAATTAAAATCTGAATAACAATGTTTTGATGGAAGGGAAGAAAGGTAAAGTCATAAGTCGACGGGAGTAAGTTTATGGAAACAGACCAAAAAAAGACATCTATAAATATAACATCAAGAAAAGAAAAAACAAAGCAGAATTAAACAGGAGTGAGACTGGGAGTCTAAAAGTCAAGAAGTGTAGTCAGACTGATGTAGTCGGGATATAGCTCCAGAAATATGTTTGAAATGAGAAAGTAGGTTAGAAACTAGCATTACATAGCAAGAGCAGAAAGACATTGTGTGGTCAGGCAGGAACCAAGCAGCGCCTTACAAGTCATAGAAAATTAAGGAGCAGCTGTAGTTTTAGGCAACTGAGTCTGTAATTATAATGGCTTCCAAAACAAGAAGGTCTTACAGGATTCAAACAGGCTTTCCAAAGAGAAAGCAACAAGACCAAAATCTTCTGTGGGGAAGGAAGCAGATGGAAATTACACTGTGCATGTCTCACAGTTTCAGTGAGTAGTAGGAAATCTTGAAGAAAGAACGTAAGCTCTGCTATTTTTCTGGAAATTATACACACTAATCTATGGGATGCATAATGTATCATGCATCCCACATGGAGAAACAGAACTACCTGAATCAGCTCTCACCCATCACTGACACATCTTCTCTGAAAGAAAAATGTTTAACCAGGGAAGTTAAACATCTAATTTGTGATTGTTATCATATCTGTAAGGTCCATCCTCAATAAACAGACATATTACCTAAACAAACTGCCCAGCTCTTCATTTTGCTTTGCAACAGTCAACCTACAAATATAGTCAATGGGAAAAAACAAACAAACTAACTAAACCCCTCCAATATTAATAGCATCACATCTGGAGAAGAATATCATCAAGCAGGAAAAAAAATATAATTAGTAGCTACAGCTACATAGATTTTCTGTGGGTAGCCAGTGATGAGACAGTTGGCCATCAGAACTCAAGTAAGCATCTCCTTTCAAGGAGAAAGAATATTATTTAGCATTATAAAGAATTTATGATTTGCACAGTAAGATGCGTAAAAGATACATGGTCTTCCATAAGTGAAAAAATTATCCAGACTGGAGCTTGCAAAGGCACTTGAGAATATTTTTAATGGTGTTTTATATCAAAAGTGTCAAAATACATAGTTCCAGTCAATACACGAGAGTTTACAGCTCAAGGAGAGCTGATGAAAATTTCCAACTAAGAGGTGTTTAAAAAAGAAAACAGAACCAAAAAAAGCCAGCAGTGCATTTAATATTGTGTATTTTCCTAAAAACATTTGAGGAACTACAGAATCTTTTTATTATATATCTACATAAGGCTGACCAAACTCTTCCAAAGTATTTAATTTCATTATATCTCCCCAGAATGTTTCACTGTGGTTTTTATTCCAAAACCCTTCCTTTTCTAGGATCCCTGCCAATGATGTCAAGGCTTCTGTGAGAAGTTACACTGAACTATTTGCAAAATTCCAGAGGCATTGGTGTTTCAGCCTTTTTGGTTGGTTGGGTACGGCTTTTCAAGACGTCAGAAAGGTCAGCTACTTTATTCAGAAAAGTGTGAGCTGATGAGATCCTCTCCATACCACTAAGTTCTGGGCATTTTAGTTTGAACTGGTGTTGGTGGGCTTTGAGATATTTATGCTGCTCTTGAGTCCATCTACTCCATGTATCATAAGAGAATTAAATATAGCTAATCCAACAGGTAATAATGTATTATTTTATGTTTCTGAAACAGCATGGTCCAGGCATCAGGACAATAAAGTCAGAAACAAGGCAGTTGGTTCTTCCAGTGCCATATTTAATGATGATGGACAGATCACCTCATCTGTTTAGGTCTTGATTTCACCCCCTATGAAAAGGGGATAATAATAAATTTTCTCTGTGTTTGCTTTGACATCTCCAGAGAAAATGTGTTGCGCAATAGCAAGTGATATAATTCCTGTTACTTTCCCTCTTCCATTTGAGGCAGAAGGGCAAAACCAGCAGCCCACTCTGTACTGATTCAAGATGTTTCCTGTGCCACTGAGATCTTGTATCTAACAGTGGGAGCTAATCTGGTTCTGATAATCTTTTTTAGGGATCATCTGGGTGATTTGTTCAATATAACTTTTCTGAAACTGTCTGGACTTCCTGTGGCTACAGAGCAATAGCACTAACTTCACAAGAACAGAAAACAACAGGTCTAGCTGTTCTGGAAAGTTCTGAAAGCACAGATATAAAACAACGCTATAAACAATAGAACACCGTGCGTTTCCCCCCAAAACCTGGGGGGAAATCTCTTCTGCATCCCTGAGGCAGGGTCGGGACAGCTCCCGGGGCAATCGCGGGATCTGCTTGCCGTGGCGGGCTCTGTCCGTGGTGCTGACATCGTCCTCCACTCCGTCAATCGAAATTAAAACCTCATTAGGTGGAGGTAAGGAACAGACTGTTAACGCAAACGTGGCTAAAATCCTAGTTTGGGTGATCTAGAAATGTACAGCTAGCTTCAAGTTTTGTTTTGGCAAACAGACGTTTAGCTGTTTTTTAAGAGTGGACAGCAATGCAGATCTTCCCCTTGGATAACATCATGGCAGAATGGGATTTTCATTCTGAAAGAATCTGGCTTGTCAGGGGCTTTTCCTAATCTCAGCTGACATATCAGCTCTAATAGCCAAGGAAAACATTAAGCCTGCACATTTTTTATACAGGAAGTCATTAATACTTTATCTATTTAAAACTGGGAAGACATTCATTTGGTGCAAAGGTGAGTTTGAATTTCACTGTATTTGAGATTAAATCAACTGGCTTATGAAGTGCTATGGAAACTTGAAAGGAAACTCTAATGGCTCACCCCCAATTTCATAACTCATCTTAAATTCAGTACAGCCAACAATACAATGATCGTTTCCTGATTTATTTGCTCAAAGAAAAGACCATTCTCAACAGTTTCCTGCAGCTGCGAGTTCTCCTTTGGAGCCACTTATTCAAGTAGTAATATGAAACAACTTTACTTGTCTTAAGAAAGGTAATAGGAAATACAGCTCTGAAACTCTGACAGCCATTTAATTTTTCCCATATATTTATTCCTTTGGCTTATCAAGAAGGTAAAAGAAAGGTTTCTTTCAAAAAAAAAATTTTTTTTTAGTTTGTTTGGTTATGATTTCTTTTTTAACTAGATAGAAAGCCAGAGATGTCTTACCTGCCTGCTTTTGTGATGATCATCTCTGTCCCAATGTCATGAAATCTTTTCCAGAGGTCAGCACACTGCAGCTCTACCTGGATCTCTTCCATGGATGAAGGTGGAGGAGGCTGAGGGCCTGAGCCACCAGATGTAAGGTCAGAATGGGAGCCAAATGAGCAGGATGTCCTTTCTGCCAGCACCTCTGTGTCTGACCCAGTGCTCTGCTCTGAGTCTGCAAAGTAAAGAAGTCAGGTAAGACACCACAGTTTAACCTACTGTGAGTGTTAAAAGGAGGGAAGAGGGAAGTCAATACAGAAAGTGCTAAAGAATAGTACAATGCCCTTTTATAATGTGTGTATATATATATATATAACACATATATATTTATGGTTTGTTGTGATTTATAGTCTCATCTGGGGCTTTGGGTTTCCAATATGATATCTGGCGATTTTGTAAAGTTTTAGAAACAGTTGAAAAAAGGACCCTCAGCATAAAATAAAACTAGTAGCAAGTCACGCAGGGGATGAAGTATAAAATATAGATTAAAATAAAAATTAAAAAATTAATTCAATCCATAGTTTCAATATAAGATTAGATGGGCTCACTGGAAAACTACATTCCATTTAATTGAAAAACAAGCAAGCAAACAAAAAAGTGAGGTTCAACTAGCCTGATATGACAGTATAGGCTGTCATATTGGGTCAGGGAGCCATTTCTTTGCAAAAACATCTCATGAATGTGTTGGGTAGGTACGGTGTTTATGTACAGCCCTCATTCTCATACAGTAGGGTAAAGATGAAATTTTGCAAATAGCAGTGTTATTTTGAAACGGGGTGCACACCCACGTTGCATCAAAATAATTCACAGTACATTCTGCAAAGCAATGTGTTTATGTCTTGAGCCTGATTTTTGACAAATTTGCACTAGTATTATATAGATGATTAACAGCAGAATAAAGTGATATGATGCACTCCACCAAAAAGCTCAGGAAGAGCTCTGTGGATTTCAAACAAGATTCAGAAACACTCTTTTTGAGTGTCCTCATTGATCACATAAGTCAAGCAATTTCAGTGAAGGAATAAAATGGCTATTTACATATGTTCTCTGCACTTACAGAAAGAAAGAGATATCCCTATCTGCAAGGGAAACCCAAGGAGACAAAAAGTAACAATCTGTGCTAAAAACGTGATTAAATCACACCATCTAAAATTCCTTCCATACCAAGCAAATGCCTTTAACAACCCAGAGGTCATGGAGGCTGAGTGTCAGCTTTACAGTGTTTCTGAGAGACAGTGTCTCCAGGAGCAAGTTTGCACATCAGTGCAGAGGGCTACAGTGAAGAAGACGCAGGCAATGAAGACAGCACCTGTGGAACCACCAGCCCCACCTCCTGCCACATAGAAACATCTCTGGAAAATCCATTTTGCTGCAGTGGTATGGTCACAAACTGTTTGGCTGATAGTGTAAGAGAAACTTCCAGCCCCAAGTGTCAGCAGGAAGCATTTATCTTTTCTGACAGCCCTAGGTGACATCACTGGACAGTGGACATTTTGCTCAAAGGATGTTTTCAGAAAGTTTTGTCAATTATTTAGACAATCTGCCTGTACAATGCAGAAATTCTGTAGGACTTTGGTGTTTTCTGAGATCATAGAATCACAGAATCCATTAGGTTGGAAAAGACCTCTGAGATCATCAAGTCCAACTACAACTGATCATCACCCCATGTCAACTAGACCCTGGCACTAAGTGCCACATCCAGTCTTTCCTTAGACACCACCAGGAACAGTGATTCCATCACTTCTCCAGGCAGTCCATTCCAATATCTAATCACCCTTTCTGTGAAGAAATTCTTCCTAATTTTTAACCTAAAATAAAGCTAAACTACACTGAGAGTCTAAAGAGGTTGAACCTAGGGAAAACCTTCCATTATGGAGTCCTCCTTCTGAAATGAGATACCAAACTCTAGACTTGAATCTAAAGAGACTGGTTTAGGCCACATCACTTGTGCTTGATTCAGGCACTCAGAAACTCAGTGCGTCCTCTGAGCAGTATGGTAAACGACCAACAGATGGCATTTGGCTAGATGCTGTCCCCACATCATCCCAGCGTTTCCTGGCCAACCTTTCAAACTGGGCATGTGGCAGGAGCCTTGGGGATCCCTGGGAATTAAGCAGAATTGCATGCTGCAGAAAATTAAATATCAGAAGCTTAAGCTCCCTCTCACTGATTTTATGCCGATATCATCCCACTGACTTTACAGACCTTTGGAGGTATTATTACTATTATTATTATTATTATGGAATGGAAGGAGAGCCACAACCTTTTCTTTATTAATCCCTTTCCCATTTCTAGTGTCTCCAGATCAACCCTGGAAATCCTCAGCTTGTAATTTCTTTTTATGCACAAATTCCCAGGCTTCTTGTTGGCAGATAGGAAGCAAACACCGTTCTCACAGGTGTGGTGACTGTGAGTGTCAGCATCCCCACTGAGTGTCCCAAGATAATGGACAATAACCCCAACCAGTTTCTTGCACCAATACCATGTGTCCTGGAATCAGAACCCTCTTACACAAATCAGTGAGGTGCTACTGCCTGACTTCTTTCTACAACTCAGCTGGCTAGTGTTCTTCGCGTAAATTCCCTGGGTTTTCAGCAATCTGGTACAAGAGGCCAATGGGCATGTGAAATGTTAAAAGATATTAATTTTCTAAGCAATTTCATACATGAATCTTCAGAAGAATTTTCAATGCAGCTGGAGAACAGCAGGGATAATGCTCCCCTTATTTAACCAATAAAATAAAAAGAGTTCAATTTAGTACTTGGCCATACCATACAGCTCATGAACTCAACAAATGTTTTACTCCAGACTACCAAAAAAATGTAATCTACAGAAGTGAGAACATGACAAAAAACTTATATACATAAAACACCACCTACCCAGAGGAGCCCAACAGATTTATTCTCTTCCTTTCATTACTTTTTCCTTCTTTTTTTTTTTTTATACATGTAGATATCTAATGTAGATCTTGTCAGATTCCATTAGCATAAAGATTTCTCTTGGGTGGAATGTGGCAGCTGTTGCAAGCTGTTAAGGGTTTGGTTTTTTACTGTTTATTTTTGTTTGCAAGGTTTGTGAACATTTAGTGCAACAGGTGGTCCTTCACTCTCCCCTGCAGTTGACTTGCTGGCCATTAGGACCTGCAAACTACAAAGAAGGTACAAAATCCTGAACATGTAAGGGCTAAGAAAATTTGGAGGACTTTGGGGGGAGTTGGGGAGGATTTTCTCTTATCAACTCGGTAGAAATTAGCAGAGTTGACACCTTGCTTTTGCTGCTGATTGCAGATAGATCTTGTGGTTCTTTTTAGATTTCTGATTTTCAAGCTGGCTTTCTGCCACTCCACAAAATCAGAAGCATAAAAACCATGCACATAGCAGTGTGACCATACTGGAATCTTGAAACAAAATGTCACAACCATATGAAAGTGAAAGAACAGAAACTCAGTAAGTCCAAGCACTTTGGAAGAGTGCAAATTCATCTGACTGTGGTGAGGCAGCTGCTGGTGCAACTACTTCAGGTACACAACAGTTTTACCCTGATTACTAATCCTTGGGTAAAAGCTAAAAAAAAACCTCAGTAACTTCAAAAATACACGACAAGTCTGGCTGTGGCAAAGACAGCAGGAGCAGCAGAGGTGAAGCAAACTGCAGAAAGCTTTGGAGTTCAACAGAGCAGTTCAAATTAGCATGGTATATTTTGCACAGCTGATCCAGCAATTGCTCTTGCTGTAGGCAACAGTTTCTAAACACTTGATGATTGTAACCATATGGACCTACTACACACAACAAATAACACAAAGATAGTTCTGCAGGTGTTCTTATATATTATTTTATCCCCCGGAACTTTTCCATTCACTCACATACCCTACTACATTAATCATCCCTTCCTACAGCACTAGGCCCGTTATCAGCTTCATATAGCTAGAATTTATAACCAGTTTACTACAGATAATAGAGCTATAGAATGATTTGGGCTCAAAGGGACCTTTAAAAGATCATCTATTCTATCCCCCAATAGTATTCATTATTATTATATTTGTGACTACAAGCTGCAACCAATATCAGGATTTTACTGATATGGAGACAATACAAGCTTTTCCAAACTAAGAACTTCTTCCATACTTCTGCTATATTGCAATCTCAGGCAGCCAAAAGAAGCATTCAGGTAAATCGTTTCCAGCCTAAGACCTTTTTGTGAAACCACACCAGGACAAAATAAAGTTAATATGGGCAAGACTCAAAAAGACAAAACTAGATGTTGTAGAGATGGGGAAATGTGGCATAGACAAATGAAGAGACCTGACGACAGACACAAGTGAAATCAGTAGAAGACTAGCCGATTCTGAAGGATTGCTCCAGCACTTCAACCTCTAAGGCTTCTTCACCCTCCTGAAATATAGTTTTATAAGGTGTTTTTGTAAGACCAACAAAACATGTAAGATACGCTTAAAAAAGGTTGCTCTTACCAAAACAAAGGCTGCTTTTATGAAAACTAAGGCTGAGTATAAGGCCAGTAGAGTTGCTACACATCTATATCCCCCATGGCAAACAGAACCAGTAGGAAAATATAAAAACAAACAGAAAGACAAAAAAAAACCCATGGTGGCTTTGCCTCTAAATGCAAATCTTGCATCAACTTGACTATGCACTGCCAAGAACTGACTTATTCTTATACTGCTTTATTCTATGTAAGACTCAACAGATAGACATAAGACCCAGCAAATCAAAAATCGCTCTGATTCACTGGTATGCTCCAGCTGCTCTGCTCTCCTCCAGCAATGCAAAACAGCTGTAAACCTGGTTTAACCAGCAAGTTAAATTGGGTTTATGGCTTCTTGGTATTGGCAAAGAAGTACAAAGCATCTGGTGCTTACTAGTATACTTAACCCTGGGGGCTTGCCCTTAAAAGTTAACTTTTCCTCCAGCCAGAAGAAAAAATATCAGCCACAGTTAAACTTTAAAATGGGTTTTTATCTCACAATCTATCGTAACTTTTTAAGAATGCCAAGAAAAAGAAAACTTACACATTATGCCAACATACAGTTTAGAACAATACATTCAAGACACTAGATCCAGTCTTGAGCTCCATCAGCTGAAAATGGAGATGTTGACTGCTGGGCTCTGAACTCATCTTTGGCAAATACAAATTCTCATTACAGAAGTGTAAACCAGGTGGCCAAGAGTGTTCTGAGTAGTGGCACAGCACAGGAGTTCTTTGTAGACTTCATACAAAATCCCACTGTATTCTTTCAGGAAAACTGCCTGCAACTCATCAATCCATGCTTTAGACTATCTATCATAACTAAAAATATCCCATCAAATAGATGTCAACAAAAAACCTGTCCTATAAACTTTCCCATCGATGTTTTTTTTGTTTAAAAGTAGCTTATAAGCATATTTTTCCCAGTAGAGGCTTCTATCCAATCATATTTCAGGAGAGCAAAATCCACTGAAAAAGCAAAACTTGGACTCAGAGTTTGATGTTGTATTACTGTTTTCTGGAAAACAAAAATAGCTTGGGTCTGCAGTACGTCAGATTAGCTTTGAGGAAAATGCAATTTGAAATTTAAGTGTAGAGGAAACCAAGAGATTCCTAAAATTCCCTGAGGAGATTCTCTGCAGCTGTCAGTCAGAATTGACTTAGGACAAGGAATGACCAGCAGAGCCTCACAAAAAGACTGCTCAGTAGCAAATATTTAGAAAGCCCATACTTAAAATAGTACAGGACTTAAAGAGAGCATGCAGAAAAATAAGATTCAGTTAAATGAGAAGAAGAAATTAAAGAGCATTATACTGAAAAAAATGCAGTAGAACACAGAGGACAGCAACCTTTAAAAATTTAAGAAGTAATAGGGAGAAAGTGGGACGTTATTAGAAGAAGGATGTGGAATTGATGACAACTTTAATCTGGCCAAGATCCTGAACTGTACAGACTATAAAGAATTTGTCTGGCCCATGTCCAAGAGTTTGTGTAAAATTAAAGAGTGGAAATGCTCTTGAAAGTTAGGGAAAGCTAAAAAAAATAAGAGACCAGGCATTAGATATATTATATGCTATAGCCTGTAAACATGGAGTAATTATTCTTATAAATAAAACCATACAACAAATATTTAGAGACCAACCCAAATGAAAATGTTGACTCTAACTAACCACAAATTGTGCAGGAGCTTGAAACTAGATCCCAGCTCTGTGGCAGACCCTTCCTTGATGGAAACGGGCACCAACTCTGGGACAGTCTGTTTCTGGATTTTGTGGCTTGGACTGCTCTCTGCCAGACAGGAAAAAGAAAGAAAAAGCGTTCATAAAAAAAAGAAAACATGACACAAGATTAATGCTGCAGAGGTATCTCTTCTGTCTAAGACCAATGTGAAACTGTTGAGAAATTTAGAATGCCTGCGAAGTCCAGAAAACATTGACCTTTTTGTAGGCATAAACACAGCTCAAACAAATGAAGTTTAACATTCTGAGTATGTTAATATTTAGGTGATATTTGGTGGTCTACAAAACACAGGGAAAGAGACATCATATATGTTTCCCTATACCATGGGGATTATCATGACAGCAGTATCATGGAGCCAGATGGCATCTTAGTAACAAGAAAAGTCCAACCCTTTCTCAAGTCCTTCTGAACTCTTGGTGCTGCTGTCATGTGGCAATGAGTTCCACCATTTAACTGTGCACACAAGAAGACAAAAAGTACTTTTTCACTTTAAAATGCATTGCCCTTATGATATGACTCTCCATTTGCTGCAGTGTAATAACAAGATAAATACTACTCTATATATTTCCTTTCTAAGTGCAACTATTTCAAAAGGAAATAATTAGAAAATTTCCGTGGGAATGGTTTCACAAGAAAAAATGCATCTCCATTAAGCTGAAGTTTCAAGTTTAAATTGTTCTTTTCATTCACAATCTACCGTTTTCTTTTGGGAAAACAGTAATTATCAGACTAGTCCTGTTGAACTGATGTTTGGGTTTGTAGTAGTTCAACAGATCATTAGAGTACATTTTTTCCTCCACGTGCTACATTACACAAGTTGTCTTTCAGACCTCCCACATCCCTTTCTGAGCCAGACTTTGGAAGACTATCTGCCCTCACACAATTTTGATTGCCCTCTATCTAAACTTCTTGACTGTAATCCAAATCCTTTCCGATTTTATTCTTAACAAAGCTTCTTCTTGACTCTAAACATTTTAATTGCTTGCTTGCTGAATCTGTCCTATTTTTGTTACATGCATGCATACACACACGAAGAGACATAAATATATGTATGGGATTGAATTCCTAAAAATGCATTTGGGTTTTAAATCAATGATCTACCACTGGCTTACATAGCAGAAATTACAGTATTTTTAATGGTACTTTCTCTCAGGAATTTTTCACAACCTAATGTTCCGTTTGCTGTTTTGATCACCTCTGCAGAGTAACCAGATGTTTTTACTAAACCATGAGCCTGGGGTATTTTTCACAAGTGATAAACATATCCTTCCTTTTATTTGCTACATGCAAAACTGACTTGCATCCAAACCGGCCCATTTTCCTGCCTCTGACTATGTAGCCACGAAGGTAGGGTTGAGAGAAAAGATTCTCCAGAAGCATCTGAGTATGGTGGTACTGTTTTTTAGCTTCTAGTGTTTCAAGGCCAAACCAGAAACACAAAAAAAAAATTTTTAAAAGCAAAAAAATGGGAGCTAGAGTGGGTATGAGTTTGTGGGGGACAGAACCATGAGAGACTGAATAGGTTACAGCACTGCATTAAAGGAGTACAGTGAATGGACCAGAAAAAGATATGTTAGGAACTTCAATCAAGCCTGTTCTATGAAAGACAACTGTGTCATATAAACATAATTTAATTTGAAATCTGAAATATCGCACACACATGTCAAGCCATAAATGGAATTCTCCCTCCCCCCCCCCCAGGTATTCTAAAATCCCGTGGCTCCCATGTACTTCCCCAGAGGAAAAGCAGCACAAAACTGTTGACTTAGCAAGAAGGATCAGTCTCAATGCATGTATTCTTTTCTTTTTCCTTAACATCCGTTCTCCTTAGATGTGTATTTGTGGCTTGGCTTTTTTTCTTTTCTTTTAGTAACTGTCTTCAGCTCAAGCTCCCAAAGTCACATCCTGACACACACTCTGCCAACCGCAATCCCACACGTCAAAGTCCCTGCATGCAATCACACACACTGATTCCAGGAAGCGCACGCTGCTGGACTTTGTTGCCTTCCACTGAGCCACCCTGATTTACGCCTGCTGAAGCTCTGGTCCCAAGTGTGATAACACCTACACTCCACAGTTGTCCCACATGTGTATATCCTATCATCCAAACAACAGATGCACCAGCAGGCATTCACACACATATTCCAACATCTGGCGATCACAGCTAACTGCAATAACTCCATGAACTTCATTCATCTTTACAAAACTCACAAACACTTCATCTATGCAACCACTGAAGAGGTGCCTAACCTTTTTCACTTCACTGAAAGAAGTATGTGCTTTTAATGTGGCATTTACAGTCACACACGGGGAAATACAACCAATCACTTGCACTTACTCTAGTAGTACACATTTAGTCCTTCTGAATAACAGGGCATGAATGGCTCTTCACATAAACACTTCACAGGTGTAGCACACAGTGTGCATACAGATATACTTCTCTCTGTTTCTCAGTCATACCTGTACATGTGCCTGCATGCCCTTACTGCTATGAGGCTTGCTTTTTCACTTTCTGGTTAGAAGTCATGCCAGAATAAAACTGATTAAAGAAAATGGAGAATCATATCCAGATATCTGTTAACTTAAAAACACCCCACTGCTTAACACTAAAATGGATACTTGCATAATTTACCATTTCTGGTTATCGGAAATTTTGAGTCTGTTTTCCTTTGTTTCTCTCCTTCACTTCTGATCTAAATTATATACTCAGGAAGAATATGTGCAAAAACTTCTAATAGTTTGTGTTTGGTATTTTATGAAAAATACTTTAATTCAGAATGTTTGTGCCTGCCTGACTCTCAGTTCAGCACACTGGAAACAGTGGGATGCCCCGCTGTGATATTCTCAGCAAACTTTACCTTACAGCAAAATGTGCTGAAAAGTGGACATTCTGGAGGCATTGAAGTTGCAAAGGCCTCAGGTTTGCCTGATTAGCCCACCGGTAATGTCAATGCATCAGTAGTGACCTCAGGCACTGGTTGGCTTCTGTGACCTCAGATAGCACCCTTTAGGGCTGTCAGAAACAGGGCTAGTAATTTTCTGTGTATGAATACCCACACATTTTCAACCATGCAGAACTAAACTATTTTGTAACCCATTCTTCTGAAACCTTTAAAAGCATGTACTACACTTGGAAAATTATATGCACATTTTGAGTTTATTGAGGGTTTTTTTTGAACCATCTTTTCTCTAAAAAAGTTAGGGGTTTTAACAGTGGAAAGAATGCCTTGCTGTATCTTATTGCAGATGTGAAGAAGAAATTCTACTGAATTACTTTGGAACTGCTTGTTAGAAGATGAGGATGAATATTTTCATGTGGAAGAGAAATCTGCAAAATCCTCAAAATTTTCAATCACAACTGCAAGTAAGAATGCAAATAGTCCATATATTTTTGGAGTAGAAAACAAGAATTTACATTCACCATTAACTTCGGTTTTAGCCTTCTTAATGTGAGTTTAAAATAACATCAACAGATATGCGATAGCACATTGAATCTGCAGTCTCCATATGTCTCCCAAAATGCCCTGTTCAACCTCTCTCTGCCATCCAGCATTAGAACTAGTTCACTGAGACATTTCTACCACACTTAGGGGTTTCTATCACAAACAACTGTGGCACAGAGAAAGCTGATGGTGTACTACTGCAGAAAATGCACAGAATGAAAAGTCAAAATCGTTCAAACCAGAGTGTAGAGATGGAAAAGCCCCTATGGACACTGACACATCAAAAATTCAATGCCTGCCAGTCCTATTAGTGCTTGTTGCCATTTAGCATATCCCACATGAAAATGAAAAAATGTGAAACTTTCCTGATATCCAGATGATTCCTCACATTCTTGCAAGATGCTGCTGTAGATTTTTCTTACTGCTCAGCTCAAGATGAACACAGAGGAAAAGCAGAGTTTAATCTATCATTGGGGTTTCATTAAGAGCAGGATATAAGAGCAAAAGCAGCCAAATAGGATATCGCTTATTATGATTCCAAACATAGTATTTCATCATTTAATTTATTATCTCTGATGCTCTTGTGCATCCTCCCATGCCCTCCTCTCTGCTGAAATGCTGCCATCTGTGGCTCAAAACTTCCTTTCAGCCCTTCCCATCCTGCAGCATGAGATGGCTGGAGAGAAGCACTGAACTAATAAGAGATCCACCCATTCTCGTGCGGGAAAAGAGGAGAAGAAAAAGACAGTTTCAAAAGAACATACTTCCCTCCCCTTCTCCCGACTTTCCCTTCAATCATACTTCTATCACCTTCTTCTTGTGTGGTAAAATTTGATGTGAAAAGCAGCCTGTGCTTGACTCTGATGCTGCTAAGCTTGACCATGTGGTTACAGGAGGAGGCAGCAATTTCCTCTCCCAGTACAGTTTCGAAGCCCCACAGCGATGCTTCAAAGTGAAGCTGTGACCCACCCCTTCCAGCCTGGAGCCCAGCAGGGTCTGAGAAGCAGCTGGGCTGCTCTTCAGTGAGATGTGTTATGGAAGACAGAGAAGGAGAGGGAGGGAAAGGACAAGGCTAAAACAGAAGTTAAACAAATATACAGAGTAAAAAAGAAGGAGGAAGGGGCTGGGGATTAAGACAGCTTATTGGAATTGGCTTCTTGGCACCCAATGCTGTAAAGAGAGGACAGTCCAGGAAGCATCACAACCTTACACTTTCTCACAAAATGCACCAGCAGAAAGAATGACAGTGAGCCAGGCTAATGTCCTCAACGTCACACAGTTCTTTCCCTCCTTTCCCATGGCTCATGTCAGACAGCTTTGCTTTCTGACTCCAGGTCTGATTTGCTGAGCAGATCAGCTCATTTCCTCCTGAGTGCATCAGATAAGAAGGGATCTATTAACCCCTCTCAGCAGCTCTCCTGCCAACTTACATTTCATGATGGAGAAAAATATTAACATAATAGGGAAATGCGGAGTTGCTTCAACGGGACACTCTAGGTTGCTTAAAGCACCCAAAATCCTGACTGGGACTGTGTTTTGTTACTCCGGAGAGGAGAGGAGAGGAGAGGAGAGGAGAGGAGAGGCGAGGCGAGGAGAGGAGAGGGGAGGAGTGGG